>CM062397.1:17118145-17439355 GCA_031304145.1 Cardiospermum halicacabum
CCTAATCCAAGGGAAGATAAACCCTAATCCAAGGAAAATTCTATTTCAGAGAAATAAGATATTCAAAAGTTGAAAGATATTTAATTTATGAAAGGAAACCCCTTATATAGGGGTTACAACCTAAATTAAATAGAAATCCTTTAAAAAGAAAATTTCTAAATTAAATAGAAATCCTTTTAAGAAGGAAATTCCCTAATATTTTAAAACAACCTAAAAAAGAAATAAATAAATCAAATAAGGGAAATAAATTTTAAATCCTAAAATAATTAAGTCTTCATTCTAATCTTGACCCGGTCCAAGTCTTCCATAAAATTTAAGGCTAACTGATTCGCATCATTCCCTTCCACTTTAGAAGAATTTGTCCTCGAGTTCTCATCAAATATCTTTGGAGAGTGTCAAATTATTTCCACCTTATTTTCTTCCACATGTATATTGTCTTCAATAATAATATTTTGAAGATGTCATGAAGACAAATAATCTTTGAAAATTTTTTTTGACAACATCATCTAAATCTCCAGACTTCTTATAGAAAATAAGGTGCGCCATTTTTGAAAACCTATCAGCTGTGACAAAAATAGAGTCAAATTCACATTGAGTGCGTGGAAGGCCGATAACCAAATCCATATTTGCTACTGGCAAAACGGAATCTACTTCCGCTTCTAGCAAAATTGAGCCTGCTTTTTCTTCTACTTTCTCTTCAGCTAGAGGTGAATCCTTCTCGATTACAAAATCACCGTCAGATTTGATCGTTATCACACTTGATATTTTTTATGCAATTGTAGATTTTTCCTCAAATTTAGATGGTCTCACAGATCCAGTAGGTAAGATCACAATCTTCTTTTTATTCCTCCTGAAGTTGTATGAATTATTTTATCTTTTATATACAACACTCAGATCAAATAGCGAAGGTTGCCCCAACGAGACTCCGCACGTATCAATATCCATAACAACACAAATAAGAGTATCTGAATAAGATTTACCCATCGAAATAGGTACTCTACAGATTCGATTTACTTCAATCAACATACCTTATTTATTCCAAAAAGTCTTGTATGGTGAAAGATGAGGCTCTGTTGGTAATTGTAGGATCTCCACCAACTTTTCAGCAATTAGATTTTCATATCTGTAACTATCAATAATCATCTTACAAACAGCATCTCCAATCGACAATATGCTCGAAAAATCTCCATCTCTGCTATTACATCTTGATTATCCTCCATGGACGAACACTGCTCTGATACCAACTGACGCAGAACGGAAGTGAAAAATAAAATTAAAGACTTATTAGACTCGATCATAAGTTTTGATAGACTAATTATACTCGGTCACAAGTGTTAGGTGGCCAATTTCGTTTAGCCGGGACAATGAAACTCCCTAATCCAAGGGAAGATAAACCCTAATCCAAGGAAAATTCTATTTCAGAGAAATAAAATATTCAAAAGTTGAAAGATATTTAATTTATGAAAGGAAGCCCCTTATATAGGGGTTACAACCTAAATTAAATAGAAATCCTTTTAAGAAGGAAATTCCTAAAATAAATAGAAATCCTTTTAAGAAGGAAATTCCCTAATATTTTTAAAATAACCTAAAAAGGAAATAAATAAATCAAATAAGGGAAATAAATATTAAATCCTAAAATAATTAAGTCTTCTTTCTAATTTTGTCCCGATCGAAGTCTTCCGTAAAATTTAAGGTTAACTGATCTGCATCAAACGATATAATAAGTTTTAGAAATATATATTATATATAATTAATTTTGCATGATATATGAAAAATAATCTCCCAAAATGATGATTGAAATTTTTTTATAACTCTTAAAAGATTATATTTCTACTAGATAAATTAACACTGTGTTTGATTGATGTCCCTGATGGTGGAGACAAAGTACAACAAAATAAGTCTCCGTCTCCAATTGTGTTTGGTTTCCATCTCAGTCTGATTTGTCTTCATCTCCGGGGTATAAGACATAAATATTTTGTACCTTCCCAAACTGAGGTACAATTTTTGGGTACAAGAGACAAAAACTAATCAATTTTTTGAAAATACAAAATTAACCTCATTAACCTTTTATAATTCCAAGTTTATCCACAATCCCATTAGTCTTTTCTATTCTGTCTCCACAACCAAACACGGTTTTATTTTGAAGACACATACAAATTCTAAATTTTGTCCCCTACAATCAAACACTCCCTTTCACCAAATTTTTGTGTTGTCTTCGTCTCCAAATTTTTGTATTGTCTCCGTCTCCAGGAGGATGACAGAAACCAAACACAGTGTAAGAGAAAAAGAAAATAATCCCCATCTATGCTTGATCGTAGTGGGTCAAGCAGATTTAAATGACGAGAATGAAGGGATGGTCAATCTTTTAAAGATTCAAATAGATAACATACAGACTGCTGACCCAAAACAAAGCAGGATAAATAAAGTTAATGAGAAAGAGGATTTTAAAATAGATTAGGATGGAATCTGCATAGGAATTTGAATCTGCTTCAAATTTACCATGGTGTTTGATAAGTGATTCTAACGAAATTTTCTATCATTAAAAAAAAAACAGAGCTTAAGACCACATCCACAATGGTTGTTAAAGGATTTCAGACAAATATTGGCAGATTGTTAGGTTTATGATCTTAGGTAAGAAGGTGTAAGGTTTACCTGAGATAATGGTAGGGAACATGTGACAAGACAAAGATTGGATTGTGTAGTGACTAATGACGCATGGAAAGGAAAATTTCTCATGGCAAATGTACATGTTTTCCAAACTACAAAATCCGATCACTTACTTTTATTTGTTTCTTTGGGACTACAATTCAAAGGCATATGGTAGACAATTTTTACTGACAAAGATCAAGCAATGTCAAATGTCATTGAACAAGTTTTACCTAACATTAGATATCGTTTGTGTTTGTGGCATATCTCAAAAAATGCTACAAGTCATCTAGAGAGTCACTATGGTAATAAGAGGTTCAAAGAACTATTCAATATGTGTTTGAAAGATGTGAAACAGAAGTTGAATTTCAAGACACATGTGATAAAATGATGGTGAATTTTGTGAGTTAAGATCACATAAGTGATTGAATAACTTGTATCAATTTCAGCACAAGTTGTATCCGGCTCTGAATCAGAATGTGTTTTTAGGTGACATTAAATTGTCGCAACATACTGAAAGCACAGACAATGTATTAAAGGGTATTTCAAGCAAAACTACTTATCTTATACAATTTGTTTAAGGTTTTCAGAAGTTGGTGGCAAACTAGCATAGTGAGGAGAAGAATCTGATTATTGTGACAAACGAGGTTTACCTCTTTGTGTAATAAAATACTGTTTGCTTTTAAACCATGCAGCTAGTGTTTATACTGCTACAATTTTTAGATTATTTCAAATTGAATTGCTTAAGGAAATTGCAACCACATGGGAAGAAATTTCTTGTGACGATGGATTGTATTGTTTTGAAGTGAAGGGGCATAGAGAAAATTCAAGGACATGGACTATGTATTTCTCACAGTCATGTAGAGAAATAAGACGCATTTGTAGGAAGATTGAGTAAATGGGATTGCTTTGTTCACCTATATTGAAAATCCTTATCTTGATGAATATGATGTGGATACTTGAGAATTATATTCTAGATAGATGGACAAAAAAGTGAGAAAAAAAAGGATTATTCAACATGTAAGAGGAGTAGGGGTGAGCAGAATTCAGTTTTTACCGAAACCGAACCGAAAACCGAAAAAAATTTCTGTTCGGTTAACCGAAAATATGGCTGTTTTCAATTAATTCGGTTCGGTTAACCGAAAAATTTGGTTCGGTTTTTGGTTTCGGTATTCCAAATTTTTGGTTAACCGAAAAACCGTATCAATACCAAAAAAAAATATTAATTTTTAAGTTTATTTTCTCTATTTTTCACTATTTAGTCACCAAGTTACCTATTCTTTTCTTTTCTTGTACTAATATCTTTTTATTCTTATCTTTTCTTCAATGATGTGAGCATTACAATTGAATTTATGGAAGTCGAATGAATAAAAAATTCAATTTTTTATCAATATATTCGGTTTTCGGTTAGTATTTCGGTTAACCGAAAAATTTCGGTTTCGGTTTTTGGTTAACCGATTAAAATTCGGTTCGATTTTCGGTTAGCAAAATTTGAGATTCGGTTAACCAAAAACCGAAAATTCGATTCAGTTTCGGTTTTGGTTAACCGAATTCTCTACCCTAAAGAGGAGTAGCTAACGCAAGTCGTGGTGATACGGGAACTTGATGAGACTTTCTTATGATATTCTAGAGAGCTATGTCAAAACACACTTGAAGAGTTGGATCAGAAAGTTAATACTAAGTGGTAAAGATATCATTGGATAAAGGTTGTTCGAGATTAGATAGTGAACCGGTAACTGATAAATCTTATGAGGTTGATTCTATTTTAGATCCTAAACGCGTTAAGGCGAAAGGAGTTTCAAATGGCAGGTTGAAAGGTCATTTTGAAAAGCGGAAGACAAAATCAAGTAACAAATTTAAAAAAATCATGTACATATATTTATTTATGCATTAATTCTAAATGAATTCAATTTTTTTTAATTGTGGTTTACCATTATTATTTCTTTCGTGCTAAACATAGGAAGAGTTAGAAAAGTAAAAGTTGGGGAATCTTCATAACCCCATACTAGTATTGTATGAGAAGAATATCAACCCAATCTTTTCCATAACCAATTTGGCTAGATGCCAACTCAAATGGTTATGTTAATGAATCAATTCCATATGCCAACTCAGACGAATTTGAACATGCTTGTGCAATCTTAGGTATCACAAATGCTTGAAATGCTTGGTTCAAAGATTTTTTTTACTTATCTTAGTATTCCCAATAAAATCATTAAACACCTATAGAAGGAATATGGAGCTAATTGGAATATGAACAGCAACATATCATATACAGTTATGTATGGAACCATTGCCATATTTAAGTCAAGTAAGTCTATAATTTGTGTTTTCTTTGAACTTTTGCAGTTATATTAAATAACTAAATGTACTATTTTAATTTTATTAGAAATCAAGCTACAATTCGCACGAGGAATGAAGAATTATCTACCTTGCCTCTATATGCTATTAGTTTTTATATAAAAATGTCGTTCTCATTCGAATTTAGATTCAAGTGAGGATTTTGTGTTTTAGAATATTTGATATATATGTTTTATGAAACTAATTATGACAAATTTAGATTCTACATAAAACAATATTGCATACAAGGTTCTAACAACAAATTATCATAATCAGCCACAATCACAATAATAATTTATTTAAATGGGAATGCTAATGAACATGACAAAATTACAATCGAATAAAATTTACAAGTTGAAACATAAAGAAAATTAAGCGAAACATGGAATCAAATTTCAATTGAATTCATACTTGTAATTAAACAAAAAATACAAATCATTGTCATGAAGAAGCACAACCAAGACACAAGATCCCACAGAAACTAAATCCGGACAATCTTCCATTTCCTGGTCAACCATGTACAAGAAAACATTTTCAACTTGATCTAGAACACGTTCAAGGCTGTCATTGACTGCATATCTAAATGAAGCTGAAGATATTTTCATTTAAGAACATCAATCTTTAATAGAAAGATTATTAACATTTCTTGAAGAAAATGTTCACTCTCGAATGACATTCTTGCCCTTGAGAATATATTATGGGAATGTGTCCAAATTTGAATAACCAAATCCAAGTGACATCATTTATTTGATTCCCCTTTAGAGTAACACATTATGTTTTCATATAGGAACGTTGCATCTCTCTCATTGAAACTATCACAAATGGAAAAAAAAAATAATAATAAAAAAATCAACTTATGTTCTTCAAAACACACAACTTGAACCATATCCTCGTCCACAGCTCCACCAGCCATTTGTAGTTCTATAGTATTTAGAAAACCTTCACTCTAGGAATGAGCACCGAAGGATTTAAATAGCTAAGAATCGCAGTCAAGCAAATCATTTAGAGAATATGAACTGCAACTTAGGTTTAACATACTACACTAGAGAGAAGATATCATATCTAACCTTATAAGAGATGGCGACGATAGAATCCTATGGAATGAATTAGGAGAGTCCAAAGTAGGTAGTATATCTGCCCCTATTACACCATTATAGATATTGGTGTTGGCTAGTATGGCATTGGCACTTAAGGCAGAACCTAATAAGCAAAGAAACTATTAGTCTTATGAATTTTAATTCCAAAAGAATTTTTACACTTGTTGGATATCTCATATGAACTATCATTGTGGCTGTAGTATTGGTAACCGAAACTTACTTTAAGCTCTCCTTTAGAATTAATAACATTTTCTCCTCACATCATATGCCTCAAATAGAGAAAATACTACAATTATTACATTGGAACTTATGCATAATTGAGGTAACATAACCAAATGAATCAAAAAGTGTATTAATGGTAAGTCAGGTGGACAATACATGACCGAGTAAAATGATAGAGCTCAATAACAGTTCATAGAAACACATGCATGTTCATGCAACTTAGCTTAGTTCATTCAATTGTGCAAAATCTAAAAGACACTTTTTAACATCTAAACCTCAATATCATATAATCAAATATAACATCAAAAATAGAAAATTGAACATACAACAGAAGATTAGTTAAAGAATCTAATAGCAGGTATGATTAAACAATACCACCAATTGCTCAATCTAAATCTTTATTTAGATAAAAACTAGGCAAAAGAAGAACCATGAAACCAATATTCCAACAAAAAACAATAGAAAAAAATATTGAAATAAGTATAATTGTAAGTTCTTATTTTACATTCAAATACTTAGAATGAGCCCGTAATTAGCCCCGCCAATACCACACAATCGCCTGTGAATACGACAAAACCAATAAAATATCTTTGTTTACAAGCAAACCTAGATAACAAACAAGCACAAAAATTGAGAATAGAAGACGACGAAAAAGAACTAACCCGTGAAGCAAGGGCAAAACTCAGATCAGGACAAAATCAGGAAATTGCAAACACATAAAAGCGTGTTCAGAATTGGGGATTTCACAATTAAAAAGTGAAGTGGCTCTATATCGTGTGTTACATATTGATTTGAGGATCCTCCAAATGAGCAAATGACATGAAGACGCATCATTTCTCTCATATATATATCAGTAAGATAACATGGTTGTTTTGAAAAAAAATTCTATCGGATCTTAGATTGAGTTTTTTTATTTTTTATTTTTTACAATTGCCAGTAATTTTTTTTAATTGTTATTTGTTTAAAATCTCCACACCACATTAAAATCTACTTGAAATAATTTGTCAAGAATTTTATTTTTGTCATTTTGTAATTTTTATTTACACTATATAATATAATCCAACTTTAAACCTTTATAAAAATAAATATTCAAACTTTTACTTTTAAAAAATAATCCAAATTGACCATTTTATTTTTCTACGAAAATCTTTTACACTAATTTGTGAATGTATTTTGTGAAGAGAATATATGAAACTGGAAAAGACTATCTTTTAAAATCAATATTTAAATAGATAAAAATATAAACGAAATTATTTTACTTTTGTTTTATATTTTTAAATTTTGTTCCATCTATTTTACATAAATTTTCCAATAATTTATTATTAATTAACAATTCTTAAAAATATATATATATATATATATATTCAGAAAAATTCCTTATATTGAGATTAGTTAACAAAATTTCTCAAAACAATCTAATTGCTTTGTCTTCCCACTAACATATATTGAATAATCAATTAATATTTCTCTTATAAAAAAGTTCCACAATTTAATGGATTAAGGCGCTTTGATTTGTCTTTCATACATAGTAAGACATATTAAATTTAAAATGTATTGAATATATTAATACGTTTATAAATTTATATTTTTTTTAAAAAAAATTATACTTCTTCCTCCGTTGTGAAACATTTTCTACGGATACGTTATTCAATATTACGGTAAATATTTTTAATTGTATATAATAAAAAATTATAATAATTTAATATTTAAAAAATAAGTATTAAAACAAATAAAACAAGATCCACCACGACCAAATTATTCTTTATAGATAAAAAATAATATGTGAAACAAATTGATTAGAACTGGAAAAGTAGCATATTTTATTATTTTTAAATTTTTTTTAATAGCATGTAAGTTCGCCTAGTTTTGGACGACTTTTTGGTTTAACGTATTTTAAAACATTGCATATAACTTTTATCAAGCATGATGGTAGGTACAGTATAAGTACCCACCTAGCATCATCATCTGTCCTCCAACTGTAGTTGTGAATCGAAGTAAAAAGATTCTGCATAAGATGTGCAGGTGAACTGGTTCCAACGATCTTCCTTTCCTTCACCATCATCCTCATAATTAGCATCAAACATTTTGAACCGATCAAGGTTGTTAGTTTCATGGATGGTAATGCCTATAGAAATTCACCGGTATAATAATTCCCACTCATTTTTCTTCGTGTTTTAAGAGCATCTCTAATGGTTTAGTAAATTGAAACAAATGTGGCATGGTAAATAGAGAGTGTGAATAATGATGTGTCAAAAATAATATTTTTGGAGAAAAAAAAATAAAAATCGTCCACAGTGGTTATTGTCTATTCGGATTTCTCTAATTTATAATCCATTAGAATTAAGTTTCTATTTCCTTTTTAATTTATAATTTAAATAGAAATATGGTAATTACAATTTTAAAATATTAAAATTGATGATTGACACCGTCAACTAGGACGTGGAAAATAGAAGCTCTACTCCACACCCTCTATTATTTTTTCTGCCACGTCACCTGCACATTGTAAATTCACATTGCCATTGAAGTGAATTTTTTAAATAAAAAATCCAGAATGTCCACGTGAATGTGCAAATCAATAAATTCACATTCCACTGGAGATGCTCTAAATCTCGCCCTGTATCCTTATAAATAAAGTGTATATCATTATATTGTTAAAATTAAAGGATAAACAAATTTAATATTACTAAAAAGATGGTCCAAAATTAAATTTGTTGGTTTTAATAGGATAATTTTGTCCATCCATCCAGTTTAGAATTCTAAACTTTAAATGAGTCCGTTATTGATTCGAATGGATCGGTTTAAAATCTAATTATCTAAATTTGAATTTGAAGATGACACTTTGGGACAGTACACAAATCCGTTTACTATGGATTTACGTTGAGCCTAAATCCGTGGGTCCACACGATATAAACCCGTCAATCTATTTAAGTTTACTTTTTCTTTATTTTTATTATTTATAATATTATTTATTTTTAATTAAATATAATTTGATATTAATTGTGTGTTTGGAAAAGCTTCTTAATTAGGCTATGTTTAGCACTAGTTTTCACAGAGTTTAGTGTTTTGAATCATACAAAACTGTAAAAGCGTTAAAAATCTGTGTTTGATCTTCAGCTTATAATCTTCCTCTCAAAGTTTTTTTACAGAGTTTCCAAAACGTTGGTGAGAGTAACATTTAGAGTTTTAATCAGAGAGTTTAAACTTACTCTTCCAAAATTATCCTTATCCATACTAATTTCAAATTAATTTCTCTTTTTATCAAATTATTGTATGATAATTATTTTTTAATTAATTATTTTATTTTTGGTTTTAATAAATTAAATATATTTTTTATAAAGCTAGAGAAAAAAAAAGTTAATTATTACAAATGTATTATTTATTTTTTTGTTATTTATTGAAAAAAATAATATCATTCTAAAATCATATTTTAATTTTAAAAATAATTATCTTTTTTATATCATGTTCTTTTACGTCATTTAAAAATTATTAGATAATTAAAACGCTAGTTTACCAAATATTATTTATTAAAAACGCTAGTTAAAATACTAAACACTATCCGTTATTTAAAAAAACGCTAAACTCTTAAAAATAAGTTAAACGCTATCCAAAACGCTGTCCAAAACGCTAAAAACTAATAAAAACGCTGGTCGGGCCAAACACAGCCTTAGTGTTTTGGATAGCGTTTAAATTATATATTAGCTTAAAAAAAATGTGTGTGTTTGGCAATAGCGTTTCAATTAGTGTTTAGTGTTTTACTTAACATTTAAGATAACGTTTAAAAAAGCTATCTTAGATAGCTTTCAACCCAAACGCTAATAGTGATTTACTTTATTAATCTTTATATTATAATTAAATCTTCTGAATTATATTTATATCTGTAATAAATTTTATTAATTTTATATGTAACAGCTAATTTAAAAACTAAAATTAATACAAACGTTTAATCTAACAGCTAACTTTACTGATAATTTAAAATCTAATCTAGCAGCTAAT
Source organism: Cardiospermum halicacabum (assembly GCA_031304145.1). NCBI lineage: Eukaryota > Viridiplantae > Streptophyta > Magnoliopsida > Sapindales > Sapindaceae > Cardiospermum > Cardiospermum halicacabum. Next base: position 17,128,441 of record CM062397.1, read on the forward strand.
TGCTAACGTTATCTGAAACGCTGATCTAACAGCTAATTAAAGCCAAACATACACTAAATGAATTATAATTAAATTTAATAGTGTAATAAATTATATGTAGAAAATTTTAATTATAGTTATATAATTTATAATATAAATTTTTATTATTTAAAAAATTATATTAATTTTTAAAAATAAATAAATTAAACGAATCAATCCGTAAAGTCGTGCATTAATACGGTACAATTTATTTAATAAATGGGTCGAATTCATGTTTGAGTCGATACGATACGCGAATCCAAATTGTCATCTCTATTCAAACTGATTGAATCAGATGGAATGGACTAACTATAATTTATATTATATATATTTAATTTGTTTTAAACTTCATTTCATCTCAAAACAAACTAAATTCATCAGTAATTTAACTAAACCCACTTAATTTAACATACCTACCCGACGAAAACATAAACCTTGAAAAATTAATATTGATGATATGTTGGGATGATTCTAAGAGTAGAACAGATATTAAAGCCTACTAAAAAACGTAATTTAAAAATATAATAGATTTGCGATGAACACAGCTTATTCTCATACATGGTTTTTGCACTCTTTTTGCGGGTCTAAATTGCAATATATATATATATATATATATATATATATATATATATATATATTTATTTATTTATTTTAATCTGTTACACAACCAATTATTTTAAGTTAGCAAGTATTGTTAAATGGAAATAATGGTAGGTTAAACCAAGTGTGCCAAAAGGGTGGCCCAATAAACACCCAAGAAACCAAATTTAAAGCAATTAGAAAATGGGCTCGAGTCCAAAATCATAGAATCGGCCTATAAAATATGAATGAATGAATTTGAAAATTTGTATAAAATCATAGTAGTAGTAATAATAATGAGTTTATATTTAAATGAATTTTTCTAAAAGTATTTATTAATAATCTATATTATATTTGGATTATAGGTAGGTTGCTGGGGTATGATTTAGTTTAATTTAGTTATATATGAGTTGATTGGGATGAAATTTATAAACCACCAATTTGGAATATTACAATAGGTTATATTTTTTTTGTTTTTCAAAATTGTCCTTCTAATATTAGAAAAATTGCAAAAATATAACAGTATAATTGCAATTATTGTAATTGATGAACTTTTCACTATCTTGAGTTTTACTTTTTTTTTTTCTTTCTTTTTTTTAATTTGGAAGTGTTTAATTTTATTTAGTTAATTTGTATTTTTTAATTTAATTTGGTTATTCGACATAGCGTTTTTAACTATTTTTAAATATATTTTATTTAATAATTTGAGATAGTTGTGGTTTATCTTCAAATATAGTTGAGTTTTATTTTATTAATTTTTATTTTTCAATCTATTTATTTATATGGTTCTTAATAAAATATTAAAATTAATTAAAATATTATTTAGTTGGGTCCCATTATTTTCATTAATATGTAATTGGATCTAATTTATTAATTTTAAATAGTAAATCTTTTTATATAAGCAAGTTTTTTTTTTTATATTATAGTAATATAATATATTTTTATTACTATTTTACCCTATAATAATATTTTTAATCCGTTTATTTTGAAAAATAAAAAAAAATAAAAATAAATCAAATTTGTAAATTTAATGTTCACAAAATTGGCTGAAATTATTTTATTATTAAGTTAATATTTTTATTAAAAATTAAATTAATTTTAAAAATAAATGTTAAGATTTTTTTCAATTTTATTTTGTAAAAATTGATTAATATGGAAATATAATGAGTAGTATTTAAATATGTCTAATCTAATTAGAATAATTGATTTTTTAAAAAAATAAAAAATAAAAATAAGAAAAAAATAAAAAAAAAAAAAAAATAAAAATAGATAAAAAAAAAAAATAAAAATAACCTTAACTTTATCAAAAAAAAAAAAAAACATAATGTGGTAAAACTAAAGAAATAAATTAAATCATTTAAAAATAATAATTTGTGTGAATGTTGTATACAAAGGTACTGTGGTCAATTTACATCTTTTTAATCCATATTATACCATCAATCCAAACAAAAAATTTGATTTTACTATACCGAACTTCATCATCCATCTAAATAAGATTTTAGTATTATACGAAATAATACTTAACGAAACAGTAATGTCAACCATCCAAACAAAGCTTAAAATATTATCTTTATTTGGACTTCTTTGGCAGTAGACCACCCAATATAAAACTGATATGTGGTTTAATTTTAAAATATCAAAAAGAAAGGAAATATTATATAAATTAATCTAAATAATTTTAAATTTTAAATTTAATTAAAAGATATTTGTTTATAGTTTTTATTTATTCAAATTTTGATATTTAAAAATAGTTTTTTTTTTTTTACAGTTGTAAAAGACTCAGTTCACAGCTTTTACAACTGTGAAGACCCCTTTACATCTGTGAAGTACTATTTTCAAAAAGTGAAAGTTTGAAAAATTATTTTTATAAAAAATTTTAAATTGGACTATATAATGGAAATAAAAATTATAAAAAGACAAAAAAAAAAATCTCTATTTTACCATCTTTTACACCATTATTGATAAATTTGATATTTTTAAATCTAGTCACCATAGTAATAATAATATAATATAGTATAATATAATACAATATAATATAATATAATAATCAATTATAAGATAAATTAAATTTAAAAAATTTTACGTATTCATTTCAACTATAAAACTCATTTTTTTTCTATTATATATGGCGGTTTATTTATATATTATTTGAAAATTTGTGGCGCAATAACAAAACTTTATTCAAAAGAAAAGAGTATTCACGTGTTGCTATTTCAAATTGAATATAATTTTTTTATTGTTATTTATTTTTCAAGATTGGTATTCAATATTATTTCAGATGTATGTTATTTTTAATCGGTGGACACTGATAGAATCCAGAATAGAAAAGAATTCAGAAGGTATGAAAGAGTTCAGGCAAAACATAGGATTTGGATCATAATTTTTTTACTTTCCCATAAAATTGAACTTCAAACACTTATACATAACACATATTATAGTTTTCAAAAGAACAAGTGTTGTTAATCGCTAGTAATAACTGACACACAATACAAACCCAATAAATATAAACAACATACACATTTGATTTAAAAGTCATCAACACACCACAACACAATTATTTACATAACAACACACACTACATATATAGACATGAACGTACAATGGCTGCTATCATTCTCTCTCAGATAAAGCGTTCTTGTCCACGAGAACACTAGGCTGAAAATCAAGATATGAGCGACGAAATTTCCGAACATTTTCCCAAGTCGCATAAGCTACAGGGGCTCCCATCCATTTGATAAGGTATTCTTCCTTGGGTCTGAATTTTTCCTTCTGCATAGTTCGAACCTACAACACATTTTCAGATTGAGGTAAAAGAGAACAATCAGAGTTAACCGGAGGAAGTGTAACACTCGAAACAACGCCAGGACCCAGCTAAAGTTTCAACAAACTGACATGAAACACATTGTGAATTTTGGAATCAGCCGGCAAATCCAAACGATAAGCAATCTTCCCTATACGCTCCACCACACGAAATGGTCCAAAGTAGCGAGGGGACAACTTCAAGAAACTTCTAAAAGCAACTGAATTTTGACGATAAAGCTGCAACTTAAGGAAAACCTAAATATCCACCGAGAACTCCACATCTCTACGTTTTTTATTGGCTTGCAGAATTAATTTGTTCCTAGCAACCTCCAAATGATATTTGGAGTGAGACAAGATTTCATCACGAGAACACAATTGTCGATCCACCAAATCAACATTAGTAGTACATGATGTGTAGTGCAACACAGTGGGAGAGGAACACCATAAACAGCTTCAAAAGGTGTCATCTTGGTCGAAGAATGAAAAGTGGTGTTGTAACTAAACTCTTCCAAGACAACCACCCTACCCACCTCTTTAGTTTGTCATGAGTAAAACAACGAAATACTGCTCCAAGACACGATTAACCACTTCAGTCTTAAGAATGATAACTGGTACTCGTGCAAAGTCGACTTCCAATCTTCGAAAATAACTCAATCCAAAAGTGAAAACCTTGTCTCTGTCACAAACAATGGATTTTGGAACACCATGTAACTGAATAATGTTGTCCAGAAACAGTTGAGGAACTTTAACAACAATGAAATGATGCCGCAAAGAAATGAAATGAGCATATTTGGACAAGCAATCTACCACCACCATAATAGTTGAATACCTATTGGAAATAGGTAATCCCGCAATGAAATCCATTAACAAATCAACCCAAATAGCTTCAGGGATATCTAACAGTTGAATCAACCCTTCTGGCCGCACCGTCTGGCTTTATCACCTCTGACAAACATCACACTCTTACACAAATTTTTAACTGAAGCTTTCATCCTAGACCATGTAAATGAACTCCTTAGTCAATGTAAGGTTTTCTTTAACCAAAAATGGTCAGGAGATAGTATAGAATGATTATCGTGCAAAACAACATCAATCAACAGAGACGGTGGAGTCAATAGAATATGCCATTTTTTAAACCAAATCCCATCCCAAAATTTATAGATCAATGGATTTGAATTAAGTGCTCATGTTGAGAAGTGAAGAAAGAGTCAGATTTCACTTTACACCCTAATTGTTCTTCCAATCCACATGTGGTAAAGATAAGGCAAGGAATTCAAATTCAACTCTTCGTGATAAACAGTCTGCTGTTGTATTCTCACTCCTCTTTTTATATTGAATACAAAAATCATATCCCATAATTTTAGGAAGCCATCTGATTTGCGTTGGTGTTGTAATCTTTTTCTCTAGCAAATATTTCAAACTTTGATGATCAGTTTGAACAATAAATGTTCGACCCAACAAGTACACCTCCATTTTCGAATAGCTTTCACCTAAGCTAACATCTCTTTATCATATGTTGACAAAGTGTACTACCTTTCAAAGCCTCACTAAAGAAAGCAATAGGCTTTCATGTGTGAAAGAATAGCTCCAATACCCTTCCCAGAGACATCAGAATCAATGGTAAAAGTCATCAAAAATTGGGTAATCAAAGTACAGGAACAGACATGAGAGCCTATTTTAATTTTTTAAGTGCATCCTCAACTTCCACATTCCAATGAAACCCTTCCATAGAAGTTAAATGAGTTAAAGAAGCAGCAATATTGCCAAAATTCTTAATGAATTTTCGATAGTACCCAGCTAAACCCAAAATCCCTCTAAAATCTCGAAGTGTAGTTGGCAGTGGCCATGATTGAATTGATTCAATCTTCTTCTGGTCCATTTGTACACCTAACTTCGAAATCGAATGTCTCAAATACTCAATTTGTTGCATAACAAGCTGACACTTACTTGGTTTGGCCTTTAATCCATTAACTAAAAAGATGTGGAGAACATATGATAAGTGATTCAAATGCTCATTCATTAAGCTCGAAAAAATAGATGGAGCATTAGTTAACCCGAAGGGCATGACAACAAATTCATAATGTCCTTCATGGGTTCTAAAAGCTGTTTTATAAATATCCCCCTCTTAAACTCAGATTTGGTGGTATTCAGAATGCAAATCCAACTTTGAAAAAATCTAGCTCTTTATAACTCATCCAAAAGTTCATAAATAACAGGAATAGGATATTTATCTTTCACAGTAACATCATTTAAAGCTCTATAATCCACACAAAACCTTTAAGTCCCATAATGTTTCTTGACTAACAACACAGGAGATGAAAAAGAACTAATATTGTGGCGAATCACTCTAGATTCTAAGTATTCCCTAGCCATTTTTTTTATTTCAGCTTTTTGGTATTGAGGATAGTGATAGGGACGAATGCTTACCGGTTTAGCTCCTTGTTTTAGAGCAATAGCATGATCATGTCTCCCCTCTGGTGGAAAATCTCTTATTTCCTCAAAGACTTCAGAGAACTCATTCAAAATATTTTGAATATCAGGCTTTCGTTCTTCGATTTTCTTCTGCTCATATAAGACTGATTGTAAATGTAGGAAATATCATTGACCAGTGAGACTACGATAATCAGTGGTGGCAACCGGTTGTAACTCTTCTGAAGTTAAACTTGTCAGCTAATAAGTTTTGTCACGCGCAACAAAAGTCAAAGTCAAATTCTGATAGTCAATTTGGATAAGACCTAGCGTTCGTAACCACTGTACACCAAGAACCACTTAACAAGATGACACAGGAAGAACATAGAGATCTGTAACCACCTCAAGATCCTGTAGCAATATTTTTTTGCTACAAGCATCTTCCACCACTCTTAATAGTTTCCTTATTGCCTACCATCACTTTCATAATAGAATCTTTCACCGCAGGAAGATTAAGTCGAGTAACAGTAGCTTGTTCAATAAAATTATGCGTACTACCTCCGTCGATGAGAACAGTGAGAATTTCCCCCCGAATCTTACCACGTAACTTCAATGTTTGTGGATGTTTTGTTCCTGCTAATGCGTGGAAAGAAATTTCTAGTATCGTCTCCTCATCTTCGTCTTCCTTCACAGCCTCATTTAACTCCTCCAAGTGTGGTAATTCTTAAATTACTAATAATTGTTGTCGTTGACACTTATGAATAGGAATGTACTTGTCGTCCCAATAAAAACATAATCCTTTCTCCCGTCTTTCTTTCGCTTGTTGAGGCGTGAGCTGCCGAAATTTGAACTCGGAGGATGTAGGAGTGGGACCTAGAAGACCAGGGCTGGGTGAAGAACTTCCCTTGATAATATTTCCACTCGCATACACTTTTGGCACAGAGACTTGAGGAGTCTTCTTCACACAACTATATTATTCTTCCACCAAACTTACATCTGAAATTGCCATTATAAGAGATCTAGGTCGATTTCGTTTAACCTCTAAACGTATTTTATCTTTCAATCCAGCAGCAAAACTTAAAAGCAGTAAACTTTCGGGAAGATCTTCAGTCACCCGATCAGTCAACCTTTCAAATATTTTTTGATATGCCACTACGATACTGGTCTGCTTCAACTTTGACAAAGTTTCAATGGATTCTCATGTTTTGGATGACCAAACCTTTGAAGGGTTGCTTCAGAGAATTCCTGCCAACTTAATGGCCCTCTATACCAAAGTCTCCAATAGTAACATTGTAAAGCTAATCCCTCCAAATGAATTGCTGCCATTTGAACTTGTTGGTTCTCAGGAACATTCTGGAACTCAAAATACTGCTCTGTTTTGAAAATCTAATCATGAGGATCCTCGCCACTGAAACTTGGAAAATTGATCTTTAACTTATGAGAGTTTAAGTTTTCCTCTGTATTCAATCAATTGTAAGATTCTCTTTCATTTCCCTTACTCTCGTGAGAATCTATGCAAGAGGCACACATCAACTGCACTTTAATAAGAACTTTTTCCAGCATTCCCTTTAGTTCTTCAAGGCGGATTTTATGACTTCCCAAGATTTTACTTACGCAGTTTCGAAACTCTGTATTAGATTGATTTCGATCTTTATTAATAGCCAAACTTGACTCTGATACCAATGATAGAACCCAAACTGTGAATAGAAAAAAAATTCAAATAGTGTTAAAGAATTCAAGTAAAACAAAAAAGAATTGGATCATAATTTTCTTCTTTCTAATAAAACTGAACTTTAAACATTTATACCCAACCCCTATTGTAGTTTTCAAAATAACAACTGTTGTTAATAAGTAACACACAATACAATAAAGGGTTAACTAAAAAAAAAACCCCACTTTTTCAAACTTTTTGCATTAGTCCACCGGTTTCAGACGTTCGTTACAAAAAACCCAGGTCATGCAAACTTTTTGCATTTACCCACTGATTTTAAACCTTTTTTCTATTAAAAATACTGTTCTAAAACCAAAAATAGATTTTTTATAAATAACGTTTAAAACCAATGAATTAGCGAAAAGTTTAAAAAAGTGAAGGTTTTTTTTGTAATTTACCCATATCAACCAATCCATTTGACTTAAAAGTCATCTACACACCGCACCATAATTATTTACATGAAGCAGATATATGGGACAAAATGCCACGTGTTTGAGGAAACAATCATACCTCACTGACATGCAAATCTCTTTTTCTGAAATGTTTTTATACTTCTCCCCTATCTCAAATATAATATTCCCTGCTAACCAATTATTATTATTAAATAAAAGAATTATCGGTTAAAATTATAATTGTTAATATCTTTAATTTTTTTTTCTTTCCACCCTAATACAAATAAACTATTTAAATTATTAATTTTTCTTTAATTTTCAATTTTTAATATAATCAAATTTTCAAAAAAATAATAATTATTATTTATTAATATAAAAAAAATATTATTTATTTTATAATTTAGTAACTTACGTCCATTTTATTTTGTGTTTTCATATCTGTATTTTATTTACGATACAAATTTTATTTTGTGTTTTGTAAACTCTCATATCTGTATTTTATTTACGATACAAATTTTTATATCTGTATTTTATTTAAAAAAAAAAAAAACTATGAATGTTTGGTTCACTTTAAACACTTGGGCTCGTTTAGTTCACCGTATAAGATACAGAATAGTATTATGCTATACTATTCTCTCTCATATCTAGCATTTGGCCAGTTAATCGAACTTGATAAAGTTATACAATTCTCTCTCTTATAATTGACACGTAATAAAGTAATTCTCAAAAAAAATTATGTTATGATAATTTTATCCTGTAATAGTCGTATTAGAATTTTTACCACTTTAACCTTGTATCTCTATATTTATAATGGGGATGGTACTTGATTAGGTTTGAGCTTATCATCTCAAATCCAAATACTTAACGGGTTCGGGTCGACCCATGAGTTTACCTGAGTATAAAATAATTAATTATTTTTAAAAAAAAAATTATATTATTATATTATTAATTTTTTAAACTTTAATCACTAAAATATAGTAGTTAGTTAAAATATTCTTTCTAATTTAATTTATTTTTAAAATAAAATTTAATTACTTTTAATTTTTAAATATATTTAATTATTTATTTATTTCATTGTAGCGGGTCAATCCACGACTAATCAATACGATTGACACATAAATTCTTTAGGGATATTTTGGTATATAATATAAATTTAAAGAAAATATAAATTAAATATTATCCTATCGCTCAATGAGTGTTACCAAATACAAGTTTAATATTATTTTATCCTATCACGTTGCTTATACGATTACCAACCAAATATAATTTTGTATAATATTATCCTTATAAAAAATTGCTTATCCTTATTTAATTCTTTATACTATCATGTTCCTATCCAATATGGTGAACCAAATGAGTCCCTATATATGAAACAAGGTTTGTTGGCATATGGAAAATTTTTTTATTTTTCTTAAATAATTTATTTTTAAAAATAAAAATAAGTGTTAAAACAAATTGATTTTTTAAAATCATAAAAGTTGTTAAATAAATTTTTCATAATATTTTTTATCATAATAATTTAATTTAATTTTTTAAAGTATAATGACTTTTTAGAATTATTATTGAAATAAAAATAAAAATATGTATAGTTCATGGTGTTATGATCAAATTTACTTAATTTTACTCATAAATTATATATTATAAAATTAATTTAATAATTATGTACTTTAATGATATTGAAGTTGAAAATATAATTTTAATTAAAAATTTAATTAATTTTGAACTTTAAATTAGTTGTTATCTTGTGATCATCAATATTATTATTATGATAATCAAATTAATATATTTAAATTGAATAAATAATAATAATAATTTTATTTACTATTTTTTAAATTTTATTTTAGTGGAGTCCTTTAGAACACATTATTAATATGGTTGAGATGAATTTAACTTAGAAAATTTTAATTAAAATATCCAATTGAAATACCTTCTATCCCATCTATAGGTATTTATTTCCTCACGTTCAATCTCCCCCTTTAATGAATCTAATTATAGTATCTAAAGATTATATTTTTGGGAATGAGATGGTACAAATCATATAGTTTTCTATCTTTGTGTGATTTCTATTTCTCCCTTTTGTTTTAAATTAAACAAAAGAAATAAAATCATCATTCATCTATATGAAACACTCACACTCTATTTCCCATACCTATTTCCACAAACTCAAGCCCAAACTACATATACATCAACCAAAAAGGGTGACTTGATCATTTTTTAAAACTTCCGAGGGATAATACATATTCAGATCCAAACATTTGAGGTTGACAGAAATTCTAAACTTATTAAAAGTATTTTAGTAATCTTTTAAAGTTAGCATAAAATTGGAAGGTTCAATTAAACTTCACAAAAAATTTTAAAGATTTATCTGAAAAATTATACCAACTTTTGATGTCTAATTACATATTATCTCAAACTTTTAATAATAAAATTTTTTAACAATTTCAAATTTCACCATCATCAACCATATTTGTAGGTTTTTCAACTTTCTCACTCTAATTTTTATTTTTAATATTTTTTTAATTTTAAAATTCTATTTTTAATTGTAAAAACCATATTTTTGAAAAATTACAGTGAAAAATACATTTACGAGTCAAATGGTTCAACTATTATTCTATAGATTTATAATCTTTTTGACTTTAAAATCTAAAAACTATGCACCACATTTAATTTAGCAAATATACATATATACCCTTATAAAATTATAAGTGGGAGGAAATAATCATTTATACGGATTGGTAGGACTCACACCCCTCATATTTATACTCATTGGATGTTTCTTCATATTTGTATTGTATTCTTGATAATTGAAAAGGCCACGTTATTCTTGAATAGTTAATAAGAAGAAAGGTTTGCAAAAACAATAATAAGATTGAGATTATGAGAAATTACTGAAAAATACATAATATAAAATATAATTAAAAGTCTAAAAGAAAATTCGAAAATATACATTAACTTTCACCAAGTCGACTGAATTACATTACGGGATCAATTTTTTAACGGTGGATTGATGGGAATCAATCTTTTAACGGTGGATTGATGGCTTTTGTGTAGATGGTCTACACCATCCGACCAATTACATATATCCGTATAGAATCATGAACCACTATTAGTATCAGTTAATACCCTTTATTCCATGCAATTAAGATTAAAGATTAAAATTATAAATATATATGGAAATAGGTATACGGACGTTAAAATTGAAAAATTAGAAAGAAGTTGATGGAGAAATAAGCTAGTGAGTTATATTGGAGGTTGCATACCATCTTTGCCAGACGTGAAAATGATTGGTCAACCGATGTGGACATACGATAGTTAGTGTTAGAGTGTGGTTTTATTTCATAGCTAATCATAATGGCGGTAGTTTTAGGACCTAAAAGTGGCATGATGGTGATGGTTCTAGAGCTTGTAAATATGCATGGAATGGTTTTCTGAGGTCATTTTCCGGGACTGTAACGATGATTCTTATCTCTTCATATGGTTTAGATTTTCATAATTACGATTGCCTCTATATAACCTACATCCTCCTTCTTCATCTCACTCACTCACTCTTCACTTCTGTCTTCTTTCTTTCTCTGCACTCTCCCTAATGAAGCTGGCTGTGGACATCATCTTGGACGATGCTTTTGGACGTCTCCTCTCCACCTACGGACGTGAATGCAAGAGCCGAAACCATCAAATTTCAATGGTGGAGGAAGCTCGGGTAAGAGTTCTTGTCACGAAAGATGGTGATAACCTGCTCCGGGAGTTCCACCGTTGCCAACCAATCCTGAAAAAATTTGAGCTCCAATTCAACAATGTTAAGGTTTCTGAAATGGAAACCAATACACTTGTACTGACCACCGACTCCCCAAAGACGGTCAACAAGTTTCATAGAGCTTTGTTTGAGATTTTCACACGAAAATGAAGGACTATATTTTTTTGTATATAAAAACAGAGAAGAAGAAAAGCTATTTAATTCACTTCTTTTTCAATTGCAAACTTCAAAGGAGATAATACAATTTATAGAAGATTTTAATTCTAAACTCTTATGATTCTAACTCTTCAAATTCTAAACGGAAAACATCAAATAAATAACAATAAAATAAACTTAATTCTTAAACTTTAAACCGTGAATTAAAACACCAATTAAATGATAATCAAAACAAGTTTAAACTCCAACATTTGCCCCCCTTAAACTTGGTTCTCCAAAAGCTGTAACTCCAAGCTGTTTCCGCAGATATTGAAAAACTTCAACTTTGACTGCTTTTGTGAATATGTCCGCAGCTTGATCACTTGACTTCACATACAAGAGCTCAACTTCCTTTGCTTTAATGCTCTCCCTTATAAAATGGAACCGAGTATCAATGTGTTTCGAACGCTCATGATGAACTGGATTTTTGGCCAAAGCAATTGCAGATTTATTGTCCACATATATATTTGTCGCGACTTTTTGTTGTAGATTTAGTTCTTTAAGCAATCTCCTCAACCAGATTGCATGACAGACACAATATGCTACAGCTACATACTCAGCTTCGCAAGTCGATAAAGCAACAATAGACTGTTTCTTTGACGTCCAAGTAAATGCCGTACTTCCAAAATAAAATACAAAACCTGTAGTACTCTTTCGATCATCACAACTTCCAGCCCAATCGCTGTCACTGAAACCAATAAGCTCCAACTCCTTTTCAGATGTATAAAGCAATCCATGACCAATTGTACCTTTGATATATCTAAGAATTCTTTTGGCAGTCTTCAAGTGAGAAGTCTTTGGAGTCTCCATGTACCTACTTACCAAACCAACACCAAAAAGTATATCAGGGCGAGTGCAAGTCAAGTACCTTAAACATCCCACAAGACTCTTAAAATAAGTTGGATTAACCAACTTCCCTTCTCCTTCCTTAGTGATTTTGATACCACACTCCACCGGTATATCCACCGATTGACAATCCTCCATTGAGAATTTTTTCAAAATCTCCTTAGCATATCGTTCCTGCGAGATAAAAATTCCATTTTTACCTTGTTGCACCTCAATCCCCAAAAAATATCTCATCAAACCCAAATCAGTCATCTCGAACTCCTTCTCCATTGATTTTTTTAACTCTTGAATCATATAGTTATTGTTTCCTGTGAAGACTAAGTCATCCACATATAAACACACCAGCAAAATATCATTACTAGAATTGACTTTTGCATATAAAGCATGTTCATATGGACACTTCATAAAACCTTCTCGAACAAAATACGCATCAATTCTAGAATTCCAAGCCCTTGGCGCTTGCTTGAGCCCATAGAGAGCTTTTTTCAACTTGAGGACTTTTTCTTCTTGGCCTTCAACAATGAAACCTGATGGTTGTTCAACGTACACCTCTTCAAGATTTCCATTTAAAAATGCCGATTTTACATCCATCTGGTACATCTCCCATTTTATTTCAGCTATAAGAGAAATTATCAATCTAACAGTTTCAAGTCGGGCTACAGGTGCGAATACCTCTTCATAGTCCACGCCATATTTTTGTTTGTAACCCTTCACAACCAGCCTTGCTTTATGTCACTCCACCTCTCCTTTTGCGTTTCTTTTCGTCTTGAACACCCACTTGACACCAATTGCTTGATGCCCTTGAGGAAGCGATGTCAACTCCCATGTGTTGTTCTTTTGAATTGCATGGATCTCTTCATTCATTGCCTCCCTCCATTTCTTTTCTTTTGCAGCTTCTTCAAATGTTAAAGGATCAAATCCTGCAAATAAACACAAGTTATTCATCTCGTCTTCATAATCAAACTCAATGGGTTCGGTAGATTTATAAATCTCCGATAATTCTCTTGTATTTCTTATGGGCGAGCTGCTTGAGTCATCTTCTTGAAACTGAACTCCATTTCCACGAGAAGAAGAATTTTTATCAACAGGATCTTTCTGCCATTGCTCTTCATCAAAAACAATATTTTTTTATTGGTCGTTGCTCTTCCAATCCCATGATTGCTGCTCATCAAACTCCACATCTCTAGACATCACGATTTTTTGAGTTATAGGATTATACAGTTTGTAACCACTGCAATTTTCACCATAACCCAAAAATATGCACTTCTGACTCTTATCTTCCAACTTGGTGCGCTTCTCTTCCTGTATTTTTGCAAAAGCGACACATCCAAAAATTTTAAGATGATCAATTTTTGGCTTATGAAAGCTCCAAGCTTCCTCCGGTGTAATATCTCCAATGCGTTTTGTTGGAAACCTGTTCAACAAATAGACAGAACAAGCCACAGCATCTCCCCAAAACTCTTTTGGAACATTCCTCTCCTTTAACATGCATCGAACCATATTGAGAATGGTTCTATTTTTTCTCTCCGAGATACCATTTTGTTGTGGTGTCTGAGGCATGGTGAGCTGATGTATAATCCCATTCTCTTTGCAATATCGCTCAAACTCCAAAGATGTATATTCTCCTCCGCGATCAGTCCGTAGGCATTTTAATTGACATCCACTTTGCTTTTCAACCATACTTTTGAACTCTTTAAATTTGAAGAACACCTCTCTTTTCTCCTTCAATATGTAAACCCATATTTTTCCACTGCAATCATCTGTGAATGTCAAAAGATATCGATTTCCTCCGATAGAAGCAGGCTTGATAGGTCCACAAACATCTGAATGCACCAACTCAAGACGCGATGATGCTCTTTTTGATTTGTACCTCTGAAAAGACTTTCTCTGCTGCTTGCCCACAACACACACTTCACATAAACTGTCAGGGGCTTCAATCTTTGGTAGTCCCATCACCATGTTTTTCTTCTCAAGTAGTTTCAATGCCTCAAAATTTAGATGTCCATAGCGAAGATGCCAAAGAACAGAGTTGTTCATAGTTGCAGCTTTCAAGCAGTTTGATTCCCCAATTGACAACTTCAGCGGAAACATCCTGTTATCAGTCATCTTCACAAGAGTAATAAGTTTATTATTTTTATCTCGAATACTAAGGGCTAAATCACTCATTTTTATATCATAGCCCTTCTCCAACAGCTGTCCAATACTTAACAAGTTACTCTTGATATCAAGAACATAATAAACGTCGGAAATATGAAGTTGTCTTCCATTTTGGAGTTCAAAAATAACATCACCTTTTCCTTCAATTGGCCTCTTCGAAAGATCTCCGAAAGTAATGTTGCCGAGTTGTCTTTCATCTAGACGGGCGAAGAATTCTTTTCTCCCACACGTGTGATTTGAAGCTCCAGTGTCGAGAAACGAGGTAACAAATTCAATTGGTTCCGGTTTATTGCACGCCATAAGTAGTACCGGTCCGTCATCAGTTTCTTCTTTGTTGACAAGGTTCGCTTTCTCACTTCCGTTGTTGGTATTATTTGTGTTGTACCAACAATCGTAAGAATAATGTCCAAACTTCTTGCAAACATAACATTGGACATCAGATCTATTGTTTCTGCCTCGTCCACGTCCACGACTTTGACCTCGGCCACCACCTCTTCCATGACTGTTACCTTTCTGATCATTGTCTTCTCCATTATTGTGAATATTGGTTTGCTCGCCAAAAGCCTGTCCTCTACCACGACCTCGGCCTCTTCCTCTTCCTCGTTGATAACCTCCTCTAGAAACGTCATCATTTTTTAATGACAGCTTTGCTTGTAAAGCTTGCTCCATATTCTTCACTCCATTTTTCTTTTCTATTCTTTGTTCATATGCTTGTAGTGATCCAAGCAGCTCCTCCACAGAAATGGTCTCTAACTCTCTTGTTTCTTCAATCGCCACAGCTACAAAATCAAACTTCGAGTCTAGAGATCGCAAGATTTTCTCTACAACTCGAACATCCTTTAGCTCTTCACCATTACTCCTCATCTGATGCACAATAGCTATTACTCGAGAAAAATAGTCAGCAACCTTCTCTGAGTTTTCTTGTTGTAAAGATTCGAACTGAGCTCGCAAGGATTGAAAACGAATCTTCTTTACTTTGTCGATCCCCTCATATGATTTTTTCAGTATCTCCCAAGCATCTTTTGAGGTTTTTGCTGTTGCGATCAACTCGAAAGTTGCTTCATCAACTCCTTGATAAATTGTGAATAACGCTTTCTTCTCTCTTTTCTTCCGTTCTTTAAACTTCTCCTCATCCTCCTTTCCGGAACTTGATTCTCCATAGCCATTCTCCACAAGGTCCCACACATCAAGAGAACCCAATAGGGCCTCCATTTGGATACTCCACATCCTGTAGTTTTCTTTCGTCAATTTGGGTACTTGTGATTGAACGGGATTTGTTGTAGCCATTGTTATTCAGGCTCTGATACCAAATTTGAAGGACTATATTTTTTTTTATATAAAAACAGAGAAGAAGAAAAGCTATTTAATTCACTTCTTTTTCAATTGCAAACTTCAAAGGAGATAATACAATTTATAGAAAATTTTAATTCTAAACTCTTTCGATTCTAACTCTTCGAATTCTAAACGGAAAACATCAAAAAAAATAACAATAAAATAAACTTAATTCTTAAACTTTAAACCGTGAATTAAAACACCAATTAAATGATAATCAAAACAAGTTTAAACTCCAACAGAAAATACCCCCGTCGAGGTGTTGATCAGGGTGTTGACATGAAGAAGAAATACAAACCTGGGAATTGGGTGGCTGAGTGTGTTATTGGGGAAGATATCGGTGACAGTGACTGTAAAGCATGTTTGGAGGAAATTGTTACATTTCCGATGGCCGGAGAGACAAGCAGCCTGCAACTGATCAACTTAACCGCCGGCGAGACGGTTGCTGAGTACCAGTTTGAGGAGTGAAAGAAACCTGTCCTCGAGAAGAAGTGATGAAGAATCTGCTCAGTTTATAAATTAGGTTAGTTAAGGTAGTTTATAAATTATTACGGTTAATATGGACTGATATTAAGCAGAAACTACTAAGAATATCAATGATTAGCAGGAATTGGTCAAATATGTTAATTATTTACAATATTGTATGTACAGAATATGAAATATGTATCTAGGAATGGCAATTTTAGGGTTGCTGTTTCATTATGAAACTTTACATTATCAATATAATCGTATGCTATTTCATGTAGTAGTCTTCAAACATCACCATCAACATCAAAATCATTAAGATTTCACTGTCTCTGGTTCTTTACTTGCAACTTGTGAAGAAATAGACGTTCACTGATTTCCAGTAAATCCACTAACAGGATAACCAGAATCAATATAGACCATCTCGCACGTCCTCAGCCAGACTCTTTACGTAGTGCTTTGGGATTCAGAAAAAAAGACAAAAATGAGTTGGTTTCATTAACTTTTAAATAGCATAGACATACCAACCGTCCTACTTCAATTCCGATACCCTACAAAAATTCTGGGACAGTTACATATCTGAAAAGAGAGAATCGGAAGTTCTTTGGAGTTAATAAGTTGGAATTTATATTTCTTCTTTCAATTATCCAACCCAATTCTAAATATCTATTTAAAAATAGTTATCATTGATCAGTGTCATCTAAACAATATAAGAGTTCTACGTCGCTCAATAAGATATATTAAGGTCCCGGTGTGTCCAACTAGTCTTTAGAAGGAACTCGCAATCATACAAAATAGAAGCTTACATTCGAATCTTAGAGTAAACAGAGCAAAAATGAAGTCCAGACTACATTTACATTAGCAAAAATGTCAACTCATGTACTAGCTGAGATTTGTAGAAGCAGATGGTTCCTGCTCACCCAACTGCTTCACATTATATTCCAAATAGGAAGCAATTTGAATAGCAAGGAATGAACAATGCACTGTCTTCCACCACCATTGGCTGCCTAAATGGATTCAATTGAATCTACAAAACCAAAGGTCTCCATCAATAGCATGATACAGAATTTCAGCAACAAATATAATGACACAATGACGCAGAGGGAAAAAGTGAACACACAGGAAATGAGATAGGGGAGCCGGTTATGGTGCTTATGCTACTAGCTGCAAGATGGCAAGCTTCTTCACAATAATCTGAGAATACTGCTGGAACATTTATCTCCTTTATAAGCTCCTAAAACATACCCATAGGAACAATCAAAAAGTTAACAATAATGCGGAGAACATTAATCTTACAGTTGAACATACACTTAAACACAAACACTAAAATCAGTGTGTAAGATGCTAAGGATATAAAGACATACAACAGTGGATGACCAACTCGAGTAAGCTGCGATGCCAGCATTTGGAGCGATGATTAAATGAGGAAATGAATCCTGTCCACGGAATGTCACCATTAGAAGTTGAAATCAGTGAAATTGTGCAATATTAATGGCAACAGAGGTTAAAAAGAACAGGTTATGTTGCAGCAAGGAGAACAAGAGAGACACCTTAGCTATATCTCTGTAGCGGTCATGATAGAGTCCTTTATGAAGTTGCAGCGTTACCGCTGAAGATCTAACTGTACCCAGGTTCTGACCACAATTCTCACTTGAAGATTTACATGGGCAATCAGTATCGGTACAATGAGCATAGCCAGAAAGAACGACATTCTCACCATCCCTATTTATGAGGAAATGTGAAAAGCAGATTTCCTATCAGATTAACCAGAATCTTTTGTATATGCATGAAACATCCATTTTCAGAAGAAACAAAAGGTAAAAGGCTAAGGTGAAAAAACCACAGAGCAACTTCACACAGCCTAATTGTCAGCTCGCTCTAGCTTCACAGAGTTTTAGTCATTTGTAACATTCTTCTAAACCAAGAAACCCAATCCTTGATTGATGACTGCTCCCAACAAATACAAATAAGCCTACACCTATTGGCAACTCACTCATACAAAAAATTCAGCAATAAGAGTATGGATAACAGAAAGCACCTACTAGTACAGAAGTCAGCCCAGCCCAGAGAAAAACCATCCAATGAACTTAACCCGAATATAACAAAAACCTTTCCATATGAAAGCATTAATATGTTTATTTTAATATAAACAACCAAGCACTCTAGACAACTTAAAATTAGACTAACTACTAGTGGCGCATAAATAAATTTATGCTCTCAACCATCTAGAAGTTTAACAACTGACCTGTCTTGCGGAATTGCAGGTCCAATGAGCTCAATATGCACCTGTACACCAGGGAATAGGGCATGCAATTCCCTAAAGACAGCAAGTTGTAGAAGCTCCTTCTCAGGCCCTGGATGAAAGTGAGCATGAAGCAGACTTAAAACACCACGGACAAATGACAACCTATAAACTAGCATTTGATATTATACAAGGAAATAATCTGTCTACTAATGCTCTAGGTGACCACATCCTTAAGAGATATACATCAGAATTTAATCAAGAGAGCAATGTAACACCAACAATAATAGATCTTGTATGTAACCTTTTACAAGTCATTTGATCATACTACAGACATCTAATTCAAGGTAGATGTCCCCATTTAATAGCCAAGAGCTGCTATGCCTATTCATATTTGTCATAGTTTCATACAAAACCTAGATACAACAATGAAAATTATTCCAAAGAAAAGAGCCTGTATCACTTTGCCATCAGAAATTGAGCCAACTTAGCAATAATTCATTTCTGTAAATGAAATAAAAGTATTTTAAGAGCTCACATACTCAGATCTAGTATGCCAAAGAAACAGAAAATATATTGTTTATCTAATTGCCTCAAAAACCATGGCATTTATAAACTTAACACTACTATCTAACAGGATATTCATGAATTCTGCAAGTTAGTGATCCGTGAAATTTTAGGAATTTACAGAATTGAAATTGAGGGCAACAATATACCAAGGTAGTGTATGATCAATTTACTACTGATTGTAGAACTAAAACTCCTCAACCCAGCAACTCGAGTGGCATAATATATAGTTAGTGGCTGCAACATCAAAAAGAAAAGACATGCCTATGTTACAACTGAAATGGAAATACCGTTATTCAATTGGGACAGCATTATGAAGGAGTTCTAATAAAGCTAATATGAATAGAAACATTTATTAAAAAGGAGACAGTAATATATAAATTACACATAAACTTTTTACATAATAGACATGGCATATAAATTATAATACCCAGTGAAGAAGCAAAGCAAAAGGCGAATGTAGTGGAATGCCCCTCCACTCGTAGTAATCTTTCCAACTACAAAATTCTTTTACTGGAGTTGACGGCCCTGCAAATTACAAAATAGTATAAGAAAAGACAACTAATCAATGCTTTACATGAAAAGTACCGGGTCAAGAGTAAAGGATCATACCAGAGCATGGACACAGAATGCCTGCAAGATCCCAATCATCATAATTAGACCTGCCAGAAAAGTCAAATGTAGATGAAATTAGAAATGCAAAAGGCAAATAAATTAACTTGACGCCTCCATAGAATCCTTTAACTTAACCTCTCTAAGGGCTTCACAAGTAGCAACAGTTAAAAATAAATAAAATAAAACAAGTATGTTATCTTGCATTGATGGATCAATAAATACTGATCATAACGTAGTCAACTCTCCAACATGTACATGGATGATGCATAACACTTCAACAGTATTTACACTATTATGTGTTTCAAGTCATTCTTTAAAGTTTTGGCAAATTATTTCACCTCACACAGTGCTATAATGTACCTTAGCATGCTTGTTAAGGCCTATTTCCAATGAATGATATCTTAGCAAACAAATATGCCTAATGTTTATTCAGTAATCTTTGGGAACTTTAATAATGTTAGCAACTTAAGCTGCATATTGACTTTCCATGCTTTCACTAAACTGAATATCACCCTTTGAAGTTTCTACAATAGACTTAACCATTTATTCATCTCAGAGTCTAAAACCAATAAATAAGAACTCATGAAAACAAAAAATGATAAGAAACCTTTCATGATCAGATGAAGCAAGTGAAAACTCACAAGAGCATTCACACTTCCACATTCCTACACGATGAATGCCCCTTTTGCTCAAAAAAGAACATCTAGTTTCCCGCTTATCACACACCTAGTCAAATCCAAAAACCAGGGAAGAGTAAATTTGTACCGTGAAATTACAATTTTCTCTCAAAATTCTAGAGTCCTTACCTGAATTGTAGCTTCCTCAGAGAATGTGAAAGGAAAATCATTCAAGACATCTATTAGCTTCATCTGCTGTTCTAATCTTTCACATTCTTCTTTATGATAATTCCGATGTAAAATCTGGTAACAAATTCTGAAGCTTAAATAATCTAAGCATAATAAAATACAAGAAAAAAAAAGACTCGGTAGGTAAATTAAACACATGATAGACCATATATACAATAACTCTCAATCTCTAAACTGTTTCATGACCCATGAAATTGATATATCAAGAAATCGAAAGATGATATAATTCTGCTTTCGTTTGCAATAAAACTAGTAAACAAGGACAGAAATTGGTATAAAAACGATTCCGATAAATAATAATTGAACTAAATTGTAAAGAAAGGAAACCTGATGAGAAGCGGAGCAATAAGCGACGGCTCCGCAGCGACCACAGCGTCTTCTCGCGGGGCCTATACATCGACTTCCAAGCCCCTGCCCTGCACACTCCATTTTCTCTTCTTCCTGTTCCACAGTGTAATAAATAAAAATAAAAATAAGTTATTAGAAAAAAGTGAAATTACAATCTTACCCAATTAATATGAGTCAGTCATTCTTGAAACCCAAAACCCGGCCCAGCCCCGGTGGGTTTTAATGAATGTGGGGCAAACAGTGTTGGACTTTTTCAATAAACTCATCGACATAAACAAGTGACATGAATCACAAACAAGACACGAGAAAAAACAGAAGGGGTCCGGTCCGGTCCAGTCCAATCTTACTTTCATCTCTCAATAAATATTATCTTAGAAGTTGTGATTATTATATTACATAAGCAACAAGCAAACATCAGTAATAATCTCCATAACCAAAAGGTGGTCAACTGTATTAATCTAGTGTTGTGTATCACAATCATAAATCATCATGAGGAATCTTATTATCATTAAAGAGAAAGGTGGTAACAGTATAAGGCACTGTTTGGTCATGTCCCCACGTAAGAACCAAATTCGTTAAATCAAACCATTTAGAGATGGAGGAGGGTGAGTCGACAGCCAAACAAACACCATCTTCATATGTTTTGATTGTCCAATTATATTATCCGATTTGCAAATCCAACCTAACGCTTTAATGGCCAAATATGACTCCTTAGGCTGTTGACACGTTGCATGCTTCCTTCTTCTTCTACATTATCATTTCATATTTATGTATGAATGCAAGCCTTGCACGTTTTGTATGCCAATCAACCGAAATCTTCATGTAAATAAAAAGTAAGATAAAGATATGAAATTGGTGTAAGTATGTATGTATCTTGGATTATATTTGATTCGGTTTCTCTTTAATCTTTATATTGATAATGAGATCTCTGTTGTCGAGTCCTTTTCGGACATATCAAAGATATAAATTTACTGAAGCTTTTCAAAACTCTTAGTGATTAAACAATTTTAAGATTCGAATTCAGGTGGATAATAAATAATTATAGTAATATTAAAAGCATATCCTTAACAGTTAATAGAGCCATACTTTTCAAAAGGGGTCAGAATAATAGTGTTTGAAAATAAGGAGGAAAATTGATTACCTGTTTGGTAAAGAAAGAAAATTCAATAATAATAAGAATATTTTTTAAAATTAAATAAAGGAAAAAACATGAGAAAAAGATGCTTGAAATCAATCACACTGAAATTTGGAAAAAAAAAAAAAAAAAAAAAAAAAAAGAAAAAAAAAGTAGATGCCACTTGTGAAAGAAAAACAAAATAAGGATGATTCATATTCATATTCATTCACAAACAGACCTGGTTTCTTTTACTCACCTCATAATCATAAAAGTGGTTCAAAAAGATGATTAACCTTAATTATATTTTAATTAAATATTAATGTACGTGGTTTTGAGTCGTTGGATTCTCTTGGAACCGGATCTAATCCATACGATTAGTTCAGTTGGTCGGCCATGAATCGTACGATTGAAAAAGAGAGGAGCCCACACGCTTTTTCATGGAAAAGTAATCTGGAAAATATATTTGGTGGGTCCGATAATACTCTCAATCGCAGATTCTGTTTTGACTGCTTGATCATTTTGATTATTCTAATCAAAGATTTCCTTAACTCTTTTGCTTTTCATCATCATAGTATAACCAAGTCAACTCAAATCAATTCTATTTATACCTTTCTCTTCATTCGACCTTGGAACATGTATTTAATTTACCTTACTAATCTAATTGATTTACCCAACTTTATTAGTTTTCAAAATGGTGATTAAAGCGATGTATTGTTGACGGATTAGGGTACAAACGGTTTCGACTACCTTTACTAAATGTATGTTTGGCATCAGATTTTTAATTAGCAGTTAGATCAATGTTTTAGATAATATTAACAGTTAGTTGCTAAATTAAATTTTAAATTAACTGTAAAGTTAGCTGTTAGGTTAAATGTTTGATATTAATTTTAGTTTTTAAATTAGTCGTTACATATAAAATTATTAAAATTTATTACAGATATAAATATAATTCAGAAGATAATGATATAATTAATTATAATATAAAGTTTAACAAATTAAATCACTATTAGCGTTTGGGTTGAAAGCTATCAAAGATAACTTTTTTAAACGCTATCTTAATCGCTAATTAAAACGCTAAACGCTAATTGGAACGCTATTACCAAATACACATTTTTTTTTTAAGTTAATATATAATTTAAACGCTATTTAAAACGCTAATTGAGAAACTTTCCTAAACACATACTAAGTTACATTTAATGGAAGAGATTTTGAAATACCTCATCCATGTATATTATTTTTCGCAGTTCTTATAGCACTGGAAAATGATAAAAGTATGGATATAGATTAAATTTAAGTTTAAAAATAAAGGTATAAAGGTCTGAGGATGTCTAAATTTGATTATGTTTTTAATTATTTAACTTCATGAAAGGGTCGATTGAATTTCTCAATTTTTAAAAATAAACTATTTTTTGTTAATATATAAATAGTTTTTGTTAATATGGAGAATTTAATTGATATTTTTAAGTTAATTATTTCTATTGTAAGATCAACCTCCATATTAGTAGAAAAGCTCAATCCATCGAGCTGAAAAAATAGATTGACTATTTATGAGCAACCTTATCAAAATTCAAAAATATATATATATATATATATATATATATATTATTAATATGTAATTTTTTGTTTGCAGTGACAACATTATATTCTATACTTTTCCATAAATCGTAAATGAGTTAAATTAATATAAATATATTGTATATATTTTATTATATTGTTAACTAATAAGAAAATAAGTATTAAAATTATAAACAAATATTAATCACCTTCACAGTTGTATGGAAAGAAATTTAATTAACACTACTGGAGATGTGTGAATGTGGTATTTAATCCAAATTTTTTTTTTCTTAATGTAACAATTTGAGTAAATTTGAGTGCAGGTTAATTATCATAATTATTATAAATATTCCAATATATTGAATTTTAAAAATATACTATTTATCCAACGGTCAAATAATTTTATATATAAATTATTTTTTATAATTTCAAATAAAAATATATTAATTATGAAGAAAGTTCAATCAATTCAATTCATATATTTATAAAATATAAAATTATTTATAATTATAAAATAAATAATAACAAGTTAAATTTATTTTGATATTAATATTTAATAAAATAAAATAATAAAATAATAATTTTTAATTAATTTAAATTTGAAATTTACAACAAATAACCACGTAATTTTTTAATATATATATATATATATATATTTTTTTTTTTTACGTTTATAATACTTATTTAATATCATAGCTAACCATTCAGATAGGTTTACATGATTTTTCATGACATATTTACTAAAAAATAATGTTTTTAAAAAAAGTGAAGAAAAGTCGTTTATTTATTAAGAAAAGAAAGATGGGCTAGTTATTAGTAGCTCAACTTCATAAATACACAGACTGTCTCCTCACAACTTCAAAATTCTAAATTAGTCAAATACGATTAATTTCCAAAAGCTCATTTATACATCCAAAGGCATTCTATATTGTCTACCTTTCAACTGAGAATACAATTTATATATACAAAGATAAATTGACACATCTTATAAACACTGCATGTGGGAACAATATACATACTTGTTTGGCTCAACTTGAGAACCTCAAAATGAATTTAAACAACATCGTCTTTATTAATTATTTGACCCATATATTGCCTTATTAAGATATTATTAGTTACTATCACATGTTCAGATTATTCTAGATTGTTTGCTTTCAATTAATCACGACGTGTCATTTTCTCATACGTGTAATATTTTCACCCTCTAGCTACTCTTTTTTTCTAATGATCCATCGTTTTTAACCATAATTACCGTAATTAATTAAATATAATTATTAATTACATTTTGATCGATAAATTTATTGAATATGAGTTAAATAAAATTGTCCCATTAGCACGTGGTATTATTCCATTGAGATGAACGTGATTCAAGTGCAATAATGCAAGTTGCAAAAGGGTAGACAAGGCAGAGAGAAAAAATATGATAACAATGACCTCAAAAAGCAAAATGGTCCATTCCACATTAACATTTCTTTGGAAAAATGATTTCACCTTAGGTGAATTCTTTTGTCCTCCACGCATACATGTGATGACGTGAGTGGATGGTTCCATCAATTCATTTATATTTAATTAATTATAGAGCTTAGCTTTCACTTTCGTCATTCATTCCTACAAGATCTCGCATGATATCATCCGGACACTAGTTTAACTAACCAGTACTATAAGCGGTAGATGTAGATCTTAAATTACAAAAACTAAATCTAACAACCCATACACATAGAATTAGGTCATCTCCACCTCCATTTCATATGTTTTTAATTTATTTTTTTAAAATTAGTTTTGTTAAAAGAATTATAAAAATATATAAATTAAAATGAATATTAATTTTATATTTTTAAATTTGTGTTGGATTCAATTTATAATTTAGAATATATTAAAATTGAACAATTATTTTAAATATATATTATATAAAATAAAATTATATTTTTTTAAAACTAACCGTTTTATAAATTCTCTCCACATAAATATATTTATATAAAAATAAAATGATAAATATAGTTATTTTTTTAAAGATAAAATTTTAATTTTTTTTATGTAAAATTTTTAAAATTTGATATACGCTTAAATATAAGTTAAAAAATAATAAAAAATAAAATTTTTCTTAAAATTTGATTCAATTATGGTAAAGATAACATTTAATATTTTAAATTAAATTAAATACTATTAATTATGATTTATTTATATAAATTAATTAATTTTGAAATTTGAAAATATCGTAATGAATTTAACTCATTAATATAAAATAATTAATTTTTTATATTATAAATTAAAATTATTTTAATTAAATTTCAATGGTTGATTTTTTTTTTTTCATCATGTAAAATTTAAATATGTAATTATAGATTTATTTTTAAAAAATTGAAAAATAAATTTTTAAAAATTTAAATTTCATTTTATTGCTATTTACTGTCAGTAAGCGTATGTGATCCTAATTTATATATGGATGGCATTTTAAAATATTATCAATAAAATAAAAATAATTATTTTTTTAATTTTTTTAAAAAAATTAAAATATATTTATAATTTTATTTTAAAATTTTTAAAAAGAACTCAAAAAATTTAAAAAGTAATAAAAATTTCCGTAAAACCATGTTATTGTGTAGGGATAATACAATAATTTGAATATATAAAATGAAGAGATAGGATTGGAGCGAGAAATTGGAAATGAAAGACGAGATGGAAGAATTAGCAGTATGTGAAAGTGAAAAAATAGGAAGGAAAAGTCCAAGCACAAAAAAGGCCGTGTTGTGTTGGGCCCATCACTAGATTTCTTTGGGACTCCCAAATCTTCTCTCCCTCTTTACACAGCTTGACCTTCTTGGCTATTACCCTTCCCTTTTATTCAAATTATTCGCCATTCATGTTTTGACGTTAACTTGTCTTTTCTTTTTCCATCCATATTTTTTTCTCTCCCATCATAATCTGCGGTTTGAAATTTTGTATCATATTATCTAATTCATACTATATAATTAAATTGGTGTGAAATTTAAGGAATATATCTTAAGTTAGGTGGAGTAGATCTTATGATAATTTTATTGATGTGATGTGAAATGTATTTAAGTTTTTCAGTTAATAAAACTATATTCATTAATTACAACATTTAAAATTATTTAATTTAGTTCATTAATCTATAAATTAATGTTCAAAATCTTTATGTTTAGAATTAATTTATTTAAAAAATTTATGTTAATATAACAGCAACACATTAAGAAATGAAATTACTGTTTTTATTTCCAATTTATTGCAGTTTACTACAATTGTTTAAATTAATTAAAATATTAATATTTGCTAAATTTTAATTTTTTAAATATTTTATTTTTAACGAAAAATATATTTTACTTATATTTTCTTAGAAAAAATTATTATTTTTTCATTTATATTTTTTTTTTACTTTTATATTTATTATAATTTTATTAAAATTACTTTTAAATATGTAAAAATAATTAATACGAATTTTTTTTTTATAAATTTTTTAAAAAAAAAAAACACCGATCAGAGAGACCTAATATTTTTATAAATATGTAATATTAAAACTACTTATTATTTTACATAAATTATAGTAAAGTATAATTTTCAATACGTATCATCTCACTTTCCTATCCAATAGATCATACATCATTATTGATCTACTGCTATAATTACAAGATTTCCTTATTATCTCCATATTTTGGCTCTCCAAGTTTATCAAACTATTTAATTAACTTCAAAACCGCTAATCCAATTTCATATAAAAATTTAAAATAAATTTGACTGAAGTAACATCAATTTAAATATACACAACTACTGGATTTGGTATAGAAAGCAATCAGAACCAAACTCGATTCGATTAGGTGAATCATAAAAAGATACATTAGGATCACCAAAAGCTTTAATAATTTTAAATAAAAAGTAAATAAACAACGAAATCACGAGGCAGCACGTGTATGTCGAGGCGGTGGGATTAACCGGTAATCGGTACGGACATACTATTAATGTCACCGGCAAAAGCCGGTAGCTTTAGAAAAGTTTTACCTGACACGTGTCATTTACATTGCTGACGGCGTGGTCTTCTATTGACCTTCGATTCCCGATCCCGACCATTCACTGTCACTGTATATTTACGATTACCCATACACTTACTATATTTGACCAAAATATCATCTCGCGAGATTATGATAAAATAGAGAAGAAAGAAAATTAATTGTGTGATATTGAGATCGCACCAAAGTGGATTTCAGAATCTGAGCGTTATTAGAGGCTTGAAATAAAAAAAGCAAGATTTCGAGATTTGTTAGAGAGAGAAAGATTTGATTTGATAGAGAAAAATATGAAAGAGACAGATAAGACGTATTACATTACAGCGTATAAAGGAGAGGCTATAGAAGCAGAGGAACCCTGTTTTAGCCTCTTGTTCTTTTGAGTGAGAGAGAAGAGAAATATTCGATTTATTGTATTTGGAACTTCAGATGACGACCACCGCCAACGGTATCGATTCCTGGCATAGAATTTCTGAGAAGATGGACGGTTTTGATTTACCGTCTTCTAAACCTGATGAAGTTCATGTCCTCGCTGTTGATGATAGCTTCGTCGACCGGAAGGTCATCGAGAGGTTGCTTACGATTTCTTCTTGCAAAGGTTTGTTGTAACTTCAATTCCGTACAAATCTCTTACGTCTTTGATTTTTCTGTGATTCTAATTTGTTTTTGAAAATTTTCAGTTACCGCTGTTGACAGTGGAAGAAGAGCTCTGCAGTTTCTAGGTTTAGACGAGGAGAAGAACGCTAATAGCTTGAATGATAGTGTGTGTCTTCAGGGATTGAAGGTGGATCTGATCATCACAGACTACTGTATGCCAGGGATGACCGGATATGAATTGCTTAAGAAAATCAAGGTAAAAATTGATATTCATCCTCTCCAATTCTCGTTTCGTTTTGGACTTTTTGATTTAAAATCTCTTTTGGTACTATTGAACAGGAATCGTCCAGTTTCAGAGAAATTCCTGTTGTCATTATGTCATCTGAGAATGTTGTGGCACGGATAGATAGGTGAGTCAGGTTTTGGATTTCTTTTGTTTGTTTATTTATTTTATCAGCAATTTGGAATTAATTTTAAATTTCCAAATTGAAACAGATGTTTAGAGGAAGGAGCAGAGGACTTCATAGTGAAACCAGTGAAACTAGCGGATGTGAAACGGATTAAAGATTGTATGAGCAGAGAGTTCAAAATAGCAAATCAAGAAAGAGGCATCAACAAGAGAAAGCAACGAGATTCATCATGTGGCTGTGATTTATCATCATCACCGCCGTCTGTTATTTCATCGTTACCGTCATCAACGTCGTCATCTTTACCTTCATCATCGCCATCATCGCCTATACAATCTCTGTCGCCCTCGCTGTCTCCGTCACCGTCAGCGTCGCCGTCGCCGTCTTCATCAATTGTATCATCATCATCAGCGCCTTGTTCACCGTCATCGTCCTTAGATTCCCCCACTAGACGGATTAAAATGACCACCACCACCTCCGATTAGTTTTCTACTTTTTATTTTTAATTATGATATATTAATTTTGAATCCCGACCTTATTAGAGATCTTGCAATTCTCCGTTACAGATAACGGTTTTTGTTGCTTCCCTGATTTTATTTTTTTATTTTGTGTTGGTAACTTTTGGCATATTTTCTCGATTTGTATGATAAAATCAACAAAATTAAAATTCTCCACACATTTATTTAAACAACAAAAAAATGAAAAAAAAAATAAAAAAAATCTCCAGTAGTTGTAGTAAGCTTTAAATGCGTTTGATGATCTGATCTGACTGGACTTGATGATATAGGATCGAGATTAAAGCTTTTCAGTAGGAGATCGAACTTTTTGTCTCTTCTTTGTAGGATCGGAATTTTTTATTTTTTTTCTTTTATTTAAAAAAAAAAAAATCAAGTGATGATTTCTTTTCTTTTGCTATAAATAAATGAATTTTTTCATTCTATTCTTAAAGGTGATCTAAATTTTTCCAGAAAAGAAATGAATTTGGGATTCAAAATTGAAACTGGAAAACTTGATAAATATTATTTATAAAAATAAAAATAAAAAGAAAAAGAAGGAAGAGAGAAATGAGGAAGATTGATGATAGTGATGGGGTTGGTGCAGAAGATATTGTTGTCTGGTAAAGAGAATATTTGGGGATAGTTGGAGGATGGGTTGGGATGTTCCCTAATGAAGAGGCTGAGGAGGGTGGGGTCTGGCACTTGGTTTCAGTTGGGTTGTCTGATGATTGTCGTGTCGATGCGGTTGTGGTGGTGTCACTTTGCTGGTTCTATCACTCTTCTTCTTCGCTGGTCCTTATTTCATGGACCCCGCTCTCTTTCAAATTGCTTCTTTCTTCCTGCTCTTTTCTCTATTGTTCTTGGTTCCCAGTTTTATTTCCATTCCCTTATATGATCCAATAGCATTTTAGGATTTTACATCATTTATAAGAAGTAATTTTATAGTAGGACAGTATTATATCATCTATTAGGTAACATACCATGTTAAAGTAGCACCTTTTTAATTTTAAAAAAATAAACTGTAAAGGAATTCGTTACGAAAGGGATGAATTAAGAAGATACAAAGACACATCATGCAAAATATAAAGCATTTCTCATAATTTTGAATGCAAGAAAATTCGTCACAGTATGGGAGATATGAGAGACTAAAGGAAAAGAAACAACAATGATCATAACTGAAATTTCTTTAATAATGAACTTAACTTCCGTAGAAAAAGATAACGGATTGGATATTACCTTCACGATGGAAAGAGAATCATGTTGCAAAGTTTCTTGTATGGATGCCAAACAGACCCTTCAACAAGGCTAAGGATTCACAGCTATAATAATATTGATAGAAGGTAAAAATTTAGATTTGGCGTACACTATATGGTTTCTACAATCTCTTATGCTAACTCCAACTCCACGTCCTAATGACAAAAGGACAAAGCTGCATCTGTATTAAGTATTAACCTTGAAGTAGAAGGAACCGAGGCTGTTTCTTTTGAATTTTAGTTTGGAAGACACTTGCTAAAGAAAAAGTGCTTCTGAACTTGCCACCTATTCATAAGCAATATAGTTAGCTCAAACCATAGGGTTAGAGTGCAATATATGAGAATTTTCATGCTTGATGTGGTTTCTTCTTAGCCACATATGCCACAAGGTAGCAACAAATGTGCTATTTTTTTCTTCTAATAATCTGTCAAAGGTTAAATACATCAAGTATTGAATGTTCAAGTACTTAAAAGATTTAGTAAGCTCTAAGAATTTTATTTGTCTCTAATCCTCTTTAATCCGGTCATACCATAAAAGGGCATGGACTGTGCTTTCCACTTGAACCCCACAATTGAAACACCAGGGATTGTTAGCTATGTGACGATTGAAGAGATATGAGGCAGTAAGAAGGAATTCACTAGTCGCACGTCATAGGAAATTGGAGAACTTTAGTAGGAGATCAATACTCCAAAGTTGTCGCCACCTCTCGGCATTATCCGAACAATTAGGCTTTTATTCTATCTTCAATCTGTGAGCCACTCGGTAACCCGTGCGCATTGTATAAATACCATTCTCATTGAAGAACCATGAAATTTCATCATTATTATTGATGAGCTCGGAAAATGAGTATAAAATTAGATGAATTCGGTTGCTTTTCCCTTATGAAATGCATATATTTGAGATACTTTTACTTATTTTCAGGTCTTAAACTTAAATTTGGAGACTTTGAGTTATCAATGAAGAAAAACAGGAGTTTGGAGTAAAAAAGGATCGAAAAGAGGTGAAAAATGACATGTGAGCCGGGTCATCGACCTATATACCGAACTACAACTTGGTACCAAGGTTTCTAATGGAAAAATCATTCTGTCCAAACTAGTTACCGAGTTACAATTCAGTTCTTAAAGAAGAAAACAAAGGATCCTTTTTGTTTGAACTAGGGGTGAGCAGAATTCGATTTTTACCGAAATCAAACTGAAACCCAAAAAAAAATTTTGGTGTGGATAATCGAAAATATGACTATTTTCGGTTTTCGATTAATTCAGTTCGGTTAACCGAAAAATTTGGTACGATTTTCGGTTTCAGTAATCAAAATTTTCGATTAACCGAAAAATCGAATAAAAAACAAAAAAATAATAATTATTTTTTAGGTTCATTTTTTCTATTTTTCACCATTTAGTCACAAAGTTTTCTATTTTTTCTTTTCTTGTTCTAATATCTCTTTATTCTTATCTCCTCTTCAATGATGTGAGCATCACAATTGAATTTATGGAAGTCGAGAGAAGAAATTTTTCATTTTTTTAAATCAATTTATTCGGTTTTCGGTTAGTGTTTCGGTTAACTGAAAAATTTCGATTTCAATTTTTGGTTAACCGATTAAAATTCGGTTCGATTTTCAGTTAGTAAAATTTGAGGTTCGGTTAACTAAAAACCAAAATTTTGGTTCGGTTTCAGTTAACCAAATACTCTGCCCTAGTCCAAACTAGCTACCGAGCTAGGTACCAAAATATCAGTTTGTTGTTTGAATATCACATAAGAAACAAATCTTTCCAAATTTAACACTGAATTGGGTACCAAACTACATTTCGGTAAAGCAAGTGAAGAAAAAAGAATCTTTTTGTCCGAATTCTAGGCCGAGCTCTTTACCGAATTACAGTTTGATAATCACCTAAAAAGAGTAGAAATCCCTCTATCCGAGCTTCACACTGAATTGAAGACCGAATTCCAAACTCAGCAAGCTGCTTGTACTCATATTCAAAATTTGAGAAGATTCAACCAATTTGTCTTTTTTATTTGATATCTAATATCCTTCCAACAATAACATGCCCATAAAGGAAATAAAATTTTTTTCCTATCTTGTACCTCTTGCAGTTAAGACACATTTTCAAACAATCATCATCACTCCACCTCCCGCGTAATCTTATAACCACTAGAATCTACTACTCCAATTGACATAAGACTTTACTTCAACTCTTAAATATATATCACTTTCATCATAGATTTGTTGTACCATAAAAAATTCTTAACTTTAATGTTCCATTCTCTTAATTTGACAAATTTTGTTATTTGTCAAATGGACAATATTTATCAAATTCTCCCGACTTAGATACTTGTGATACAAACAACTAGAATCTAAAATTTATCATTTAGACAATTCGTTTAGTAAGATTATGAAAAAACATATGTCTTAAATTCACATTTTGGACTATACTTTTAACTTAATATTTTTTAATTACATTTATGTTTTGATCTTCCAAGTAAAATACGTGTATATTTTCAATTTCCTTTCCCTTTACACCATGCACATGGATTATTATCCTATCACTAGAATCAGACTTTATTATTCTAAAACATCTGAACATAATTGTATTTATATAAAATTATAATTCTAACTCTTTATACTTCCAAAATTCTCATAAACAACATAAAAACTTAATTATAATTATATATTAAAAAATATTATATTTTACTATTTTTTATTAAACTTTTATATATATATATATATATATATATAACTTCACATTAATTCAAAACCTGTATGTAAAAACATCACCATACTAATTTATAAACTTAAAAATTTTAAATAAAAATAAAAATAATAAAATTTTATTTTAAAAATATTATATATTTTAAAAAAAGATTATGAAAATTAAATATATATTATTTTAAAATAAATATCATTCAAAGAAATTATATAATTCCAATCGATAATATAATTTGAACATTTTATTTTAAAATTTATTTAAAATAATTTGTGGTTTTGAAATTTTTAATATAAAATAATAAATAAATAAAAAATACTTTCTTCTCAATTGTTTAAATAGTTTTATTTTTTAAATAATATCATTTATTCAAATAATCCTAAAAACTTACTTTCAAGTTCATAAAATGTTAATATATAATTGATGAAATGACATGAGCATCGATTTCGTAGATGCCCATCCTTGTCCTGCAATCGACATTAATATTAATAGCCGACCAGCATTAAAATACACATATTATACCAGATTAATCAATCTTAACTAACCAAAAAGAAAATTTCTGTCACTATTCGCAACCGTGTTTATCTATATTCATGGGACTCTGATTAATACAGCTACCTAATATTAACATTACAAATTATTCATTACACTATATAAATTATTTTTACACTGATATCCTTTCGCTTTCAACCAAGATACCCTAAGAATTCAAGTGGAGCTCACGAAACCTCATTTTGGTTGTTCCAACTATAATATCCAATCAATATTATCTTCCAAAATTAAATTATTCATAAAAAGGTTTATAAGAGTATGTATATTCAGATCACATTAAATTATTAATTTTGGATTTTTACTTTGGGTAAATTATAAAAAAAATCCTATTTTTTAAAAATCTTTTGCAATTAACCACTGATTTTAAACGTTTGTAACAAAATACCCCGATTATAATACCAGCTGCTTTTGAAACGGTAAATTTAACTGTGAAAATTAACTGTGCAGGGTATTTTCGTAACTTGGTCTAATGAATAGTAGACATGTAAATTGAACTCAAAAATCGTCAGATATGTGCCAGTGGTGTCTTCAGATGCTGAAAAACAGTGTTTGTTAGCTTAAAAGTGAATTTCAGACACATATACGTGTGTTTGGTTCCCCGTTCAACCAATGTTGTTTGACGAAAACAATAACGCACCACCAGTACTTTCCTACACATTCGCCGGAAGCAGAGATCTCAACATGTCACCACACCAACTCTGGTGCCGACTCCAAAAGAAGTCAGATTTTCATTATTTGACGCGCGAAGTCTGCTCCTATATCATCTCCACCGTCATCGACACCAGATCTGGACAAGGTAAACTAGTGGATCTCTTTGAGGTTCGATATTCTCATTCTTCAATGTCTCGATTGGAGAACTATGAGTCTTTTCGGAAGATTGGCGAATTGTGACTCTTACCGGAATGGAGCGGCAGACGAACAAAAGTGACTATACAAGTGAAGTGATGACAACGGTTAAAGATGGCGACGATAAAAGGTTTGAAAGAAATTATCGCAGACGGAACAAACGACGGCGAGTTGGTGTACGGATCTGAAACAGTCTAGCATGGTGGGGCACGGAGGTGGTGGAGCGATGGGATGCAGATCTAAAAGAAGGAAGGCAGCTAGGGTTACACTATTGTATTTGATAATTTTTTTCTATTTCTGATTTTTTTTCTTTTATTTATTATTTTTATTTATTATTTCTTTCTTTTTTTAATTTAGGCAGAAAGGGATTCCAATTTCAAGCAGATTTATTTACTAAATTATATTCTTAATAATATTTGTAACCTAAATTGTATTTAAAATATTTAATTTTTCTAATCCATTTTGAAATTAAAAAAATATAATAATAATATAATAAATAATAATAATTTAAGTAATAATTTTAATTTATTTTTATTAAAAAATAATTACAAATACTAAATAATTTCTCTTCCAGTTCTAGAAAAGGGTATAATAGTCATTTAATGTTTGCAGTTAACAGAAACTGCTTTTGGCCCA
This sequence comes from Cardiospermum halicacabum, assembly GCA_031304145.1. Lineage (NCBI taxonomy): Eukaryota > Viridiplantae > Streptophyta > Magnoliopsida > Sapindales > Sapindaceae > Cardiospermum > Cardiospermum halicacabum. The sequence goes on from CM062397.1 coordinate 17,163,914, forward strand.
CCAAAACCATTTCTGGTTTTCAATTCTGGGTATTTTGTTATAAACGTTTGAAACCAGTGGTTAATTGCAAAAAGTTTTAAAAAGTTGAGGTTTTTTTGTAATTTATCCTTTTTACTTTTTCATTAAATAGGCCCAGGGCTTGGGTGCAATTGATCCACCAAAAAAGCCCGGCCCAAAAATGAAGAGGACGGTTTTTTCTCTACTTTTGGCTGGATTTTGCAAGCTGTTTCATTTCTGCAACAATGGGCACATTAACACATAAAGTACATGAAAGAGTTCGATAAGCAATATGAAGTCTGTACACATTACTCTAAAGAAAAAGAACAAATCAAAACGCTGTTTGAAAATGTTACATCATCAGCAGCAGCAAATACAGGACAAATAAAGTAACTATCTAGTTTGAAATTATATGCAATAGAAACAATTTGATGTCTCTCAAAAAGAACAAAACACCGGACTCAAAAACCTAAACATATCACAATTTTTTTATCTGCTTTTATTTTTGTGTGATTTGAATTCTATGTACAACTAACAAATAATATATATATATATGTAGTATACCTCCTCAAGAATCAGAATCTGATTCACTAGAAGTGCTTCTTGACTTGTCTGTCAAGAAATGTTCCGGCAAGTTCGGAAACCTGATAGGACCTCTTAACGGCGGCGATTTCGGCGATGATCCTCCCATTGAAGTCCTTCTCCTTTGCATATCTCGAGTTATTTCAATACAAACTTGATCAACCATACCCAGAAAATCTCTAATGATAACAAACAATTGTAATTGAAGTGCTCCTTCATGCTTTCTGGACCCAGCATGGTAGTATTCTGTAGTTTGCTTCACAAATTCCATCACTCTCTTCTGCTCTTCTCTCAAGCTCTTCAATTCTCCTTCTGCTTTGTCCAGAAAACTCTTCATTTCCCTCACGAATTCATCTCCTTCGCATTGCGAAACAACCTGTCGAATCTCAGCTGCTCTAGCTGTTAGAGTCTGACAAATTCCTGAAAATGTTTCGTAATCCAATGTGGCTGCTTTCTTTACATTGGAAAATTCTGCACTTAGGCCTCCTACAATAGGTAATCCCAGCATTATGTATTCTCTGTCTCTTTCGTCTTTTGACGTTGGATTGTTATCACCGCTGCTGTTACTGCTCCTACTGTTGTTTCTACTCAAACTACGGTTCCTATTCAGAACACACCGTCTTCCCTCGGATCGCACCACTTCCGTGACCACAAAATGAAGCAATGTAGTTTTCCCATCCGTGCTCTTAACATCAGAAAGCTTTCTTAGAGCGGTAAGGTTGAATGCTTGCGCATTTCCTCTCGCAGTTCCAGCATTCATCCGATTACCAGCCTTGAGAACAGCCTCTAGAAGTTTCATAAACAGTCCTCTCGTTCGAAGCTCCTTACATCCCAACTCAAGAGTCTGTAATGACTCCTTAAGTTGAAGAGTCTCGGAGTCATAATTTGATCTAAACAGCATTGCGTTAACGCGAGTGTAAGACGACGGAATCGATTTGAGGAGGTGGAAATGGAAGAATTCAGCGTCTGCAAGGCGTCTGGGATCGCCATCATATCCGAGAATTTGTGATTGCTCTTCTGGAGTTGGGGCGATCCCATTGAGTTTCTCAAGTGTTTCTAGGTTTAATCCATTGCCCTCCGTGAGGGCAGTCAGGAGTTCATTGCGTGAAAGCGACAGAGATTTCAGCACAATTGCAGTGTTCTGAGACTTACGTGGGTCGAGTATAAGAACCTGTGATGATCCTGAGCTTTTGCTGGAGTTATCATCACCTCTAGGTGATTTCTTATTAGTTGCAACGTATCCAAACAGTGCTTCCATTAGATCACCATCAAACCTAATACACATCAATCAATCGATCAATCAAACATTCCTTAAAATCACAGCAACGAAACAGAATCAATCAATTATAAGTAGTATAAATATATACCTAAAAGAACCCCCGCCGATTTTGTCCCACACCATTGAATGCTCAACGTTCTTGTTAACTTTATCCCAATGCAACGGCTTCAACTTAACTTGACCATTTCCAGCTCCTTCGTCAGCTGAAGACTCCCCTGTTTTGTCCCTACTTCCTTTCTTAGAACCCGAAGGCGGTTTCAAAGACGAAGTCAAACCATTCGTCTTCGGCGGCGGAGGAGGCGGAGCAGGATTCTTCTTCCCTGGAATCGGAGGAGGCGGTGGCGGTGGAGTGGAATTACTCTTAACCGGCGGTGGAGGAATCGGAGGTGCAGGGGCGGGGGCAGGGGTGGGCTTAACTCTCCCCGGTGGAAGTGGAAGCGGTGGCGGCGGCGGCGGAGGAGATGGAGAATGAGAATAAGAGGGAATAGAATTGGACAACTGAATGGAAGATTGATTTTCTTCAATAGTAGTGAGAATTTGCGGTCTATCGGAATAAATTGGTTCGTCCGGGACATTGATTTCAGAAGAAGAAGATTTGCCTCTAAGCAAAGGAACTTCTTGTATAGGTTCAGATTTTTGAGTCTTGTCAACAGCATTAAGTATCTGTTTACGAAAACTCTTCTTCCTATCACCTTCTTCAAGTCTCCTCCAATAAAGCACATCCAAACCTTCCTCATCAACAATCAATCCTTTCAGATTCCCTTCAAACCGCGTAAAATTATCCGGATTCGGCGCCACCGCCGCAAGCCGATTCCCGCCTCCACCGCCACCATTATTACTAACAACAACCGGACCATCACCGACTTTCTCTCTCCTCCGTCGAGCAATAACGTATCTCTGAAGTACAAAGAAAAACAACCCAGCCAAAACCAAAGTACTCGCAGCAGTCGCCACAACCGCCTTCACAATCGTTCCCGTATTACTCGACGTCGTACTCGTCGGCGGCGGAGGCAATACCGGCGAGCCTACCGTAGTAGGCGGATTAATCGGACCAAAAGACGGCGGAAGAGTCGGTTCCGGCGCCGGCGATGGAAGATCAAGAGGAAAAACGACTTCAAAATTCTGAGGATGAGGTGAAGCGAAACGGAGAACAAGAATCACTAAAAGAAACGATAACAACCAAGGCCGAATCACGCCAGCCATTAATCGCAGAACAAAAAAAAAAAAAAAAAAAAAAAACACGTTTTAAATCAAAATATTTACTTTTCTGTTATTCATGGAGGTTTATCAAGAGCGTGTCAACAGTTTCAATTCAATGAAAAACAAAGTTAGTTGTTGTTGTATCCCAAATTCTGTTCCTGTACTGAGCCACCTGCAATTACCAAACTACCCCTCCTCAACGACTCGGCAAGGTTTATTATTTTTAAAATCTGCAATTTGTTGGCTCGGTTTTGAATTGGTATTCTTGTAATTTCATATGTCACTCCATATCATGCTAATGTTGACTAATGTATTTTTACACTTACACGTATTAGACAAAGCTTCCTTTATGTGGAAGATTCATTCCAATTTCTTTATATCTTTATCAGCTAATCATTGCTGTAAATGTAACAAAGCTTCCTAATTAAATCACACGTATTACATGATATTATGGTAATTCCACAAATGTAATGGATTTGACTTGTTACAAGTTTTTCTGTGTTACTGGTTGGAACCAGTTGTTTAAAATTTGGAATTATAGTTTAAAAATGAAAATAAATATAAAAGCCAATGAAAAATCAAAGCGTGTCCACGTGGCGTGAAGAGGAGTCAAGTTATGGTTGAAAGAGCACTTATATATACAATGCAAACACGAGAAGATGAGAGTGGCTTAGCTCACCAACCTTTATTCAGAATTTGTGGCCTCTTCTATTGACTTTATCTTCTCGGTCTGTTTGTGTAGTGGTTGGAAACTATTTAAATTAAATTTAAAAATAAACAACGGTTCCCTGAAATGGTCAGCTTTTCGTAATAAATTTAAATTATTATTTATTATTTTTTTAAAATTTGGAAAATGAAGCTTGTGTAGTTAAATGATACAGTAGAACGAGTAAATTTATAATTTTATAATAATAGAAAAGGTCAATTTATTTTTTCAAATGGGAAGAGTTTAGGAAAAAGTCAATTTACCATCCAAATTTGATATTCAACTCTATTGTTTTAAATCTGAATTATGATTATAATAATAATAAATTTGTAAAGTAAATCCAGTTCCTGATTATGGCATTTGACAAGTCAGTTTTATTGTGTCAAAAGGTTGTGATGTTAGATAGCCTACCCTTTGATGGATCATTATTCATTAGTATAAAATGAACTAAACTTTGAAAAATGTTGATAGTAGGGTATTTATTTATATAATATGGTCCCTCTCATTTAAGAAGTTGTGTGTTTAGGAGAAGACAAGACTGGAGTCTGGAGTGTATACATTTATCTTAGTCTTAGTCGCACCAACGGTGAAGCTGCAATTACTTGATTCTTTTAAAGAATAGAGACAAGCAAGTATAATGGAGTCCGACAAAATTTGCATAGTCAAAATGGGCTTCCATTAGCCCATATGACCATTACACGTGAACACATCCACTCAAATATTCAGTGTTGCTGATTTGTGTGTTGTGCTGTCTGTCACACACAGGGATGTTTTGGAAACTTGTTTTTTCTTAATGCTTTATAAAAGTATTAAAATTGTTATGAATAGAAAATTGTGATGATAGATTTTGCTGGAAGTTGTGTTGGATACGTTAGCCGGGGAAATTATCCATATGAATGGAATATAAAGATTATGTGAATGTTTAAGTTATATTAAAAGGAGGTTTAAATTATTTTATCCATAAATTATTAATATGTTAAAAATTCTATAAAAGTAGATGATCAAATATAAACAGTTCTACACTTTTTTATAGGTCTAAATGAATAAAAGGAATTATTTACCTAATATAATATTTATACAAGAATATTTGACTAAATTTTGTTATAAACTTTAAGTTTTCACTAATAACATTTTCTCTTTTTCTTATTTTCTCGATCAAGCTCAAATCCAAGTATCAATAGATTGAGTACTATGAGAAATTATATTATACCTGTGTAATTTCTCTATTGATGATCAATAGTGATATACACAAAATACAAACGAAAATCTCTGCACAAATTAAGGCTATCAATTAGTGATATACATGATACATTCCTAATGAAGTCTATCTCTATCCCTAAAAAAATGGTAGCAATAATATTTCCAATACTCCCCCTCAAGTTAGTGAGTGAATGTTGTGAAGTCCCAACTTGTCTCATAGTGTCACAAATTGATCCTTCCCAAGAGCTTTAGTAAAGATATCCCCCAATTGATGCTTGGTCGGCACGTAAGACGGTTTGATCAAACTAGCTTGCAACTTCTCGCGCACAATGTGGCAATCTATCTCAATGTGCTTTGTGCGCTCATGAAACACAGGATTTGCAGCGATGTGCAAGGTTGATTGATTATCACAAAACAAAGAAGCAGGATTGTCGTTCGTAACTCATAAGTCATGAAGAATGTAATGGAGCCATGTCAACTCAAGACATGTATTTGCCATCGCCCTATACTCTGCTTCGGCCGACGATCTGGATACATATGTCTGCTTTTTATTTCCAAGATACAAGCGAGTTACCAAGGAAGATACAGTAGCCAGTAATTGATCTTCTAGTGGTGTGACACCTAGCCCAATCCGAGTCACAGAACGCCTTCAAAGAGAGATTGTTGTTAGCAGGAAGCAATAAACCTTATCCCGGCGTTGCCTTGATGTACCTCAGAACTCGCAAGGCTGCGTCCCAATGTGTCTTGCGAGGTTCCTGCATGAATTGGCTCAAGGTGCGAACCGAGTACACTATGTCGGGCCTTGTCATAGTTAGATAAATCAACCGTCCAATCAAACGCCGGTATTTGATCGGGTCACTTAACCGTTCTCCATCATCCGGACTCAACCTGAGTTTTTGTTCCATAGGGAACTTCTCGGGACGCGCTGCTGTGAGACCTGCATCACTTAAAATATCTAATGCATATTTGCGCTGGCACATGAAAATCCCCTGCTTAGATCGTGAGAACTCGATCCCAAGGAAATATTTCAAACGTCCAAGATCTTTAATTCGAAAGTGTCTCAATAAGGATGTTTTGAGAGACTTCATTTCTTGTTCATCGTTCCCTGTCAGAAGGATATCATCAACATAGATTAATACAACAGTGAATGATGAACCAACAGATTTAGTAAAGAGACTATAATCAGCCTTTGACTGCCGATAACCCAGTTTTTGAAGGACCTCTGAAAAAGTGCCAAACCAATTTCAGGATGCCTGTTTCAAGCCATACAGAGACTTGTGAAGCCGACACACAAGATTCTCCCCCTGTCGACTAAATCCAGGTGGAAGCTCCATATAGACAACTTCATGAAGAGGGCCATGTAAAAAAGCATTATGTACATCAAGTTGATTAAGGTGCCTATTTCGAGCAGCTGCAACAGTCAAAATGCAGCGCAGAGTGGTCAGCTTCGCTGTCGGCGAGAAGGTTTCCTGATAATCAACTACGGCGACCTGGGTGTATCCTTTCGCGACAAGACGGGCTTTGTACCTTTCGATGCTCCCATCATAATTATACTTGACTTTAAAAACCCAGCGGCAACCAATTGGACGGTGGCCTTGAGGTAAAGGTACAACATTCCAGATTTTATTCTGTTCCAAGGCAAGCAATTCGGTGTTCATGGCTTGTTGCCAATGGGGGAAAGAGCGGCCTCTGCGTAGGAAGAAGGTTCTGCCTGCACGGTTATATTGGCCAAAAAGGAACGCTGTGCAAGAGAACACTGAGAATATGATAAAAAATCAGACAATGGATAACGTGTACCTTTGGAGGACTGTTGGTTCGTGGTGAACTGATTTGCTTTAGTGGGAACGAAGTAGTCTTTATGCCACGCCGGAGGCTGTTTCGGTCGAGTGGAGTGTCGAGCAGGTAATGGGGGTACAGGATCCGAATGAAGGGGAGACGGAGTAGGTTATTGATGGTGCGGGGAAGGAGCATGCGAATGTGGACCAGGTGTATGGGCTAGATTACGTTGAACAGGTACTGAAGTTACATCTGATGGTGTGTCGAGGGAGACAAGAGGCAGTGTAGGTAGCGAAGGAATTTGTGGTGGAGGCGCAAGGTAAGGAAAGTCGTCCTCATGAAATACGACATCACAACTGATGAAGAAAGTATGAGAGGCAATGTCATAAAGCTTGTAGCCTTTGTGACTGGGAGGATAACCCACGAAAATGCACTTTTGAGCCCGTGGATCGAACTTATATTTAGGGTGAACTATGGTGGAGCAACAAAGGCATCCGAAGACGCGGAGATGAGTGAGTGAAGGTGGTTTATGGTAGAGACGTTCGAAGGGAGTCTGTGATGACAGGAGTGGCGAGGGAAGCCTTCTTATAAGGTGTACAGCGGTGAGGACACTGTCGCCCCAAAAGGAGAGAGGCAGTCCTGACTGAAAAAGGAGTGATCATGCAACAATGATAATATGGCGGTGTTTTAGTTCAACTACCCCGTTTTGCTGAGGGGTGTAAACACAAGTGAGTTGAAGTTCGATGTCATTAGTTCGATGCCATTGTCGACTCGAATGGATTTTACGAACGACTGAAATTGTATATAGGCAAATGTGATAAAGGTTTTTAAAAGGTTTTGAGTTTCAGACTTATGTTGCATCAAAAAAACCCATGCACACCTTGTAAAATCATCAACAATAGTGATGCAATATCTTGCGCCTGTATGAGTGGGAATTTTATGTGGTCCCCAAATATCACAATGCAATAATTCAAATGGTGCATTTGTTTTGATTGAACTAGAAGAAAAAGGTAAACGTGGTTGTTTCGCCAATGGGCAAACATCAAAATTATTTGGAGATGATAAGTTTTGTGAAGGTAATAAAGAAGAAACCAATTTTAAACGCACTAAGGATGGTGTCCGAGACGTTTGTGCCACAAATCTGGCTCCTTCGAAACTTGAAAAGATGTGGGGGACTGGATTTGAGGCGTCACATAATAAAGACCACCACGTTGCTCACCCAAGCCAACCATCCTCCCCGAAGCCAAGTCCTGCAAAATACACCCATTGGATGAGAAAATGGCACAACAGTTGAGAGACTTTGTGAGTTTGCTGGTTGATATCAGGTTCAAATTAAATGATGGTACACATAAAGCATCGTCTAAGCAAATATCTTTGTTGAAAAGTACACGTCCAGAAAATAAAATGGTAGCACTGGAACCTGTTGAAAGATGTACTGATGAAATCAAAGATGATTGTTTATGTATGAATAAGCTAGAGTCAGAAATTATATGGTCGGTTGCCCCACTGTCAATTATCCATGGTTTAGGAGATGCCGAATTAGCATATACAGAATTTGAAAAAATCAGACTTGCTGCATTGGCATGAATTTCATTGTTACCGTACTTGTTGATCATGGACACCTCCTTGGCTATTTGGTGAAGCTGCTCAGTAGTGAAGCCTGAAAGAAATGTTCCAAACTTTTTTTAGCTCCTTCTCCATTCTGTATCGTGGCGGAGAAGTTGTTGCATCCATTGTTCTTCTTTTGCTGTTGTGTGCGATTTGAATTGCCAGCAATCTTAAATCTGCATCTGTCCTCTGTATGTCATCTTTTGTCGCAAAAATTACAATGGAATTTTAATGTACGCATTCATCAATATTGTGCCCTGATTTAAAACAATGATCATAATACTTATCTTTTGACCCCTTCGGATTGGGTCGACCATGAGCAGCGGCGGAAATTGAAAAATTTTCTGTAGCTGAATTCGAAACCATATTCTGTTGGGTTTCTTCCTGCGCAACAAGTGAAAAGGCTTGACGAATATTAGGCAAATGAAACATCATAAGTATGTTGGACCGAATCGCTTTGTAAGAGTCGTTAAGACCCATCAAAAACTGCATTAAGCGCCTCCTCCTTCTCCTCATTGTGTGTTTGCATTTGGTCACAAGTAGGAGTCGACTTGTATGTGTCGAGTTCAGTCCACAAACCTTTTATCTTGGTGTATTAAGCAGAAATAGTCATGATTCCTTGACTGATCGTAGCAATAGCCTTTTGTACCTAGTAGATAGCCAGCGCATTTCGTTGAGAGAACTGGTCACGAAGATCTTGCCAAACCTGATTCGCAGACTTTGCGTGGATGATCTCCCTTGCAAGATCAGCTTCTACAGAGTGAGTTAGCCACGAGAGAATCATGCTATTACACTGATTCCACTTGGCGTATTCTGCTGGCTTTTCCTTCTCGGATGGAGGTTTTATGGCTCCATTGATGAATCCGATTTTGTTTTTCGTCATGAGGGCATGGATGATAGACTTGCTCCATGTTGGGTAGTTCGTACCGTTCAGTTTTTCTAGGACAAGAAGGTGTCCCGGCTGATCGGAGTGATGAACGTAAAAGGGGTGTGAAGGATCTAAGGTTTCGGTTTTGGATGAAGACTCGGTGGCCATGATTTTACTTATGGGAAAGATGTCAAAGAAGGAATTTTGGTAGAGTCACTAGGATCGCTCTGATACCATGAGAAATTATATTATAGCTGTGTAATTTCTCTATTGATGATTAATAGTGATTTATACAAAATACAAACGAAAATCTCTGCACAAATTAAGGCTATCAATTAGTGATATAAATGATACATTCCTAATGAAGTCTATCTCTATCTCTAAAATAATGGTAGCAATAATATTTCCAATATACCAATAATGATTAGTTCAGCAAAGAGCCATTGAGTATAATGCATTCATGAACAAGATGTGATCCATGGCTGTGGAAGTAATAGAAAATTGGTTTATATAGATGGCTGTGGAAGTAATAGAAAATGGATTTATATAGGTGAATGAGTGTAAGGAAAGATGAATGGCCAACAAACTTAGTAGACTTGTTGGAGCTCATAAAAGAAGAAACTCAAACTGGACATTTTTTTAAAGAATTCTAGACATGATAAGTGATTCATTAAGTGTAACTATTTCAAATGTACTATATTTTCTTCAACTTCATTAACATTATTTTCAAGGACAACAGTCATAATTTCTTTTAAGTTTGAACAAATATCAAATTTACCCGTGTAACGGACCGTTTTCGAGCTCAGTAGCTTGTGTTGCAAGTTAGGGGGATTATTATCAGACACCCTATAAAACTATTATAAATCCTAAAGATTCATTTCTGCCTCTTTTTATGTTTTAGAATTGAGAGAACTGTGAGAGTTAGAGCGATCGTTCATTAGAGTCTCCGCCGCAATTTGGTTTCTGGTAAGTCTCTTGAGATCATTTTCCGTTATGGTATTCCAGTTCGTGTTCTAACGTCAGTTACTCTGCTTCTACGCGTAGGTTCCGTTCTATGATTCTATTTTTTCGATTAGAGTTTCGTTAGGGTTCCGATCGGGTTTTGTTGAGGTCTCTGATTCTGGTAAGTCCATTCTGCTATACTCTCGTATTCTGAGTTTATTAAACTGACCTCGGTCGCTGATACCGTAATCGTAATTCTGTCAGTTGGGTTTTCCGTCGGGGTTCTGTTCGGTAGGCGTCGCAGATTACGGTGGTCTTGCGGTCTGAGTTGTTTGGTAAGTTTCATCGCTCTGTAGATTCGGTTTGTAGGTTTTTAAAGGGCTGTCCCATTCGGTTAGGGTTTAATTCTGTTGGGTTCAGTTTCGGTTGGTATCTCGTATCCTGTGAATAATACTTTTGGTATCGCTCTGCAGAGGGTCTGGAGGGAGGAACTGCTTGGGCTGAGAAGTAGTTGTCTGTTGTTCACATTGTCGTTGATTCTGCCGCATTTGGTTAGTAGTTCTTTTTTGGTCCAAGACGATGTTTGATGTATGTTGATTGTTTTATGTATATGTCGTGAATTGATGTATTGTGAAACTGTTTCCCAAACTACTCTGTTTAATGATAATAATTAAATACAATAAACTGTCTGTTAATGATAATAAATTGACAAAATAAGACTTTAACTATCATCTGAATTTGTAACGCTCATACACTGAAACTGATATTTTGGTACTTAAATAATTCGATTAAAACAGTAAACAAATGGAACTATGAGTTTTGCCCTTAGTCAGTCTACTAGTAGAATATATGGCATGCCTAGGGATAAAGGATCATCACTACCGAAATAATTGGCTTGAAGTGTCTATATTGTTTGCAGTTGAAACTAGTATACTGATACTGTTCACTGGACTTTGGCTATACTATTTATTGCTACTGTAATCCCGTTTTCCGCTGTTAGCTGCTTTGGGCATAATTCTGTAATTTAACTAGTTAAATAGTTAATAAACAAATCCTATTTCTGGTTTCTGGTTGTGAATGGACTATTAACGGATGGTAAAAGAGTGTGATTGGTGTTTGAACCGGAATTAATTAAAGAGGTCACTAGCTGTTTGATTTTCCTGTCGTTTGTAACAAATTATAACCGGACTTAAACTGCTAGAAACGGAATTTTAACGACGAAACCTCCACAGAAAGCCTTAATAAAAATTTGGTTTCCTGGGGTGCTGCCCCTGAACCCCGCAAGGGAGGCCTCCGAAGACGTAATCCTAGCACCCTATAAATTAATAGGACCTTAAATTGTGAACTTTAGGAGCCTATTTTCAGTTTAATAATTGAACGTGAAGGAACATATAGATAACGGATGATTGAGTTCTGACTAAAGGAAAATAATCAATAAACTGTTGATTAATAGGATGATTGGTGTGTTGACTGATATAGTGGACTCTAGGGAGTCTGTAAAGCCTTACATTGTGTGCTCCCATGATTAGAATCGAGTTTAGGTCACTCTGTATGTGTGTGTTGGAACACGAGCGCTAACTTAGACTAATTCATAGTCTAACGTCTCCTTTATTTCTTCCTATTCTGTAACCTGGGAATAAAATCCCAGATTGAGTGCAGGTACCTGATTGTTTAGGCGTTGTCTCATATTTAGATCACGGTATACACCATCAGCACGTTTATATAGTTCTGTTTATTTTATCTCTGGACATTTGTACTGGACTATTTTGGGACTGTATTGTTGGTTTTGTTTTTACACTTGCTAAACATTGGTTTTATTTTGTTCTTGGGATTTTTGAACTGTATGACTGTTTTATGGGTTATTGAAGATTTTGAAATAAACTTTGGGATTTTTATTTAATTTTGAAATTTTAAACTGTTATATTTTCTGCACTTGTTGTGTGGCGTTGGACTCCTAATCATGGTTCTACTAGGGTGGGGATTTGCCGTTACAACTCGGATAATCAATAGGCTATTGACATCTATTTTTATTGAGATAACAAAGATTATTAATCATAAACTCAAGTTTTTAAATGTCATTTTCACAAGTGGGTTCATCTAAATTCCTTAACTCTTATCTCTTGAACAAATTTTATAGTGTTAAAACAAATTTGTTATTACCTTTTACTGAACATTAACTATATAAGTCATGACAACAAGACTGTTAGCGTCCAAAACATTAATCTTACATAATCAGATTATCCCAACTCATGTTCTTCTAAAAATCTATGGTAAAATCTCTTAATATAATCCATATTGAAAGCTCTTATGATTCCATTATTCTCATGTTGAATTTTGATATCATGTTTTTTTTTACGAAGAAAGTTACAATTGTCTATCTTACCACAGTACAATGATTATAAAATTATAGCCAATGAATTAAAATTCTCTAAAAGATAAAATTAAGTAATTCAATAAACAAGTAAAGTGAGTCTTCAGTTAATTCTAATTATTATTAAATTCTACTGAAATTTGATAATGGACTTGTAGTGTCCCTAATATTGTTATGTCAATTTTTGTTTTCCAATTTGGATTCACAAATCTTAACTAAGAGTTTTGAAAATGAATTGAGAAAGTTTTGGTATATTGAAGTTCTGTATGAGATATTTTAAAACCAAAAGAATCCTGATACAAAGGCGTTTTAATGTATTGATCCTAGAGTATTTCAAGGTGTTTATATGTTTAATTAGTTCATATATTATTTTTTAGAATGATTTATAAATTCAAAGAAAAGTTTGATTTTGTAAAAGTTGGAAGAAATAATGATTTTTTATCTTTTAAAACACTAGACGTTCTAGCCCTGCACTCTGGACACAAAAAGTGGTACCGGCCAGGCTGACCAAGACACCAGGTCTGAAAAAGCAAACTTCCTGACTTCTATTCTGCTTTATCAGACTCCGAACTAGTTGCCATTTGTGACTACAAATTCGTATTGAAGTCTTTAATCCGAACATGTCTTTTAAACTCAGAAACTATTTGCATAGTCGAGATTTTCAAACTCCACCAAGTGTACGAAATTCTTTGAATTTCCAAAAATCTAGTTTTACTACTTAAAATTTATTTGATATGGGTAGTTGTGAACCTCATGAATTATTACGTGAGTTTTATTTACTTAGTAAGTAACCAAGATTTTGAAAGAATGGATTTTCAGAAATAAAAGATCTCTTGTGACAAACTAAGTGACTATAGTTGTCTTCCAAAGAAAATTTTCAGGTAAATTCTACTTATTCCGATTTGTTCCCAATCTACTTCTAATCTCTCAATGGTATTTTGAATTCATGTAAGACAGACGCCTAGGCGGTTCAAGCAGAGGATTTTTAAAACCATAATTAAATGGGTACGTTGCACTTTTGGACTTTTTATTTTAAAAAAAAAAGTTAAATTCTTATACCAAAATTAAAATTTTTACAAAACTAAACCTTTTTTCAAAAAATTTACAAAAATAGACTGACCATAATACCTCTGCTTCCCGATTTTGATTTGCTTCCCGAGTGAATCAGACCGAGAAGCGAAAATACACCGAGAAGCAGTAAAATATATCTGCTACCCGATGTTTTGCTTCCCGGACCGGAAAGCAGTTAAATTTTGCTTCTTCCTAGTCTGATGCTTTACGGTCCACCCAGGAAGCTCATTTCTGTAATTTTTTTTTTCAAAAAATTAATTTTGTAATTTATTATTAAAAATTTTAAATATTTGAAATTGATTTAGAACTAAAAGAAAAAAAATTATAAAATCTAATTTTACATATTATTAAAATTAAAATAATATTAATAGCAAATAATGAAAAATAATAATAGAACGGGCTTAGTTGCGAGCTCTTGCAAGTAATATGGACATGAAGGTGCCGACATGATTTTCATGTTCGTAAAAAGCCGGACCCGAGTTCGTAAATGCTCGAGCGGACCGAGGCGGGTGAGTCTCGGTCAGTCCGTTTTGACCGTGCTTGTCTAGTTCCAATCAACACCAAAAAGCATCCCTGGGCTTGGACTTGAATCCAACTGCTTTCGGTGTCCATAATTCTTTCAGGTGATTCTTAGACTGTACATTGAAAACAGTTGGATTTGCATCTTAATTTGATAGCATGAAAGATGTACATTAAATATTCAATAGTCATATGTTAATGATTTGCATCTTCCCCTCGACATGATTGATGCGATTTCTTATGTAAAGTGAAAAGATGAACAAAATATTTTTGGAAAGAATGTGAATGATTGTCTGTCGAACTCGAAACAGCTTCTGGTGGTTTTGTTGGTATGATGTCCTAATGAAATCTTCTCCTGTTTTGCAATAAGAGGCAAACACTTGGAACAGCTAACATGGTCTAATAAAATCTTTTCAGTCATTACAAATTGTTTTTCTTGTGTGGTGCTTATAAGAAGCAGGCACGAAGTAAGAGCTTTATCTACACACTACATTATTATGATGCCTCACTTTAAAACTGAAACCAAGGTCCACATCTGTCGCAGCCACTAATCCAGTCTACGAGCTTAATGAATGATTGCAGGCTCTCAGAATATATCAAGCTTTCTTCATCCCTTCCTCAGCATTTCATGCTTCTCTTCTCATAAACCTACAACTTCAGGAACTGCAAGGTCTTTTCCAGCTTACGAATCCAATCACCCAATTATCCGGTTCTTTGAGTTACCCTGCAAGAGGTCCAGACTAGATGCATTCAGAACTCTTGGTCTCAGCCTATTTTCTTGATGCATTCAGAACATCTTCTGCTATGCACCTGAGCTAATAAACATAGAGATATGTAACCTTAAGCTAGCATACATCAAACTATTCTTTGCTGCTTTACCAAGAGTGAATTGTGCATTCTCATATTTGATCTCATTGTGTATCATCTTATTAAACGTGGAACTATTATGTCCCTACCTATTATCAAATGCATACAATGCTTTAGATTAGTCCAATATCAACATAAACCACAATAATTACTTCATCACTTCATCTACATGCAGCTAACACACTGATCTGTGCTATTAGACTAAAAAAAGAATGCTGCTAGGACAGCATATAAATGTTGGAAGCAAATAAACAAATGAATCAACAAAAACTAAACCTAGCATCAGGTTATTTCCTAATCTATATTATTATAGATGATTTCGAGTTGAACATATGTGTACATACCTTATCTACAGAACCTTTTGCTATCTTCTGTCCACGGTAAATCGCTGGCACTGATGAGACTGATGTGGATTTAATATCGCGGTTCTGCCTTGTCTTTTTTATCTCAGCTTCCTTATCCTCCTGCATTGGTGGAACATAATATTCAGCACAGTAGCATTGAGGAAATAAGGTATATAGGTGTTGATTATTCAAGTCATAACAACGTGCACAACCATCTTTAACTGATGACAATGTTGAAGAGATAGCCTCAGTACAGAAGAGATACCATTGGTTTGGTGTGGACGTGTCTTCTTTCTTCATCTCTAGCAGAGGCTTTGTTGTCGCCTTTCTTGGAAACCTGAATCAAATTGGTGAGATCAGATACTACCATCACGGGTGGTTAAAACCAAGCGGGATGAATGTTAATGTTCGATTATTACCTCTCTCCTTTTCTCTATTTTCTCATTGCTTTTCAAGGCAAATGATGATGGAGCAGCCTTAGCATACTTTTTCTCCACACTAGTTGCTTTAAAAGACCTAATGCATACCAACCAAAGCACATTTAACATTCTCTAGAAAACAATGACTTCTTGAACACAGCAGAGATTTTTCTGCCTATGGACTACTGAAGTACTATTATACATATATGCTAGCTCGACACAGACAAGAAAATAGCAACATAACTATACACAAACATACACATGCTTCTGTCGACAAATTCATTAGTAAAGAAAGTTTGAAATTTACCCTCCATTCTCCTTTTGTGGAGTTGTTGTGGTAGATACCTTTGGTTCTGTCCCCTTAACAGCTACCTGAGTAGAACAAGGAAAACCAATGTCAGCGGTTAACATGTCATGCATAAATTAGAAGCAGCACAAAAGGACCAGTAAGTAATCATAATAAAACAGTAAACCTTATTAGATGCAGAAGAGGGATCTTCACAAGAAGATCTTGATTGATTGTAACTGTTCTGAAATGTCTTAAATGCTCGTTTCACTATGTCCTTATCCCCCATTCTTTCCATAATCAGAGATTGCCTTCTAGTGGTGATGGAATTCGGATCAGAACTGGAAGGAGAACTCGAAGGTCCATAACTGAGAGACATGTGTAAGGACTTGGGAGGGACTTTTTTGCTTTCAATTGCAGAAACATTCTTGCTCCTTTGCATGGAACTGTTTGTCGTCTTGGTAGAAGATCTTGTCAACAAAACTGAAGTTGACATTGATGGTGGCTTTGTCACCTTCGGGGTGGAAAATTGTGGTGCTTTGGTTGTTAGTGATGACTTGGTTGCAGGAGATGCTTTAGACATTGGTGATACCTTAGATACAGGTGCTGCCTTACTTACTGATGATGCCGGTTTCTTCTTAATCCTTGACATGTTTTTATCCTTATTAACTGGAGTAATCTGAAGTAGATAATTGCACACAAGCGAGATGAAATCAAACTTAACCAAATCTCTCTGAACAACAAATAACAACAAACAAATATAAACTAAAAACCAATCAATTGCTAGAGAATAAGAACTCTCACCTTATGAGAATCCTTTGCACGATTCGGTTTCACAGTCTCTTCTTCACCTTTCTGAGCGTCTTTGATCTCTTTTCCTTGCAAATCCAGCACATCTTTCATCCCCATTGAAGCATTTTCCTCTTCTTGTTTCACCAACACCTTCTCAGCTTCTTCTTGAGTGTCTGACTTATGAACTTCTGATCTGCTTTCCTCAGCTCTAATCCCCTCAATTGATGAGCTTTGACACACTTCACTACTAACATCATCCCCATTTGGCTCAACACCACTCTCTTCACAAACCAAGCTATTTTCTTGGTTAACAACAACAACCCCAGCAGGACTTTGAGATTCATCTACATCAAACTCAGAATCATTCCTGATGAGATCTCCTTGTTCCTGATGGTCCATTTTCTTCTCCTGATTGAGAAGCTCAGCTTTCCTAGCAGCAATCTTCTTATAATGAGCTTCAAAGTAAGCTGCTTTTTTAGCAACTGATCCAGGAGTTGCACACTTCTCCACTTCTTCCATGTACTTATTGGGCGAAAAAGAAGACCATTTCTCCCAAGAAAGCGAATCATTTGCAAATCTACCAAACGAAACCGACACTTCAAGAACAGGGTTTGAGGAAGCTGTCTCACCCATCTGTTAACACACACATACAAAAAACACCCCCACCATACCCTTCAGTATCCAAAACCCATTGACAGACAACTCACAGCACCACAACACAAACAACATGTGAATGAATTATGGACTCATCATCAAATCAATAAAAATATTAAATTAAAACATATAAACAGAGCAGATGTAAATTTATGTACCTTATCTCGAGCAACAGATTCACACATTAATAACAATTCAGCAAACCAAAACCAACCGGGATCGAAACCACCATAAAGCTAGCAGAAGAAGACACCCAATCCGATGATCTGTTGTAAACACAATAGCTGGCATGTGATGATGATGAGGATGAGATTAACCCATTGGATCACACTAAAACACAATGGATTGGAGCAATTTACAATGAAGACAAAAGAGAGATGACTTTAAAGGATTGCAAACAACTGATGAAGACGAAAGGTACTGGGGTCATGTGGTTAGGTTGTGTTTTATTATGAATTAATATTTGTCTATGCTTCCTCCTAGTACAATTATCATTTCACCTTTTAACAGCAATGCTTTGTCTCTTTCTATCGAAAATGAAAAAGAAAATTAACCCATGGTTTCTGTTCAAAGTGGAAACATTAATAATTCGTCAAAAGGGTTAGTTGGATCAAATGGGTTGGGTTGATGGAGGAAATCTAAGTGGGCAAGATGTGTACTTATTAACTACGGTCGATATCATTATATTATTTATTCGTGATCTGAGATCAGACAAGGCTTGTTCAATTAAAATATCTATATATCAAGTCTTTTTAGGACAGCTTTTGATCTTTGGAATTGCTCGAGGAACCAACACGTGACCACTTAATCATGTTCACGCTTTCGACATAATAGAACTTTCACTTACACTTGGATTCTTTACTTGGTTATGCAGACACAACACAACCTAGCTTTAAATTTGTGTTTCAGACATCTTAGTAACTAGAAGCGTGAATCACCGACTATACTTAATTTCTGGTTTTTGAATCTGAACCAATTTATAGATAAGTACCCGTCGATATTTTTCTCATAAAATTGACAATAACAGTCCCTTATTATGAGGGTTAAGTGACTGTACCCTACCCTTACCCTTGCTTATACGTTGCGTTGTTGACCGAAACCACAAGTGGGGCTTCAAGTTCTGGCAAAAATTTCCTACAAAATGGAAAAAGTTTTTGCAGAGTTTACTGATAAGTGATGGCCCATTGAAATTATTGATAAAATGATTTTACATTATTATATATCCACAGTTCACTTAATATATATGAGCAAAATCTACTACTACTATGTATTGCATTATTCGGTCAAGAAGCAAAGGATTGCTTATGAGCAATAAATAAAGAAACAATGTCACTGTTATTGGTACAAAGTTCAATCATACACACATGCACAGAGTCAAAGAAACTATTAGTGAACATTATTCAACATAAAAATAAAACATCTCTATCTTTCTAATCTAACATTAACCAAGTGACATTACTCCACTGTACTAGCAAATTGGCATAACTGTAATTAACTATAGTGAATAAATTTGATTAGAAGTGAAGTAGAATAACCAACATTGACAGTAACTACAAATGTAATAAAAATGCTGTTGCTTTAAGCCCAATTCAGATATCGACACACAAAATTAATTTCACAGACAACATCAAAGTGATGGCGATACAAGAGATCTTATTTGGCTTGGCTTCACATTTAATTTCTCTATTGTCCTCAACTATAAGCTACTCAACATCTCAACACATCATTATCAAACTCTCAACTATATATATATACACACACTGTTAAATCCCCACACTCAACACAACAATGAGAACCATCTACACCATCTTCCTCTTAATTTCCCTGACCCGAGTTGAATCCGACCCGGACCCATTGCAAGACTACTGCGTAGCCGACACTAAATCACCTTACACCATCAACGGCGTAGCATGCATCAATCCGAAATCGGTGGAGTCCTCTCATTTCGCCACGTCAGCACTCTCCAAGCGAGGTAGGACAGATTTAAACCAATTTGGATTCAACGTCACGCTCACCTCCACGTCGAATCTACCTGGGCTCAACACATTGGGCCTAGCCTTGGCCCGTGTCGACATAGCTGCTAACGGTATAGTCCCACCTCACTCGCACCCACGTGCCTCTGAAGTCACCACGTGTCTTAACGGTGCTCTTCTAGTGGGCTTTGTCACCACCTCCGGTAACCTCTATACCCAATCGTTGAGGCCCGGTGAGTCCTTTGTATTTCCTAGAGGCCTCATCCATTTTTTGTTTAACATGGACTCGTCCAATCCTGCTTTAGCCTTATCTGGGCTCAATAGTCAGAATCCTGGGGCCCAAATCACGTCCATGGCTGCTTTTCGATCCAATCCAACGATTCCTGACGAGGTTTTGAAGAAAACGTTTCGAATTTCGGGTCAAGATGTCGAAAAGATACGTAAAAATCTTGGCGGTTGATTCATCATATTCATATATGTGTTTCTTTGTCGTATTTTATTTTATTTTTAATTTATTCGAATTGTAAAGTGTTTGGGCCGGTGCTGATGAGTGGAAAGTTGTTTGGTTTTGTTTATTGACATAAACATCGACTTTCCAACGGTCACATTTAATCAATCAGGTTCTTTTATCTTTATATGGTTGCGTATATAGAGAGTGTTATAATTTTTAATTAAATCGAAACACTTCATGACATTGGCTTGGCTTAGACTCTGTACACTGAATCAAACAAAATTTATTTCAATTCAATAAGGAACTGTATTTCCTTTAATTTTTTGCCAGGTCAAAAGTCAGATATATTTATAACTACAAACACTAGTTGGAATAACGTATACATATTTTTAGTCAAAATCATTACTATATTTTTAAAAATTACTGTGATTAAATGCATAAATGTGCTTGATTTCTCCAATAAGGAAGTCAAAACAGTAGCCAGAAGAGCATTAGCCTATTTTACTATTCAAATTGACTTAATCATGGAAAGGTCTGTAATGTTTGGCAAAAATTAGACCTTGGTAAATAAAATCATGATTTGGCAATCCAGTTTTTCCTCAATTGGGTAGTATATTCTCAAGCACTAACTTTTCTTAATAAGCAAAAGCATGGTTTAAGTGCGTAACGAAGACGAACCTGAACTAGTCCGTGAGAAGATTAATCAACTCTTGTGAAAACCATCACTTTTTCACGGGTCTAGAAGAGCTATGATGGCTTCAAAGTGTTTGAACCATGATATTGACGGGAGCGCTTACTTACTCGACACGTGTAATAAACAATTTGATTAGTCAAAATCAGCTATGTATCGTTAAAATGAAATAAGATGCTTATTTCTACATCTTGAGTCTTGACTCTCTAGAGACATTTAGTTATCATCAACGTGTGAATACAAGTCCAATACAAGATATACACAACAATAGACGACACTTTGTGGGGTGCGGTGGTTGAAAAATACAAAGAAACGACGTGTCAGGCTTTTAGGCCCAAAGAGGCCCGTGATTTTGCCTTAGCTGGCTTTGTTTGTCGCGCGTATAGACAAAAACGTGAAAAGCATTGCTTCTTCTCAATCACTCTTCTATTTGGATTTATTAATCAATCAAACTAATCATCACTTTACCAAATCGACATCATTTGTGTAAACAAATACGAAGACGGAAGCTTTTATGGTAAAATTTGGAATCTTGAATTTTAAACAACAATGAACAACTGTATGTTGTTATTCCTCTCCGTGATACGTACAATCAAAATTGTTCCAAAATACTGGAATTTAACATGATTGAATCAAAGAAATAATCGAAAAGAAATAAAATTATGAATTAAAGAAAAAAAAAACCACCGACAATCCACCACCACCACCATCAATCAATCTGTTCATCGCACCCATCTGCAATCCCGATCTCTCTAACCAATTTCTGTACACATCGATCGATTAAAGAATATTTGACTAAACAAATGTGAGTAATGGAGAAAGAATCATCACAAATAGCTGGAATAACCAATCGGAGATGGAAACACTATGGAAGATTGATGTTGATCGGTTTTGGCTCTGTTACTGTGCTTGTAGAGATCATATGGTTCCCAGAGATAATCAAGTGGACAAGGCTTTCTAGCATCAAGTCTGACCCAAGGCTTGCCTTTACCGCTCCAATGTAACAAACTGACCGGACCCGGATGCAACGACCGACAGCTTCCCTTCACATTATCACCACCCAAGCCGTGTTGGTTCCATTGATGGTCGATTGCTTCTACATTGCCGGCGAACACAAGCAGAAACGGCGGCAATGAACCCAGCTCGTAGATTCTCTTCTTCCTCTGCAATTCCATCCAGTTCTCGATTCTTCTCCGGTAGTTTCCTTCTCGCCATTTAACCAAATCCATCACCATCACGCCCGTGTTGAAATAGCAAGGCTTCCTTGACGCGAATACCCGAGACAGTAACGGGTCGGACCAGAAACCGTCGGTGAAGTATTTGGTGAAATTAGCGTGGCAGTATTCGGGCGCCCCGATTATTCTCGACCCGGTCAAGGTCGTGTTCCACAGCTTGTGAATGTCGTCGACCAGAACCAAGTCCGAGTCCAGGTAAATGACTCTCTCGACGCACAGATCCAAGATGTCTCCGAGATAATTTCTCGCGTAGTTTAGTGGATTCTCTAACGCCTCACGAATTGAAGACGATATCAAGTTTATCACTGTGTCTTCCCGGAATATGTAAACCTTGAAGTTCAAAGAAGGGAAAGTGGATCTTACGAGTTGGGTCAGGACCCGAGGACTAGCCGGGTCGAACTCAGCGGATATAAAATGGAAAAAAACATTCTCCGGGCAAGAAGCGTGTTTGAGAACAGAATGAACCGCCGCGATGGAGCCACGTATGTACTCGGAGTCGAGAGTCATAGCCACGTGGACTAAAGACGGGTCACAAGACGACTTAAATCCAATCACAGTCTTATCAGCTAACATCGGACAGTCTCTCCCGTTACGATACTCCGGCGCCTCAGCAAACCTGTCGAATCCCAACACATCTTCACCGTCGATCACCCTCGTCGGAATCGAACGAATACCGACACAGAAAGGCGGCAAGACCAAAGAAACAAGAAAAAACAAAACGACGGCGTATATCGCCAAACCCACCGTCATTTCAATCACACGGCACTCTCTCTATGGTTTCTCAAGTGAAATGCAGAAGCAAACACAGATAATGATCTGTCAAATCAAAAGAGAGAAAAACCAAAAATCAACACGGCGTTGAATGAATGATGTGGCGAGGAAACGCGGTTTCAGTTCGTCGTCGGTTGGTTTTCCAAAGCAAGCAGAGTAGTAATGGTAATGGTGGTGACAGGTAGAGGAAGAGAAGAGAGTTGTTGGCTCTCTGTTATCTGTGAAGGAGATTGGGTTTCCATATATTCTCTGATTCTTTACCTCTTGTGATTATTTTATTTTTTCTTTCGATGGAAAACTGCTATGCTAGCTAGGATAACAAATAAGCACTGGTGTGTTTTTTTAAGTAGAGTGTGCCTCACGCGCGCTTTGAAAGAGTGGTGTTGGAGTTGTATATGAACGAGCGAGTATAATTAGAAATATTGAAATAATTTTTTTAAAATCTAGTGTGTTTAACGTATTTACGCGGTACATAGTAATACGAGTCGTATTGAAGAAAATATTGACTAAATTTTAAAATTAAATGTAATTTTAATTATATTTTTTATTTTTGAGGGAGCCAAAATTAATATTTGAATGGGAGTTTAAAACTGTTCGTTATTAAGGAATATGAAGTGGTTGGTAGGTATGTATATGTTCAGTTAGGAAATGTATGTTGGTCCAAACGAAGTAATAAGAGATAATACCAAATTTTGCAATCTTTTAAATAAATTGGTGTTAAATGTTTTGAGTATTGAAATAATTATAGGTGACGACGATCAATGTATTATTTGATTTGGAATTCTGGGTAACATACTTTATTCTTCGTAGTCTTAATTAAATTGTCTTAATTAAATTGTCTATTTAAAAGAATAAAAATTTGATAGTTATATATATAAGATCTAATTTTAATTTTATGTTGAAATTTTGTTTTGATTAAAAATATATGAACTATAATAGAAATTAATTTTTAAATCAATAAGATAAAATTTTATTTGTTAAATTATATTGTATTTTTATTATTTTATATAAGCATCTTTGTCAAGTTTTAAGGTTCATATATAAATTGTTATATAATAAATAAAAAATAATTTAATATAAATAATTTTGTGTAAAGATATAATTATCTAAATATTTTATTTATTGTGTTATTATATAAAATAATATATTAAATCTATATTTGGTTCAATAAATGAACAATAAAAATAAAATATATATTAAAATAAATAAATATTGGTATATTTATTTTTTTAAAATAAATATAATATTTTTTAATTTAGAAATAATACGGTAGAAAATTGATATTTATACTATATAATAAAATTATTAGACCATTTATTGATAATAAAATTATAAAAAATTAATAACAATATCATTTTATTCAGTTTTAAATGGTGGCTAAATCATTATTAAATATAAAAATTATATAAAACATAAGATTTATTAAAATTGTGTGTTTTATTATAGTTTTTCAATTGGTTTATTGATAAGAGTTACTTTGTGTTTTGTGTTATTTATGTATGATAATAATTCTAAAAATGTTAAATTTTACTTTTTTATATTTTAATAATTATTATTTAATAATCTTTAAAAAATTATTTTTATTTGTAAATTTTTTTTTTAAAAAAAACCTTTCAAACTCGAATACATAGTATTTAAGACTGGTATTTAACAATTTGTACCAATTTATGCTTATTTAAAAACAAATCTTTTCCATATATTGATATATAATTATATGTTTATTTACTGCTTCATCTAGAAATAATAATGATAACATAGACAATCGTAATATTAATAAAGTTCATATAGAATTAATAAGAACCTAGAAATATCTAAAAATGTATTTGTATTATTAGAGAGGTAGCAGTAGAGGAGATCAATAGAATCCAATCATAGTTTAGATTTCATTGTTCTCATTTATCAAGTTCATAGTTGAGAAAGCCCACCAAATTTTTAAGTTTTATCTAGAGGATTTCATTGTAATTTTGTAATATAATTTTGAATTGATGTTAGGGTTAAAGTACAGTTTAAAATTATATTTAGTTTTTCTTTAAACAATACATATTTAAAAATAATAATAATAATAATAGATTTTTAATAACTTGAATGGTGAAAAATGTATTATTTAATTTATTTTTATAATATTATAAAAAATTGTAGTAATAATTTTGGAAAATAAAATCTCAATAATTTTTGAAATTTTATCAAATTAAATACAAACATACTACCAAAAATACGATAAGAGTTTATTATAAATCTAATCAAATTTTTTTAATTTGGTGATTTTAAATCACATTCTCAATTAGGGTTGGGAAAAAAAACATGCAAACACCTAAACCGAACCGAACCAATCTGAACCGAACACCTTCAGTTCGATTCCTAACATGTTTTATTGGGTGTTCGATTTTCAGTGGAACCGAACACCCAAGGTAGGATGTTCGATTCGGTTTTGGGGTCCAAGAAATCGAACCGAACCGAACACCTAAATATATTTTAAAAATATTCTACATTTTTTAATATTATTTAAAGTTCAAATACCCAAAATAAATCTACATATTTAGTTCGGTTTTAATTTTTATTTATTTAAATATTAATACTTGTTCTATATTTGAATCAATTTCATAAGGATATATTTTAATAAATATATATTTTTTATATGTAGTCAAAATAAAGTCACCGAAATTCGAATACTCAAGAACCGAATCGAACATGTTCCAGGGTGTTTAATTTGATTCCGTTTGCCATATGATATTTGGGGTGTTCGAAAACACTCAGAACCGAACACCCAATTTACATGTTTGTGTTCGGATCCACTCGGAACCGAACCGAACATGTAGTTGCCCACCCCTATCCTTGATATTCAAAATAAAATTTAAAATTTTAATTTTTAGTGAATTTTATTTTTACAAAGATAAAATAACTATTTTTATTTTTGTAATTATAAAAATTAGTTTAAAAATATTTTACAATGATTATACAATTTTTTTAAAATATTAAAAATGAGAAAAAAAAATTAATATTATATTTTTACATTTAAAATTTCGCTTCAAATAATATCAAACTTAATTTTATCCTATTATCCTTGTTCCTCTCACATCCTTGAGGAATAGATAAATAAAAAAAATATAATAATAATAATAATTTAAAAAATTTAAAAAACAAAAAATTAAGAGTATAAAAGCGGCAATATCTAATGGCCAGATTATGAGTCTCCTTAACTTAATACTTCGCATGTTAAAATAGATTTTGAAAAAAGAAATGGTCTGGCAAAATGAGAGGACATTCTATAATTGATGGCTGGCTGTAGTTATATTATATGAATGAAAATGAACAGCCTAAGATTCCAAATTGCTCATTACAAGTCATCAGAGTCATTAAATTGAAATAATAATAAAAAAATGTCAAAAATAGAATATTACATTATATTACATAATTAAATTTTAAAAAAAAAATAATAAGGCAAGGTAATGAGTTGCCTTTTTGGTGACAAAGTAGTAATATTCTTTGCTCCCAATTGTGCGGTGACAGCTGGAAACAGCTGTTGATGTTGACGGCTGAGATTAGCCTGTCATGGTCCCACTTCTCTCTTTTCATTGGATAATTCACCTCCCAACCCACGTGATCACGTGCTCCTCCACTCATCATATACTTTCCTTCCTTATCAATGTCTTCTCTTCTATTCTAATTTGATTGCATAACTCCAACTCAATTCTATTTAAGTTATGTCTTTGACTTTCCCCATCTTAACGTACTAGTCCGTTAAGCTCTTATTTATTTCCGGTTAATCATTGTATCACATAATTTCGTTAATTTGGAAAAACAATAATAAAAAAAAAAATTAAAAATTTTAATTTATTTATTGAATTTTTACTTTGGTCGTAATTTTGTATATATATTTAAAAAATTTAAATATCTATTAATCCAGTGTATATAACTTTTTTAACACAAATATTAGTAGATTTTTCTATTTAGAAAAATTTAATTAATAAAAATAAAAATTATTTATTATTTAATCAAATGGTGAAATAATTTACTATTAATTTGTAATTAAAAGTTAATATGATTAAATTAATAAATTAAAAATATAATATATAATATGAAATAAGTTGTTAATATTTTTTAATTATTTAAACTTTAAATATTAGAGTTAGATGTGCTGTAAATAATTATAAAAAAATAAAATAATATAGTTATAAATGTATAATTATTTATTATTTATTTTTTTTTTTTAGGGGGGTACATTTTTGGGTTCTGATTGAATATGTAGAAATAATCTTTTGAAAAAAAATAAATTAATTTTACTCAATTATATCAATTTGATTCAAACTAACTTTGATATTTTTATTTTATTTTATTTTGATAATAAAAAATATATACTTAATCATTTTTATACTTAATAAATTTATATTAATTAAATTTTAATATTTACACTATATAATAAAATTAAATCATGATAATATATATATATTAGTCTTCATTTATATCGATATAAAAATCATATTTGATGAAGTTTCTATTTTAAATATCTTATGTGAGTTCAAAACGTTCATAAATTGATAGTTAAAAAAAAATATCGTTTGAAATAAAAAAATTTAATAAATAAATAAATAAATAAAAATTATTATACTACTTTCTCACTTTTTTATTTATTAATTTTTTTATTAATTTTTTTAAAACGGAAGATTTTAATATATGAATTTTTCCACACTATAAGATCAAGAGTATTTGTATAAAGTCTCTTCAATTAAACAAGAGTCTCTTTTAAAAATGAGTGTTTCAGATGAATTAAGATTAATTTATTTATATATATTTTAATTTTATCCATATAATTAAAATTTATATATTTTTTATTATTTTAAGATGAATTTAATAACAAATGAGTATTCTTTTATTTTAAAGTGAATGAAATAATAATTGATTAGAGCTCACTATGTTAACTATTTTTTTTTATTACTAAATTGAGAATATCAATTTAAATTAACGATTTGAAGAAAAAAAAATATCTCCTAATATAACCATATTTTTATATATTTTATACGGTTTATTTCTAAATAAAATGTAAAATCAAGTTTTATATATATATATATATATATTTAAATATCATAATTGAATTTCTTTAAAAGGTGTTTAAAAAAACAAATTTATTGGAACACAGAGGTAATTAGTTAGTAGCTTGTTATTATTGAAAAGGTTGTATACATCAATATCGAATCTCTAATTACTTTGTACAAGGTTAAAAGTAAATTAACAAAGCTATTTAATAATACAAAAAGTAATGTATGGTATAATTTTGAACTTTGAAGAAACTTAACAACGAAGAATAATCAATCCTTTTCACATTCAATTATATGTTTCATAAACTTCCTTCGTCGCAATTCTTTCAAATGGAAACTATTCACACGACACTTGTAATGCACTCGATGCTTACGAATTTTCTCAAACTCCAAACATTGTTCTGGAATCTAACAAGTCCAATTCAACACAAAAGTCCCTCATGAGAAAAAAAAAAGAAGCCATACCTAACTTTCTAGTTATTATTCCATGCTTGTTTCATTTTTCAACATAAACAATGACCAATTTAATATATGAATACATATACATGTGAGAAATTAAGGTGCTAGAGACAATGAAGCTTTAACTCATTCACAACTTATTGTTTTACTATAAAGTTTTATAATATATTCATCATGTGTGAAAGAATTATTCCAACTAACAATATAGTTGAATTTTCTTTACATATACCCAAATTGAATATAAAATAACATAAATAGTTTAAAATATTATTTGACTGTAAATTAATTAATAAAATAAAAAAGTAAAAAAACAAAGTAGAGTGGGCGTGAAGAAATGGACTTGTTCTTGGTTAATGGAAGCAGTGTACTTTACTAAATAATGATTTAGTAGTATGTTGAATTGTATGTTTGATTTATAATATTTCAAGTAAATGATGTAATGTATATATATGTACGTGTATAAATCGTGTGGTCACCACATACGTGTCAAGAAACAACAATATTTATTTTGCACATTAAAAGCAACTATTTAGATAATGACCTACAAACGACCAGACTCGACCAGGTCCTTCTTTTTTAGAACAATCAACAGAATCATTAAAATCAAGTGTTATATAAAACTGTTTTTAAATTACTTATTACCTGACTAATTCTTCTACCTCAATATTTTTTACGTCACTGTTCATTGAATATGAAATTGAACTGGTGAACATGTAATTTAAATAAAAAATACAGTAGTTAATGGGTCCGTGACTTTTCTTTTGATGAGGACAAAAGAAGCCATGTCACGTTTTAAAATCCTAACAAATTATATAACTTTAATAAGTGTCCAGTGAAGCCACACAGTAGTATATAGTTATCAGTAGGTGGAAAGTAAGCAAGTCTGTGAACCAACCAACTTGTCATTTTATTTTAAAACAATTTTTAATATATATATTTTAAATAATATAACATGTTACATTGAAATCTATAAAAGTGGCAGGTGAAAAAAATGAATAAAAAAAGAGGGGTGAAAAGGAGAAAGAACAGTAAATGCACGAGTGGGTGAGCAGTTGAAATTGGACAGATGTGTTTAATTACTAATTACTATGCAATTGAAGTGATCAGAGAGTCAGACAGAGAGATTAATGTCGTCGTCATTAAATGACAACTTGGGTTCAGTGATTAAAATATGGTGTGGTGGGTCGCATTGGATTCTCTGCTCTGCTCTGACGGTGGTGTTTGTCTTCATCTCAGCTGGAACACCTGTTTCTGTCGGTCCCACCAATCATTAATCAAACGGCTATAATTTCACTCCATATCATCAGATGAGGCTATACGTGAGTGAGAGTCCCGTGCTTCTTCACGCCCAACATATGTAGCCGCTAGTGAGTTTATTTATTTATTTATTTTTATTTACTTTTAATTTTATACATTATTATAAAAAATAAAATTAAACCAAACATTAATGTATGGAGATAGTTCTGGGACCATAAACCGTATTTGTTTGAATTTGATTTTTTTTGTAAGTTGATGCCAGTAAGATAAGGAGATATTTGAATGGGTGCTTATAAGATAGAAGCTTTGCAGGAGAGGACAGGACAGGAACACAGTGTGTGTGTGAGCAATGCATAATATTCCACTAGTGATGAGTGGTCCAGTGAGTTGTACTGAGGAAAGTGAGGACCCAGAGACCACCAAATTATTTGCTGTTTTCTGAGACAGTTTTTGAAAATAGAATAGGGTATTCATTGCATTGTAGATACATATATAAGGTTCATGTATTCCAAAATTTCACGACTTAATAGCGCCAGATTTGTGGTCTCAACTAAGAAGCTAATCGAACATTGATGTCCCACAGTTGTATTATTGTATTCTAAATAGATTTTGGATGTGGGGAGAATAGCTTACATACGATGGAAGCGCTTTAAAAAATTATACAAGGTAAGATGGACTTATTATTATCATAACTCATTATGTTATGCCCCTCTTTCAGCTCAAGTTTTCCCTAGAGATAAATGGATTAAAAATAAACAAATAGAGGGAAGTTACATTGGAAAAAATTAAAATTTAAATGGAAATTAAATAAGTAGAGGGGAGTTGGAAGAAAATGGAATGAAAAAGTTGCACTTGAATGCAAATTAAATAAATAGAGGGGTGGTGAAAGTAAAATTAAAAGAAATTAATTTTAATTGGCCTATGCAGGTCTCGAACCTGCGACCTTCGCGTTATTAGCACGACGCTCTAACCAACTGAGCTAATAGGCCAATGTTAATTGTTATCTCACAAGCATAATATAATACAAAAAACCGTCATGTAATTTCACGCCAACTTCAGGAATCCACATTACATAACTTTTGTTTAAAGACTGAAATCAGTGATTCAATCTGGGGAGTTATATTTGAAAGAAGAATCTGTTTTCCTGTGTGCAAAACAATAGGTCTCTTATCTCAGCGAGCTATCACAAAAGATACAAAAGCATCGCATTCAAAACTACAGTGGCCACCATTTATAAGCACACCCCACGGTGGGTACCTACTACACAAAACGAAAACCAAAACCTGATGAAAGAATCACAATGCATTATTCAAGCTTAATGTCATCGTGATGCCCAGTACCATTTAAACGGCCAACAGATTCATAAGAATAACTTTTGCCTATCATGAAAGATCAAAAGAGCATACTATTCAATATATTTGGAATGTCAGATAGCAGGATCCTCAAAATATTTCACAACAAATTGTGAACAATGCATTGCATCCCCATAGCTTGGAATGAATCAGAGCATTCTATACAAACTAAACAGTTAAAAACAGAATCATAGCAAAAAAGAGACGACAAATTTCTCTTCAAGCTTTTATTGTTCACTTTTCAAGATTCATAAAACTCTCAGCGAAAATGCTTCATTTCACGGAAGCACACCTCTAACTTCTTTCCTATCAACGCCGAATGACTGCAGTTGAAAAAAATGACAATGCAATCAGTATATCTATATAGATGAAATACTTTTGCTAAGATTACTTTCATGTCCATGTTTTCTCAAGTCACAAACGTGGGATACTTTCCATGAATCAACAGATCCAAATTTTCTTCCACAACTACTATCTTGCCATATTAATTATTTTATATGACACATATTTGAATTTTCAGTCAATAAACAGGACTCCATTTTACCATAGGAAACACAGCCCAAAAGAAATATGAAGAGGACATGAATCTGAAAACTAAAATGCATAAAAGCATGATAAAAACAAATATAGGAAAGGACATCCACCATTTAAAATGAGTTCAAAAACTTGATTACTACAAAAAAAGTCGATGAGATTGACTGAGGTAGTGTAGACCATAATTTACAAAGAAAAAAACCTCTATGTTTCAATGAACTAGACTAAACTACCAATTTCAACTGCAACTGATAGCCTGAAAAGCCAAGATAGAAACGATTTTGACTGTGTTGCCACATGACCTAATATGTTCTCTCCAACACACTTACGTCTTTCTATGACAAGATAGAATGTGCTAATAAAGGGCCCACAATACACTGCCATCAGACTACGGGAACTAATGCTATCAGCTGTTTTTTCAAGTCTAGATAGCTTTGTGATATAAATCAAAATTTCTAATACCTCCAGTACTCCAGATCTAGACAAATGGCTTTATTTCAGATTTGCAGACAGGAATATTAATGTTACTACCAAAAGAAAAGAGATATAGACAGCCTTTTCCATCTTCAAAAATATCAAGTTTTACCAGGAAAAAAAAAAAGATTATACATTAGACTAGTTGATGAATTTATTACCTCAACTCCATAACCTTTCACATACACATTTGAGAAGAGTTCCGAAGGATCTGGCATAGGACTTTCCTGGAAATGTGAAAATAATAATAATAAAAATAATAATTAGAATTCTGTAGAAACCAATTGACCATGATTAGATGAGTATCCATTCATCATCATGCAAAAGTTTAACAATCAATTTATGTAGGATTCAGAACTTATCCATTCCATTTATAGACATTTCAAACAATTTGTTTTCTATACTGTGAAGTTGATGCATAGCTGGATCTTAAAAAATTTGATCATCTATATGTAGTACATAAATTTTTTATGATTCATAACATTTGTTTATATGTGCTGGTAATACCTAAAAAGCACAGGTGAACTGAAAGGCCAGATGAAGAAAATGCAGTTGAATCATAAAAAGGATGAAACTAATCTTCATAACTATGCAGAAAAACTAGGGCAACCATTTTTATACAATCATTTAGAAGAACATAGAGGCATACTGATTGGAAAGCCTAGGTTAATGGAATCTAAAAGTTCACTACTACTAAAATACATACATATACCACAACAAAGTGAGACTTTCGTCTCTATCATCATGACAAGAAAGCCAATTAATCCTCCAACAGGACAAATCCCTGCAGTAGATAATGGCATCAAGGTAAATCCTTGCTGTTATACCATTATTTTATAAGCTTTTAACTCGAAAGCATAAGCTTTTGTAGGCTTCCAACTAACAGACTACTATCCAGGCATATACCAGGTCATACGGCTTTTTGTCCTACAACAGAAATACTGATAAGGTTCTACAGTTTCCATTCTAACCAAATGAGATTTCCAACAGCAAGCTGAAGGCTATTATATTATCCAATCTGAGCTAGTTTTACATCTATATGATAATCGGATGGCCAGCAGCAAGCAGAAGGCTGATATTCTATTTGAGTAGTTTTACATCTACATAATCATTAGCTGCCATCAAGCCAGTAGAATTCTATGTGGAACTCATAATCATCATCAACTAAGGATGCATGCTAACAACAAATTTATGACTTTGCACAGCAAACTCCAGTTCTGCATAAATGGCACTTACCTTGGCTTGAGCAATGGCTTCATCCACTTCTTTTCTTACTTCCTTCTCAATATCCTAAAATAAAACATAAAAGTAAAAGCAAGCTCAAAATTTCCAAACTCGGTGTCATTCTAACAAATTAAACTTTGACTATGATCAAAACCATATTGAGAAAAATAAGAAGCATAAGAATTTTGGATGAGGTTCTAATAAGTAGAAATCTTATTAAGTCAAGTCACAAAACACACCTTTAACTCTTTCTCTGTAGCTAGGTCATGGGATAAAATTAACTTTCTAACTCGTTCGATGGGGTCACGCTCCTGAATATCATACAACCAAAGAATCAAAGTCATTAAGTATTGAGATCACAAAGTTTTAGCCCTAAAACAAATTACAAGAATGCATACCTGTCTTACTCCAGAGATCTCATCACGTGTGCGATAGGTGCTCCCTGGATCAGACATGGAGTGACCGTGATACCTGTATGTGTCCATTTCAAGAATCTGCAGAGGCACAGAGTTTGAATTAAATTAATATATACCACTTTCATAAAGAAAATATAGAATGGATTAGAGACTCAAGTTTAAAATTAACAACAATATAAAAGGCATATGCTGTGAGAGATGTTAACATCAGTAAGTTTTCAGCGTAGATATTGAAGAAACTAAAGCATCAGACAACACATAACCTAAAATAACTACCGAGTGAAATTGCATATCCATCTAGGTTCATGTTTTAGCGATCCATGTCATCAATAAATGGCCAATGAACACAAAATAAGAAAATAAGAATTATGCCCAACCACAAATCAAGAATGATGTTTCAAAATCCTGAAATCCATTTTTCTTTTCACATTCTTGACCTTCTATCTTTACAAGGCCGTTTAGTTATCATACCCTTTTGGTCCAATAGAACCTTACCTGCAGCTTCGATTTTTCAAATCTTTATCCTAGGAAATTTAACTTTACTTCTTTCATCCAGTAGACACAGTACTGAGCTACAACATATTCTTATTCTATTTAACTTGTGCAACCAGCAAGTATGCACAACTCTGCTTGTCATTTATAATCTCTACACACCATACCCCAATTAGGAGCCTTTACAAGGGGAGAATACTAGCCTTTATATACAACACAAAATACAAAGTACAAAAGTGAATAGTGCTTCATAGTACATAATGCACTCTTGTCCTTAGTATGTATTTTGCTCTGTTTACATAAGGCAAATTCCCCCTTCTGAAGACATAACAAGGAACAACAAATGTCTTTCCACATACTCTTAGTTCTCTCATTCTTTGATCTCAATAATCTTCACTATCAAGCTATCAACTACAGAGTGCATAAAGGCAAAACTTCCATAATAAATAGATCAATAAATACTGTAGATTTCTGTGATACTACAATCGTACAAAATAATTTCTTAAATTTCACAGATAACAGGTTAGGTATCCAGAATGTATAATTTCATTACTTTTGGAACTTACTGAGTCTAAAGCATAAAAACTGGCTGCAACTGCACTCACATAGATATACATGGATATTTCAACTCAAATGACAATATAACAAGTTATCTTCCTAATTCAACTAGATGGACAAGGACATCAATATCATTATGTGGTGCTAGCGTTTGATATGCTCAGGTTTACAAGGTTGGATGTTGAAACTTCACTATTTACTAGGAAACGAGAACCAGATTCAAGCTTGCTTCCCAGAATCGTTGGAGAAAAAAAAAATCTTATAAAAATTGTTCAACATGTAAAACTTACAATAGGTCCATTCTTCAATGCATGCTCCTTAGCAAACTTGCATGCCTGTTTCACAGCTAGGGCATCCATACCATCAACCTGCAAATTATGACATGTCAAACACCTTAATAGGTACAATTCGAGAACCTGTCTACGATTCAATCCAATCCCAATAAATATTGGATAGGAAAAGATAGGCCAATGACGAGATGATATCATCATAAAAACAAACAAGAGACCCAAATAAGATTGCCATTCACCACATCTCTCTAAAGAAAAATGATAAGGTTTGGTCAATTTAGTATAAGTTTTTTGATAAATTAGTAGCAAAATACTACTGAAATGTCTTCCTATCATTCTGGAAATGGAAATGGTAGAGCTGCACGAAAGGTATTCGAGAGCTCTCTCTCTCCCTCACCCTCCAGCCTAAAATGATAGTCCACTGACGAGATGATATCAGCAGAAAAACAAACAAGAGAATATGACTAAGATTACCATTCACCACATCTCTCTAAAGAAAAATGAAAGGTTTGGTCAATTTAGGAGAAGATTTCTGATAAAGCAGCAGCAAAATATAAGTGAAATTTATTCCTGCAATTCTGGAAATGGTAGAGCTGTAAGAAAGCTATTCAAGAGCCTATCTCCCCCTCCCCCTCCAGCCTAAGGCTCACCTGGAAACATTCTCGAAATTCAACTATCACTCCTTATTCACATCCAATATGACAGCAAAACAACCTATGAAATATTTCTTCCATCCTTCTAAATAACAGGTCTAACAAAAAAGACCACTACGTAAGCTATACAAGAGCCTATCTCCCCCTCCCCCTCCAGCCTAAGGCTTACCTGGAAACATTCTCGAAATTCAACTATCACTCCTTATTCACATCCAATATGACAGCAAAACAACCTATGAAATATTTCTTCCATCCTTCTAAATAACAGGTCTAACAAAAAAGACCACTACGTAAGCTATACACTTAAAAGTGGAGGTAAAACATCTCCATGAAAAACATATCCATGAAAAACATAGCTAACAGTTCTTTATTCATCATATTTTAATGCTCAAGCTCATTGAGTCACGAATACCAATTGCTAACACAATCAAGAAGGGAAGGAAAAAATTCTGTTCAAATTATTTCGAATTACAGTTGCTTTCTCATGAGAGCTGTAAAGTCTTTGAAGTCTATACTCAAATAAACTCATTAACTAGAAGGTAAGTGTATAGAACTTGCCACATAACATCAAATATAAACGTTAAAAAACACTTCAACATCATTATAAATCAACAAAATCCAAAGTCCATATCATGAATTGAACAGAGTAGTACCTTCAATCCCGGTACATAATCTCCACGCTTATAATAAGCTGGACTCTTGGCAGCTCTCCATTCAGCTGTCCCCATTCCATCTGCAACAGGCACCACAAACAAATCATTCAATGCGACTACAAAACAACT
The DNA here is from genome assembly GCA_031304145.1 of Cardiospermum halicacabum. NCBI lineage: Eukaryota > Viridiplantae > Streptophyta > Magnoliopsida > Sapindales > Sapindaceae > Cardiospermum > Cardiospermum halicacabum. The sequence continues at coordinate 17,200,040 of CM062397.1, forward strand.
ACATAAATATGGTAAGTAGAAAATTTTGATTACAGTGATTATTCTCGCAGATCAAAATAGCTGGCAGATCCCAAAGAGCCGATATATTAAGAGCTTCGAACAACTGCCCTTGGTTGGCAGCACCATCTCCGTACAAAGCAAAAGTCACAGTTTCATCCTTGGAGTACTTCTGCGCAAAAGCCAAGCCGCAGCCCAACGGAACCTGTGCTCCAACAATCCCGTGTCCACCATAGAAATTAGCGTCCTTCTTGTAAAAATGCATAGAGCCTCCTTTTCCCTTCGAGCAACCATCTTTCCGGCCCATCAGTTCCGAGAAGACCTGGAGGAGGTTACCACCACGGCCTAGGAAAGTGCAGTGATCACGATAGGCAGTAATGATGCAATCTTTCTTAGTGATTGCGGCTTCCATGCCGACGGCGACCGCCTCCTGTCCGTCGTAGAGATGACAGAATCCGCGGACGAGTTTAGCCTTGTAGAGGGAATCGGAGGCGATCTCCATACGACGCATGAGTGCCATGTCACGGAAAAAGGAGAGGAGTTCCTTCGGAGAGGTCTCGACGGAACGCGACGGTGCCTCGCACTGGTGAGCGGTGAAAGGGACAGATGTCTCTATTGTTAGAGGTGTTGTGTCCGTGGAGATCGGACGGCGGAGGAGAACCGCGTTGGTTAACGGCTTGATTAGATTGGACGAACGAGATGAAGAGGAAATACGCGATAGAGCCATCTCCACCTTCGACTCGATTCGATTCCGGCGGTAGGGGAACTGGAAGAGAAAAGTAGGGGTTAGGTGGGATGGGAGGGCAAGTTGATATTTTGATACTTCTTGGGTCGTTGGCTACTCACTTGACTATAAAATAAACATTTCTTTAATTGAAATGAGTTTCAGCCTATACTGAAATCTGACCGTTCGTGTTGATCAGCAGCCAGCCAATGGTAGAACAGAATTTTCATTAAAAATAATAAAATAAAATAAAAATGGACTGCACGTGACCGTCTAATTTTACTGAGAGATTTGTAGATACTACGGGTTCGGAAGTATCCGGACTCAAGGCTTGTTTAGACCAATTCCAAAAGTTAAAAGTATAACAATCGTCCGGGCGGATCTTGGACACTGGTGCGGTGCTGCACTGCTAAAATCTAATCCGCTAAAATCAAAATAATTAGTACATTACATTAGACGATTGGATCAACAATCTTAACAGAAAGGTACTGCTTAAAAGGGATGCTTTTTATGCAAAACCAAAAACGACGTCGGGTTATGTAAAAATCCGGAAAAAATTGTAAAGATACCAAAACCGCAACTCCCGACCCGATAGTGTGTGGGTTTGTCCTGCAAAAACCTCTCCCGCCATGAACACAGATTCTATCCTCAAGCTCCCATGCGCGTTTCCCCTCTTTTCCAAAACCAAACAATCTTCTCTATTTCCTCATTTCATTCCCTGCTCTCAACCACTACTCTCTAGTAATCTCAAGCCTCGACTTACTTATACTTCTCTTCATTTTCAAGTCTCTTATAGGTCTCGCAAGTCTGTATACTCTGTTGAGTCGAAGCTCTCAGTTGCTGACGACGAGGACGAAGACGACGACGATGATGAAGAAGCGGCAGACGAATATGATGAAGAAGTTTCTGGTGAAATCTCAGACGAGAATTTACAAACAGAAGATGAATTGGAAATTGATTCGGATCCAAACCCGGCGCCGATTCGTCGCGAGGAGTTCAAGTGGCAGAGAGTGGAGAAGCTTTGTAATGAAGTCAAAGAGTTTGGAGACGAAATGCTCGACGTCAATGAACTCGCTTCCATTTATGATTTTCGCATTGATAAATTTCAGGTTCAACACTTTTTATCTTGAATTTCAACTCTATCTGTTAGGTTACTTTTTCTTGATACGATTCTTGTTTCTATTTTCCCCCCCTAGCGTTTGGCAATCGAAGCTTTTCTAAGAGGCTCTTCAGTGATAGTCTCTGCGCCGACTAGCAGTGGAAAAACTTTGATTGCTGAAGCTGCAGCAGTTGCTACTGTAGCTAGAAAGCGCCGTATATTTTACACCACGCCTCTTAAGGCATTGTCTAATCAGAAGTTTCGCGAGTTTCGGTAATTAACTTTTGTTTTTCAGTGTTCTGAATATTTGCTGTTTGTGATTGTTTAGTATCTTACTGTTGATCAATTTCATCGTCTGTTTCAGGGAGACATTTGGGGATAACAACGTTGGTCTTCTAACTGGTGACTCTGCAGTCAACAGAGATGCACAGATTCTAATCATGACAACTGAGATTCTGCGGAATATGTTGTATCAAAGGTATAATTTATTAAAATGTTAATGGGAATAGGATGATCTAATTAGCTTTCTGATACAGCTATTGCTCATAGGCTTTCTAATTTTGCTCAGCTTTGTCAAGTTTCATGGTTTACATTGAATTTTGTTTTCATAGGTTGATATATAGCTTTTATGTGATGTTTTTACGTGGTTTATTGCAGTGTTGGGATGGTTTCTTCGGCCAGTGGTCTTTTTGATGTTGACGTCATAGTTTTGGATGAAGTTCATTATCTGAGTGATATTTCTCGGGGTACTGTGTGGGAGGAGATAGTAAGTAGTTTTATTGTGTAGAGTTTTTCTTTTCCCAGGTTGTATTAGCATATGTGCTTAAATGTTGTTAATTTCCTGTCAGATAATTTATTGTCCAAAAGAAGTTCAAATCATATGCTTGTCTGCCACAGTTGCAAATGCTGATGAACTGGGTGGATGGATTAGTGAGGTAATTTGTTTTGTGTTACATCTAATTTTAGCTACGTGGCTTAGATATGTAGTTCTTAATGTTATTTGTGGGGTGTTTAGGGATGTTAGGCCCTTTTTCTTTAGTAGTATTACTTTTATCTACTTATTTTAAATGTTGTATGATAAGATTTATTTTTGATCCTGGCGCTGCAAATATGTATCTTGATGTGGGCTTCTCAGGATTTTATTCACCGGAAAGGACTAGTTTTCTATTTCATCCGCCTCTAGACATAATTGAAATATTATACGTTAATATGACCCTGAACTATCGATATTTGATATGAAAGTTTTTTAAATAATACTTTCTTATTTTGATTCCATTTTGGAGGTAAGTGCGAGTCTTTTTCTACCATCAAAACATATTCTTCTTCTCATTCTTCTCCTGTGTTTGCAGATTTGGAATGTTTAATCTATATGTTCATGAGCAATAAAGTGAAAATAATACTATGATTTTTTAATGGAGCTGATTCCTAATATGGGAGTCTAATTTTGTTTTGAAATCCTCCTTTATACGTGTGTTATATATACAAGTGTTTTGGCTCTCCTTTAAATGATGCAAGTATGTTTATTATTTTCACTCATGATACCCTTTGTCAAAGGGCTTACTATCTGTGATTGATGAGCCTCTCATGTAACTATTATCTTGTCTCCAGATTCATGGTAAGACTGAGTTAGTAACATCTTCTAAGCGCCCTGTGCCATTGACTTGGCACTTCTCAACTAAGACTGCTTTGTTACCTCTTCTTGATGAGAAAGGAAAACACATGAATAGGTACTCTACCTAATTAATTTCTAGTCTTTCTAATGTGATATTGATAAACTGGTTTCTATCCCTTTCTACATTCGTTAAAAGTTGTTCCTCTTACCATGTTATACCTTTTATTTCCTTATTCTTGTTGTAAAGGTCTCAACCTTTTTTTTCCTCCTTCCATGCCTGAAATTTTCCCATACAAGATACATGCCTTCTCAATCTTTAACTTTACCTATGCTGTTTGACTCTGTTGGTGCTGTTTACTCAATTTTGAAAGGTTAGATTAGACATGAGTTTTTCTTGTTTAATAACGTCATTTTCTAGGGTATTCTCTCTTATATTCTTGAGGAAGACATGTAATTAAATTTAAAATGAATTGTCTTTCTATTGTTGCTTGATTACTTGTTGCGTTAATGTGCTGTTGCACAGTTCCTAGCAGTCATGAAGTGTTGCAATGGATCTTTTGCATTTCCATGATATGAGGTTGTAATAGTTCCCTACAATTAAATTTTGACAAATTTCAACTTGCCTGCAAAACTGAAACAGGAAATTGTCCCTCAGTTATCTGCAACTTTCTGCTTCAGATGGCAGATCGTATCTGGACGATTTTTCTAAAAGAAGGAATTCCAGGAGACGTGGCAATGACATGGACTACAACAGTCCTAGTAGCTTCCCCATACAATCCCAACTTTCAAAGAATGACATAAACGCTATCCGACGGTCTCAGGTGCAGTGATAGTGTCAAATTTCCGGTTATTGGCTTCTGCTAGTTTTTCCTTCTTCTTCCCTTGTTCTTTTCCTTGTTACCTTTTTCAATTAAAAGAAAATAATAAAATAAAATGCCATTACACATGATCATTTTCTATTTGATGTGAGGAAATGCTGATTGAATTAGCTGTGGCAAATTGTACTTTTCAGGTTCCTCAAATTATTGATACTTTAGGGCACCTTAGAGCAAGGGATATGTTACCAGCAATTTGGTTTATTTTTAACAGACGAGGATGCGATGCAGCCGTTCAGTACGTTGAAGATTACAGTCTCTTAGACGATTGTGAGATGAGTGAAGTTGAGCTGGCCTTGAAAAAGTTCCGCATTCTCTACCCTGATGCTGTCAGAGAGACTTCTGTAAAAGGTCTTCTAAAAGGAGTTGCAGCACACCATGCTGGTTGTCTTCCTGTATGGAAAACATTCATTGAAGAACTCTTTCAGAGAGGCCTTATTAAAGTTGTCTTTGCTACTGAAACACTTGCAGCTGGAATTAACATGCCTGCCCGAACAGCTGTTATTTCTTCTCTCAGCAAAAGGACTCCTAGTGGCCGTATTCAATTAACCTCTAGTGAATTACTTCAAATGGCTGGGCGTGCTGGACGTAGAGGCATTGATGAAAAGGGACATGTTGTGCTGGTTCAGACCCCACAAGAAGGTGCTGAAGAGTGTTGTAAGCTTCTGTTTGCCGGGGTTGAGCCTCTTGTATCACAATTCACTGCTTCTTATGGAATGGTGCTAAATCTTCTAGCTGGAGCAAAGGCCACACGTAGATCAAATGAAGCAGATGATGTCAAAGCCTTACAAGCTGGGAGAACGTTGGAAGAAGCTAGAAAATTAGTGGAGCAAAGTTTTGGAAACTATGTTGGCAGCAATGTGATGCTTGCTGCCAAGGACGAGCTTGATAAAATACAGAAGGAGATCGAGATTCTTACTTTAGAAATCAGTGATGATGCTATAGACAGGAAAAGCAAGTCACTTTTATCAGCTAAAGCATACAAGGAGATCACAGGTCTTCAGGAAGAGTTAAGAGCAGAAAAACGCCACCGGTCTGAATTGCGCAGAAGATTGGAATTCCACAGAGTCTCTGCTCTGAAATCTCTTTTAAAGGAACTGCAAAATGGAGACTTACCTTTTCTGTGTCTGCAATACAAAGATTCTGAAGGGGTTGAACACTCAATTCCTGCTGTCTATTTAGGGAAGCTTGACTTAATTGATAGTTCAAAACTAATGACAATGGTTTCTTCTGATGATGCTTTTGCATTAAATGCAAAAGTTGAGTCAAATGATGATGATGAGGTAGAAGGTCAGGAGATTGAACTGTCGTACTACGTGGCACTTGGTTCAGATAACTCCTGGTATTTATTCACAGAGAAATGGGTTAAAACTGTATACAGCACAGGATTTCCCAATATTTCCTTAGCTCAAGGGGATGCTTTACCGCGGCATACTATGGGTCTGCTTCTGGACAAGGTAGAAATGCAGTGGGAAAAGCTTGCCGATTCTGAATTTGGTGGTTTATGGAGCATGGAAGGGTCTCTAGAGACATGGTCTTGGAGCCTAAATGTGCCAGTTTTAAGTAGTCTTTCTGAAAGTGACGAATTGTTATGCATGCCACAAGAATATCTTGACGTGTTAGATAAGTATAAAGAGCAAAGAAACAAAGTAGCTCGTTTGAAGAAAAGGATAGCTCGTACAGAATGCTTTAGACAATACAAGAATATCTTAGACACGGTTAAACTCACAGTGGAAAAGATAAGACGCCTCGAAGCTAGATCAAAGCGTCTGAGAAATAGAATAGAGCAAATTGAACCATCAGGGTGGAAAGAGTTCCTAAGAATCACCAATGTTATACATGAGACGAGGGCGTTGGACATAAATACACACATGATTTTTCCATTGGGTGAAACAGCAGCAGCTATTCGAGGTGAAAATGAACTCTGGCTTGCAATGGTTCTTCGAAACAGAATGTTGCTTGATTTAAAGCCTGCAGAACTTGCTGCAGTCTGTGCAAGTTTAGTATCTGAAGGAATCAAAGTTCGGGCCTGGAAAAATAACTGCTATATATATGAACCCTCAACTACTGTTGTCACTGCTATTAACTATCTGGACGAGCAAAGAACCTCACTGTTGCAACTTCAAGAAAAGCATGGCATAGAGATACCTTGCTGTTTGGATAGCCAATTTTCTGGCATGGTAGAAGCATGGGCTTCTGGTCTGACATGGAGAGAGATGATGATGGACTGCGCATTAGATGATGGAGATCTAGCTCGCCTCTTAAGGCGAACGATTGACCTCCTTGCCCAGATCCCTAAATTGCCAGATGTTGACCCACAGTTGCAGAGGATTGCAGAGGCTGCATCTAATGTGATGGATCGTCCACCGATAAGTGAACTAGCTGGATAAATTCATTTGCTGCCAAACTGCACTGGAGTTTTTAAATCTGCACATGATTGGGATATATATATCAAACAGTCATCACGCCCATGATTAAATGAGGAAAAATGAGCTGTAGGGGTTGTCTACTTGTTCAATGCTCATCAGTAAACGTCCCATATTATTTTTTTTTACTACATCCTGGATAGCAACATCCTTCCCATCTACAAATGTTGGTAATCGTCTCAGTAGGTTCATACACTGCAGAGCACACACTTTGCTGTGTAGTGTAGCCATTCATAGGGACAATGTATTTCAAACATGTCTTCACATGTAATATCCCTTGTATATTAAAAATACATGTGATATATTTCTGAAGGTGCACAGCTGATGGCCCTTCAGAAATATAAATGTAACATAATGATGTAACATAATGATGAGCTCTGCAAGTCTTTTATCTGCATTCCTCATGTATGGGGTTTGGGTTGCATTGCTGCAGATTTCTGGCTATGGTCTAACCATCTCCAGTTCATCCCTATCCTTCATTATGTATTTTTTGGACGTGGTTAAACGCTGGAAGGTTGCAAGGCCTTACTTACCAAGGTTGCAACTTCTTATCATTTCTATCCTAATGAGAAGCAGATTTATTTAATTTTTTTTAAAAAAAATCTATTGTAACATAAATTAACAACAATGGTGTGCAGGAGATAATAATTTGGATGTAGGAGATAATTGTTAGAGTTGAGATTTTCCATTGTTGTTAAATGTATTGAGTTTGTAAATCTCTTATTTGTTTTTGAGATATAAATCAACTTTGGGATATTACAGTTAGAGATTTTTTTTTTTTTAAATTATTTATGTAAAAGCTACCTTGGTTCTGCTGTCAGAGAGAGGTTAGTAAGTTTGGTTTCGCTGTAATCTAATATATATCAAATGCGAGGTTAGTAAGTTTGGTTTCGCTGTAATCTAATATATATCAAATGCATATCTCGCTTGTGTGAGATTTTATAGTAACTTTGGTTATGCTGTAACCTGATATATATATATATCAAATGCATATCTCTCCTGTGTGTGTAAGAGAGTTACATTTCATTTTGTTTACATTTTATTTTGCTGTGCTCAACGGTCTCCACATTTTTCTTTCTTTTACAATAGTGGTATCAGAGCAAACTTCTTGCGGGAGTGTGGAAGATTCATTCCGAGACATGACTTCTAGCAGCTCTGTTCCTGTTGGTCCACCTATCTTCAATGGAGAAAACTACTCCATATGGGCTGTCAAGATGAAGACTTAAAATCTTTGACTTTATGGGAAGTAGTAGAAAAGGGAGAAGATTCTATTCCTTCTCTTAGATCAAATGCTACTTTGAATAAGATAAAGAAGCATGATGAATTGATAGCCAGAGCTCCTAAGATTCTTACATGCTTGCATTCTACTATCATAGAGACCATTTTTACAAGGATAATGACTTGTGAGAATGCAAAAGAAGTGTGAGACAAACTAAAGGAGGAGTTTGAAGGCGGTCCAAGAGTGAAGGCTGTTAGACTTCTCACTTTAAAAAGAGAATTTGAGCTCCTATAGATGAAGGAGATGAGGTTGTGAAAGACTATTCAGCCAAGCTTATGGAGATAGTTAATCAAATTTGGTTGCATGGTGAGAACCTCCCAGATCAGAAGATTGTAGAGAAAATACTAAACAGTTTGCCTGAGAAGTTTGAGGCAAAAATCTCTGTCATTGAAGAGTCATGTGATTTAAGCACTTTAACAGTGACAACTGATTTCTAACGGTGACAACTGATTTCTAAGCTTTAAGCACAAGAGCAGAGAAGCTCCATTAGAAGTAAAGAATTGTCGAAGAAGCTTTTCAAGTAAAGCAGTAGAAAAATAAATCACAAAAGGGAGAAAAGAAGCAGTTCAAACCCAAGAATATTGAAGCTGTATGGACTCATGAAAAAGGGAAAATTTCCACCTTGTCCCACTTGCAAGAGAGATAATCACTTAGAGAAGGATTGTTGGGAGAAGCATGGAAGACCAATTATCCAATGCAGATTCTGTAAGAAATATGGTCATATAGAGAAGTTCTGCGGAATTAAACAAAAGCAGGAGGGTCAGCAATAACAACAACAACCTACTCAACAAGTTAATTACATAGATGAAGAAAGAGATAAAGGTTTTAAAGACAAGTTGTTTGTGACTTCTCACAATCTTCACTTAGATGTTAGCAATGTCTGGTACATTAATAGTGGATATACAAGACATATGGCTAGAGATGAATCATTCTTCAACGTTTTGGGTTTGAGTGACAGAACTAAAGTTAGGCTGGGAAATGACAAAGTTATTCAACATGAAGGCGTAGGATCAGTGCAGATCAAAACTCCAACAGGTACCAAATCAATAACAGATGTTCTTTATGTTCCTTCTCTAGCCCAAGACTTGCTAAGTGTTGTTTAGATGTTGTATAAAGGATATAGAGTAGAATTTAAAGACAAAATGTGCATCATTTATGATTCATCTGGAGTAGAAATAACACAAGTGAATATTTCCTGCAATTCTTTTCCTTTAAGCCGGAGTTCAATCAGTCATAAGACTTTATCTGTTGATGTTGATGTTAATGAATCAATGTTGTGGCACAAGAGACTTGGAATTATAGCCTTCCATCTCTTAAATTTATGCACTCTAAAGGTCTTGTGTCTAGCTTGCCAAATATAGAGATTGTTAAAGAAGTGTGTAGGGCATGTCAACTAGGCAAGCTTCATCAAGTTCCATTTCCACAGAAAAGCTCATGGAGGGCCAAAGAAAAATTAGAGCTCGTCCATTTTGATTTGTGTGGACCAATGAAGACTGCCTCTTTAAATGGTAATATCTACTTTCTCCTATTCATTGACGATTACTCAAGAATGACTTGGGTATATTTCCTTATTCATAAATCTCTAGTGTATGACTTGTTCAAATAATTTAAAGCTAAAGCTGAAAGGGAAAATGGACATCAACTCAAGGTTATCCGAAAAGAAAATGGAGGAGAATACACCTCCCATCAATTTGAGGACTTTTGCCTAAGAACTGGTGCTCAACATTAGTTAACAGTTCCTTATTCTCCACAGCAAAATGGAATCTCTGAAAGAAAAAACAGAACAATCATGGAAATGGCCCGAACAATGCTAGCAGAAAAGGAGTTACCTAAAACCTTTTGGGTTGAAGTTGTCAATATAGTTTTTTATTTGATTAATAGACTTCCAACTAGAGTAGTAGAAGGCAAACATCCTTTGGAAGCTTGGAGTGGGAGTAAACCAATAGTGTGTCAACTAAAAATATTTAGTTCAGTTTGCTATATACAAGTAACTGATGTGAAAAAAAAACAAGCTGGACAATAAAGTTGAAGTTGGAGTATTCATTGGCTATGGATTTTATAGCAAAGGCTATCGAGTTTACAATATTCAGAGTGGTAGAATTCAACTCAGTAGAAATATCAAAGTTGTTGAGAAAAGTTATTGGGATTTGAAGGAGAATAAAGTTGTGAGTAATCAAACTGCTCAAAGCAAGCCAACTTGTTCCTGCATCAGTTCAAAAGTTCCATCAGAGGTAGATGATCTTGTTGAGTCCACCATATATTTACCTGTGATAAAGATCAAATCTTTGGCAGATGTATATGAGCAGAGTAATTTTGCTATTGTAGAGCCAAATTCATTTTTTGAAGCTGTTAAATTACCTCAATGGTATACATTAATGAATGAGGAGATGAAAGCAATAGAAAGAAATAAAACTTGGACTTTTGTTGATAGACCTACAAACAGAAATATTATTAGAGTCAAATGAGTGTATAGGGTCAAGCTGAATTTAGATGGGAGCTTATTTAAGTGTAAAGCCAAGTTAGTTGTAAAAGGTTATGCTCAACTCCCTAGAACTGATTATGGGGACACATTTTCACCAGTGGTCAGACATGAAATCGTAAGGATGTTGCTAGCTTTATTGGCTTAAAACAACTGGAAAATATTTTATCTGGATGTAAAATCAGTTTGCTTGAATGAATTGCTTAAAGAGGATGTTTTTGTTGCGCAGCTAGAAGGGTTCATGATTTCTGGAGCTGAAGATAAAGTTCTCAAACTGCATAAAGCACTCAGCAAGCTCCAAGGCTTGGTACAGTAGAATCGACTCATATCTCGAGTCAGTTGGGTTCAAAAGAAGTGTCAATGAACCTACTTTATATGTGAAGAGAAATTTCTGTGGAAAGCTAGTAGTAATCTCATTCTATGTGGATGATTTATTAATCACAGGAGATGATGAATGTGCAAGCTGAATTCAAAACAAAAATGATGAAGGAGTTTGAAATGACAAATTTGGGAAGCATGGAATATTTCCTTGGTCTAGAAATTGAGCAGTTAGATGAAGGAATTTTCATGGGTCAAAAGCAATATGCTACATCTTTATTGAAGAAATTTCATTTATACAATTGCAACCAGTAAGTACTTTACTAGTTTTGAATGAAAAACTACATTTGAATTATGGTGAAAGGAGGGTGGATTGCAGCTCTTACAGAAGTCTTATTGGATGTATTCTCTATTTGAATGCTTCAAGACCAGACATCACGTTCTCAGCAAGCCTCTTATCAAGATTTATGTATAATTCAAGTCAAAAGCACTCAAATGTAGCAAAAAGAGTACTTAGATACATAAAAGTTACTCTTGATCATGGCATATGGTATCAAGCTGTCATAAATGGAAATTTAGTAGGTTTTGCAGACAGTGATTAGGCAGGCAACTTGGATGATGGTTGAAGTACCTCTGGTTTTTGTTTTATTTGGTTCAGGGATATTTTTATGGAATTCAAAGAAGAAAGAGACAGTTGCCCAGTCCACTGCTGAAGTTGAATACACCTCAACTGTCACTGCATCAAACCAGGCAATATAGATCAGAAAAATGCTTAATGATCTTAGTATGTCTTCAACTGATCTTACAATTATTTTTGTTGATAAAATGTCTACTATATCTATGGCTGAGAATTCTATTCAAAATGAGAGAACAAAGCATATAAATGTTAAATATCATGCTTTGAGCGAAGCTGAAAAATAGGGTGAAGTTAAACTTTTAAACTAGAGATGTGAGGAATAAGTTGCTGACATAATCACAAAGGTTCTACTTGTAGCTAAACATGAAGCAATGAAGCACTTGCTTGGAGTATCTAAGAAAAATCTCAAGGAGGAGTGTTAAAGTTGAGGCTTTCCATGGATATTACAATGAAATTGTTTTGATATAATAGTCAAACTAAGACTGATGTAGGACAAGGAATGCTAATTCTACTTGTTATAGGTTTTATTTCCTAATTTAGTTTAGGTTATATTTCCTATTTTATTTCACTTGTTTTCCTAGTTTGTTTTCTAGTTACTTTTAGTTTTCCTAAGTTATTAGATTTCTTAATTGTTTAGGATTAGTTCAACTCTATATAAAGAGTTGTCATTCTCAATTTTTATTCAGTTCAATTATCAATTAATTTTATTCAATCAAGAATATTCAGGTTTTATAATGAGTTATTTTTAGTTTTTCTATCTTTTCGCCTTAGCTGCGAACTATTTCCACTGTGCTTCATCAATTGGTATCAGAGCAATGTTTTTCTTTATCCGATGGTCAAAGATGGTTCAAGTGTTTCTAATGCTTCCAACAACGAACGGAAGTTTGCAAAAATCGATGAGTGGTTCACCAACATCGACAAGAGACTCAATTCCATGGAAATCAATTTTGACAAGAGATTAAACACCATGGAAGTCAACGCCGGCAAGAGGTTTGAGAGCATATAGACAACCATTCAAAGCATGGACTGATCAATCGCCTTACTAACACTCAGATTGCCATCCATTGCCCAACAAGGTAACTGAGATAAATCCAAATTCTACTTCTTTACCAGATTCTACCTCTTTACTGCCTCATCATAGCCCGCAAATTCCTATCTCTACACAACTACCCCATGATAACACTTTCTCCGATCCATATCAAACCCCACCAATCACACATATTGCTACTTCCAGCACCATCCAATTGAATAAACAAGGTTTAACCCTCATCTACCCACTCAAAACCCTAACTCCTTACAGAACCCTAACCTTAGTCGCCAAGGGGGTCCCACACCCTTCTGAAGATCCCATTGGCCACCACCAACCACGTTACCAACCTCGAAACCTTCTTATTCCGCCCGACCCGCAATTAGCCTTAAATCCAAGAATCCAACCCAACCTAAACCTAAACTTGAGACCTTCAATGTGAGCAAGAGAACCCATTGATAGAGAAGATGATGGTTGGAATGACATTGATCTTGTAGAACTTGACATCTCAAGGCGACCTCTGCTCTGTAGACCAACTCCAAAACATGTTTATGCGAGGGGGAGTCGACAAGTTTTTGGTTAAAACGGGTTGACGATTCTTCTAACGAAGAGAACATGATTAATATGGCCAATAATACCCTTTGGGCGTCAACCACCCTATTTGAACCATACCCCCGAACGTTATCCACCACGCCAAGATTGACCAGACTTTAAGCTCAAGATGGATTTACCCACTTTTGATGGTCGAGTACACATCGAAGACTTTCTTGAATGGCTCTCAAATGTGGAAAATATTTTCGACTACTTGGAATTTCTAGAGAATCGAAAGGTTAAATATGTAGCCTATAAGATGAAAGGATGAGCATTAGCATGATGGGATCAATTGCAGTTAAACAGTCAATGAAGAGGGAAACAACCAGTCAAAACTTGGGTAAAGATGAAACGATTACTCAAATAAGGTTTCCTCCCTCTGGACTATGGACAAATATTGTTTCAACAATTACAAAAGTGTTACCAACTGGACCGGAATGTAGCAGATTATACGGAGGAATTATTTTGATTGCTTGCTAAATGTGATTTGACAGAAATAGATGATCGACAAGTTTCCCAATATATCGGTGGGTTAAGAGAAGAAATTCAAAAAAAGATAGTTTGCCAAACCGTATAGACATTGAGAGATGCAGTAAACCTAGCTATGAAGATAGAATCACAGTTAGATCGACCCCAACAACAAAATTCAACTAATTATAGGAGGTCGAACACTCCAACTCTTCAGCAACCAACTAGTGACGCAACACCCACTCCACAAGAAAAGGTCCCAAATTCATCTTCAATTGCTCCCCAACCACAGAGGCGAACCAACTCTAACCCTTATGCTAGAATAAATTTGGGTAAGTGTTTCCATTGTAATCAGCCTGAACATCTCTCAAATAGCCGCCCCTATCGAAAAATAGTAAACTTCGTGGAATAAGGAATAGAAGGATATGGTGCAGAAGGTCAACATCTTGACAATGAAGCCTTCTATGAAATAGCTAAAATCGGAAAAGAAGAAGAAGAAGAAGATCATGTTAATTGTGTTCTACAATGGTTATTATTCACACCAAAGAGGAGAGATGATTCACAACGCCACAAGATTTTTAGAACTAGATGCACCATCAACACCAAGGTATAAAATCTTATCATGGATAGTGGTAGTAGTGACAACGTGATGTCTAAAACTTTGGTGAAGGCCTTGAAGTTGAATATTGAAAAAACGTCCTCATCCTTATAAGATCACCTGGATCAAGAAAGGCCCTGAAGTACAAAGTGTTGGAAGCCTGCAAAGTCCGTATATCTATGCGAAAGTATTACAAAGATGAAATTCTATGTGATGTAGTTGATGTGGATGCTTGCCATATACTGTTTGTGGAAGAATTAACGCTTTCATATTTTGGTGGTATGGAAAGAAAATTATTTTGGCTCCACAAAAGCCAATAGAGCCACGTGGGAAAGACTAGAAAAGCTTGACTATGGAAGTGCTTCCCTCCGGATGAGCCTTCGCCATAAACAATACTCAAGGACGAGTTTTCTTCAAGTGGAGGAGATTGATGTAGGACCTAATCCTACTTGTTATAGGTTTTATTTCCTAATTTAGTTTAGGTTATATTTTCTATTTTTTCCACTTGATTTCCTAGTTTGTTTTCTAATTGCTTTTAGTTTTTCTAAGTTATTAGATTTCTTAATTGTTTAGGATTAGATTTCTTAATTATTTAGGATTAGTTCAACTCTATATAAAGAGCTGTCATTCTCAATTGTTATTCAGTTAAGTTATCAATCAATTTTATTCAATCAAGAATATTCAGGTTTTATACCTAGTTATCTTTAGTTTTTCTATCTTTTAACCTTAGCTGCGAACAATCTTTACATTAGATGCGAGCTATTTCCGCTGTGCATCATCAAAGACAGTTTTAATCTCTCTCCTAAAAATAAAACACTCTGTCTTCTCTTTTTTGCAAACCTTAAAACCGCCTTACATACCAGCGCAGCCGCCGCCGGAGAAGGGGTCTCTTTTCCCTTCTCCATCTGGCCTCCACCTCTGTTAATTTCGTTCTCTCTTGTCTGTTAAATTTCCTAGCCTTCTCTATGATTTGATTTAATTTTAAAGTTATTAGGAGATATTTCTCCATTTTAGTTCCTCCCTTTATGGAGGTAGATCTCTTTCCGATTGCTGTGAAGATGATGGGTTTTTTCAACAGTGTGCTGGATTCGTGAAGGTTTTCAGTCCTGCCTCCTGTACTGGTGATTTGGAGGTTTATGTTATATTTTTGTGATCTTGAAGATTTAGCATTCCTGATCTATTGTAGACGGGAAGATTTGCAAAATATAACATCCAATACTGTTGTGGAAGATGTTTGTATTGTTTAACTTATTTCAAAGACTTACATAGGAGTTAGAATTTATATTTTTCTATATTCTATTGTTAGGAATTATTGGGCAAGTACCCACACTTCTCTTGTCTTGTCCTCTACCGAGGTTGCTTTTTGCTGTTTAATCACCATAGATTGTAATCCCGTGCTTGATTAGTAATATAATGATTTTCACGATTAAAAAAAAAAACAACCTTTGTTTTATTGTAACTTTGGTTCTACTGTAATCTGATATAATATCAAATGCATATCTCTCATATGTGAGAGTTGCCTTTCATTTTGGTGTTGCTCTACAACTTCCAGATTTTTCTTTCTTTTACAACAATAATAATTGGGATGGAGAGGAATGCTCCAAACCAAATGGTTAGGCCATCTAACTATAGTAATATGAATGACAATTTTTTTCCGAACTGCCAAGTCCCAAGATACTCTGAATGAGTTAGGCATGGTGGTTTCGCCTTGTACGTTAATGGGCTAGGCACAGTGGTTCTGTCTTATCCCGCATGCAAAACAGGATAAGTTCAAATCCGATTAGTACCTATTTCACCTTACTTTATCTGTCTTACCATGTTAATTTTTTTTTAATTTTTTGTATTCATATTATTTCTTTTTCATTTCTATTTTTAAAAAAAATAATTTTAATTTACTATTGGTATTAGAAATAACATTAATATTTGTATACATTTAAATTTTTTTAGGAACTAAATAATATTAAAAATGAATTGTTTCCATTAAAATGAATACTATTCACTTAATTTTATTAAATAAAAAATTAGTTGAATATAAAATAATATAAAAAAATTAAAATTATCATTAAATTATTTTAAAATTCAAAACCATGGCAAATAAATAAAAAAATCCATTTCTATACAGGATTGGGCAAAGTAGGAAGCATTTTAAAAATACAAATTCTGAGCCAGACAAAGTGAAGCAAATTCCTGTACGACAAAATAGGTCTTGTGTCCAAAACTTTTACCCGCACCATAGGACAAGACGAAACATGTTAAGCTGATCTGCAGGCAGGTCAGGTTTAATATTTCAAAAACCTGTCCTAACCTGTCCCACTACCATTCCTATGTAGTAGATACTAAACAAAAATAAACTTGTTAATCCATAATATTTATAAGGAAAAATTCAAAAAACTAAATCATTCAAAATTTCAAATAAGTAAATGGGTCTGGAAAGATTGAGTTAAGTTTTTAAACCAAATATAAGTTGGTTTTCAATTTATGAGCTAACCTTCCTATTTTACCCTTCACAAAAAATTATATTTATAATAATGGTAATAAAATATAATTTATTTATAATAAAATTAAAATCAAATATTGAAAGACTAAATTATCCTTCCAATCAATTTGAAATCCAACAGGTAAAAGTATTCACAACTTCATACACAAGTGACAAATTATGTTCAGTGACTGGTAAGAATGATGTCTAAATTGTACATGTGGAAGCTGAAAAGGAGGAAGCAAATTTAGATGTTCTCGAGATAAAATAGTTAGTGAAGTTGTTGCACAAGCAACCATTGCTGGTCATTAGATTGAAATGATAAGTGATGAGGAATCTAAACATGCGATAATTGTTATTATCGCAGTGGGTTTTGTTCAACTAGTAAGTAACAATTTTTTTTAGTATAAATTAATTGTTTAGCTTTATACTTAAAATAGTCAATATTTCAATATTTCAGCTAAATTGTCAATATTTTAGTAGGAGTAAGCAACTAAGAGCATCTCGTAGCATATGAATTAATAATGTTTTCACAGGCATGTAAATGATATGGAGATTTTTTTTTTTTTTTTTTAAATTTGATCACAAGCAGTTGATTCTATTTCCAATGTCAAGCTAGCGTGTTATATTTTATTATTCAAATTGTGAACTTGAATTGCTATTTCTGCATGGTAAAATTCACAGTCAACTCATCTGAATAAATATTATATATTATTTTATTAAATTAATTTTATCATCTCTCCTTTTTCTGCGATAGAGATTTAATTTAATTATAATTAAATTAATATAAATATTAAAAAAATTAGACGGTAACTACTGCATTACTATTTTAAATAAACACGGTCTATTTATAAATATTCAGCCACATCATTATTCACGCCATCTATTTTCCATGACCATATTATCTCACGTCCACATTCCATTGGAGATGCTCTACAGAGTGACGATGTGGTTATATTTGTTAATGATGACCGAACTACTCCACCGGAGGAAAATTAGGGCCAAAGAAAAAAAAAACAAAGACAATGAAGTGTAAAAAAACCCTTGGATGTAAATGTAATTCCTCTAAATTTGGAGAGTGTGACACCAAAGGACTTATGTTTGAAAGAAGGATTTCAAGGTGTCATGCTCGATGATGTAATTTCCGCAGGTTTTGAAGATTTCATTGCACTGGAATGTAAAAAGATGTATGTACTTCACAACTCATTTTTTAATTTTTTTTTTACATATATTGACCCATCTAAATTGTATATGAGCAGACGATGGTTAAGATATGATGCAGGTGCGA
Source organism: Cardiospermum halicacabum (assembly GCA_031304145.1). NCBI lineage: Eukaryota > Viridiplantae > Streptophyta > Magnoliopsida > Sapindales > Sapindaceae > Cardiospermum > Cardiospermum halicacabum. The sequence continues at coordinate 17,217,934 of CM062397.1, forward strand.
CTACCTCATCCAATATTCGAAGAATATTGAACATTGATGAATGGTTTGGGAACAATGACATCAACCAATTTATCAATGTTCTTTATGAATGCACTGCCAATGACAAAAATAGGTTTCGAGGAGATATTGCAGTTCAGAGCGCTAATATTTTTGTAAGTAAATTCTTAAATCTTTGATATTGTCTGTTTGACTTACCCAAAAATCAATTTACAAATAGATATGAACTAAACATAACATGAAGACTACCAAATCCGGAAACAAGTATATACTTGAAAACATGAAACATTCAACGCTTAATCATAATTTTATTACCAAAATCATACCAATAATAATTAATACCCAACGTTCATGAAAACAATCAAACCAACAACACTACTTGCTTCCGAGTTTAAAAAAAAAAAAAAAAGTCAATCCCCAAACTAAGTAGTGTAAGTAGTATGCTTCTCGGTCTTCAGGACAGAGAAGCATAAGACAATGCTTCCTGACTTCGAAGACCGGAAAGCATAAAGCATTATCTTATGCTTCCCAGTACTCAAGTCCGGAAAGCATACTACTTATACTACAGTTTTCCGGTCTTGAAGGTCAGGAAGCTTATAAATTATAAGCTTCCTAGCCTTCAAGACCGGGAAGCTTATTCATTGAAAAAAAAAAGGTGTTTTCCGGTGCCATGGACCAAGAAGCAACACTATATGTATATATGCTTTCCAGTGTGAAAGATCGGAGAATAAGTATAAATATTGTGTTGCTTTCCAGTCCTTCGCACTGGGAACACCTGCATGCTCTAAAACCAAGCATTGATACCAAATACCACAACAGTAGCCCAAATTCATACTCATGCAACAATAGGTATAATTCTAAAATTAAACTTAAAAACTTAACATTCTTCGCAATACTCTTCTGATGAGTTATCTTCTGTCGAGTCACCTGAATCTTCTTCAGCTACTACGTCTTCTTCACCGTGAGAGAAGTAATGTTTGCTGATTTGCTCTTATTAAGGCTTTTAGATGTTGTAGCACAAGATTTTTAAAAACCTTATTATCTCCATTCGTCCTCGCCATAGATGGGGTTTCATGGTTGTTAGGGTTCGTATTGACGATGATGATGATGGATTTTCAGATGCGAGATGAGTTTGGTTTCGATTCGAAAAAATGATTTGTTCATCCTCACCATTAATGATTGGAAGCAACAACTTAAAAATGGCTTTTGTCGATGCTAAATTTTACTATGCAGATTTAGAAGGAAGACGGAGACAAAGTGAAGAGATGAAACTAGGTTTTGGTGAATAATGCCTTCTAAACTGCTTTGAATTCTTCTACTTTAAGTTGAATATTGAATGAGATGGGTTTAGTTTGGATTCCAACGATGAGTGGGTGTTAGGGGTAGTTTAGGTATAAATCATTTAGTTGATATATATATATATATAACATATATACATATATATATTAAATTTAAATTGAGTTAATTATACTCACACCCCCTGAACGATGGTAAAATACATACAAATGAAATATTTTAGTATTAATACACACTCACACCCCCTTAACCAATAATAAAACTTTGTTAAATTAATAAATTTATCAATATAACTACAAGTGATAATACTTCAAATTAGACCTTAGAAACTTTTTTTTTTTTTTTTTTTAAGTTTTAGACCAACCCTAAATTTTTTACACTTTTAGACTTTAAAAAAAAATACAAAAATGAGCTCCCCAGTCCACCGGGAAGCATCAGACCGGGAAGTAGGCAAAATATAACTGCTTCCCGGTGTCATGCTTTCCGGTCCGGGAAGCAGTTATATTTTGTTGCTTTCCAATGTAGTTTTGCTTCCCGGTCTGATTTGTCTGGGAAGCAAATCAAGACCCGGAAGCAGGGGGTATTATAATTATTGTGGTCTATTTTTTTTTTAAAAAACTTTTGAAAAATGTTTAGTTTCGTAAAAATTTTAATTTTGATCTAAAAATATATATATATTTTTAATAAAAAGTCTAAAAATGCAATGGACCCATATAACAATGAAATTTGTAATTCAAAATAAATCTTATGATGAAATGTTCATTTAAAGTTAATTTTACTTTCTATTTTCACTATTTTTTATGGAGAGAATGAGTGTGCTTATATATTAATAGCAAAAAGGTTCAAATATGTCTAATTTGGCATCGTTTAGGGGTGTGAGTGCAACTAATTCATAACTTTTTAACTAAAGGATAAAATTGTAAAATTGGTGAAATGGATGCAAAAATTTATACCAATTATTTAATTTTGTAGTAAATTTAATGTTGGCCAAAAATAAATTTTTGAATTTGTTTTGACAGAAAAGTAAGAATTATCCTTTTATTAATAAAATTTAAATAATAAATATTAATATTTAAAAATATATATAAATACTATATTATTTATTTTTAGTTTTTAATATATTCATATATTAATTAATTATATTATTTTCATCAATTTTATTAAATTTTAATTTTTATATAATCATATAAAAATAGTAATAAATAATTATATAAATAAATCAGGTAAATATAAAATTTTATAATTTATATTATAAATAAAATTATATATTTAATTAATTTTATAAAATTATTTTATTTTATTTAGTTTTTTAAAAGTATTATATATTAAATATATTTAAATAATTAATATTAATTTTTCTTTTAAATTAAAAATATTATTGGAATTTTAATATTATTAGGGTATAGAGATAAATTTTAAGAAGCTAAAAATCGACACTTTTATCCAAAACATTTTTTGGGTCTCGAAAACTATGAATAACTCTATTCAAACACTTTCTTCAAAAACGAACTTATAAATGAACATTTCGAAAATGAAAACTATAAAGCAGTCTATCGAAATAGGTTATGTACCTATAGCCTATATAGTTTTCAACCATTTATTGACCTAATTACTTTTCGACCATTTATATTCATCGACCCAACATAATTTATTTATTAAATAATTTTACTTAATTACTTTCTACTCATCTGATAAGTCAATTTATTACGAAAATCTAATAATCACAATTTATTTATTTCTCAAATCTTAATTTTTTTTAAATAATTAAATAATTTAAAAAAAATCTCCCAAGGCAACTAGTAACAAAATCCCAAACTTACTCACCAAATTACAATATAGTCCCTCAATTGCCTTCGATTTGCCTTAAACCCCTCACCTCTCCATTCAGAGACAAAAGACAAATAACAACAAAATCCCAAACTTACGCCCCAAATTACAATATAGTCCCTCAATGTTTATGATTGAATACGTGGGAGACCCAACAAGAAAACACAGAATAATCCAGAAAGCATTTGTCTTTGGACCCCACACAACCCAGAATAAAAATGAGAGGGCAAAAAAGTCGATGTATTTACTTAAAATAGTCAAATTAGAATGACATCAGATCAGTGAACTCCGAACATAGAAATGTACTAAATGCAAGTGAAATGAACAACAAAAGGCAAAATTAGTTTGATAATGGCAATAAAGAACAGGGCCTACTACCTTTTAAATGTTTGTGAAATAATTTGTTCCTAAAAAAATTTATAGATGAATGGAATGAACATATATCTCAAGTTTTACATCAAATATTTCTTCTATATACAGGGATCAAAGTGGCTCAAATGCCACAAACTTACATTATACTACAATCTTCCGAGCCAAATCTTCTCTTCCTGGATTCCTTTATTGAGTGTGTGAGACAAATTTGAGAATACATGAAACATGCACATAAAGACTAACCCTGCAAAAACTTTTCTGCTTGCAGGATCGTCTGCGCCCAGAGTATGTAGTTTTCGCCAATGGTAACGTTAGTGTACTAGAACACCTGAAGCGATGTTATAATGATTATTAGTATTATTCTCTGCTTGTTAAACTCAGATACATAGCAAAAGCAACCATCGCTGATACATAAACTAAAAGGTTATTGCGTACCTTTTTATACGTAATAGGTTGAGCAAGACATTATGAACCGGAAAGCCATCTTTGGAACCGTTGCTGTCTAATTGAATAACCATTTGAAACCTTTGTCTGGTTGATGCATGAACTGTTTTTATTCTTTCTTCTTTTCCTTTTTGTTCGAAATAAGAAATCTTCTGTATCCAAAACGTATGAGACCTACACCCATGTATAGAAGTTCAGAATCCAGAATTCTAACGGATTAGTGGAATGGTAATTCAACTCAACCAAAGCCCTCAAACAACTGTCTTTGTCTGTAATAGAGATAAATGGAGATACCTTGGATGAATTGCAAGTTATCTTGCACTCTAAGCCATTGACAACTTGAAGTCCTTCCATGGCTTGGCATGTGGCAGATATTTCATCTTCGCAAGCAAATTTACGCTTGTTTCTGCAAACAGAATATGATTAGCCAATTTACTCCATCACAAACAACAAATAGAGTATCCATTGCACAACTTACCTCTTCAAAAATATCCCAGGTTTCTCCTTTTTGTCAGGAATAGATAAAAAGTCATTGTACAAGTACGCAGCAAAATTGGGGTCCATGGAAACAGTTGTCACTTCCGGCTTATCATGACCACTATCCATAAGCTGAATGGACAACTGAGTTGGTGCTGAGGACTGTAAGAAAACTATAATGTGAGTCTTTGAACATCCAATTACATTAATTTACAAAAATATGACAAAAATAAGAAGACGTACACATTCAATACGGTATATGTTTTCATCATGGAGTAAAACGCGAGCATTTTCATGGTATACAATATCAACTAATCTTCCCGGTTTTCTTGATTTTTCATATGCATACAATTGGAGAAGCTTGCTATCCATCTCATCAGTGGCAACTGCTTGGAGCTGAGGAAGACATAATTACAATTTTAAATCATAACAAAAAGTAACAGGAAACGGAGGGGAAAAAAATTGAATGGAGGAAGGCATCTTACATGTTTGACAAGTTTATATAGCAGTTTGTCCAGTGTGAATAGAACATAGGACTGAGTGCCAATAATGGCTCGGCAGTCATCCTCAAATTTTGTATTATCAGAAGAGCCATCAAGAAGACTATAAAGTGCATTCATGAACCTGTGCAGCAGTGTGTCCAAGTGAATATATCAGTAGTGCCCAAAATTATTTGATATATCAAAGCCCAAGTTAGTAAAAACTACCTGGCATAAGCATCACTAGGACTCGCATCATTTGAAGTCTTCCATTTCCTCTCAGCAGACGAGGAATTAATCTTAGCTGATTGGATTCTCTCATACAGTGTCTGTCAGTTAAATATAAAACAGAAAAGAGAACCAAGTCAAGAAAGTTACATGTCAGCAATCATACATCCCTAAGCTACAAAATCATGGAGAGAAATCCTTACTTGGTGAAGCCTGAATAGCACATAGAAGGAATCATTTCCATAGAAAACCCTAGAGTCCTTTTGTTTGTCATGCAAAGACGGTGAGACATGCTTGGCTAGGGGCTTTACAGTAAGAAGAAAGCGCTCAGAAAATGGCAATGATATTCCATCTCCTTCAACGTCATGTGCATCAGCCATCCCTTCGGCTTCACCTTCACTTTCAGCCTTGTTATCATGTTCTGCATCTTCCTCATGCTCTTCACGGGAGCAATCCTCAGCATCACCAGACTCACTACCAGACACCTCACCATTCTCAGAAGCATTTTCACTGTCCTCTGAAGACCTTTGAGGACTGTCTTCACCCTCATCATCAGCATCAGCCTCATTTTCTCCTCCTACCTCTCGACAACCTACATCTTCTCCTCCATGTCTGGCTTGATATTGTCTGCTAACACCATCATCCTTTGATTTCTGTGTAGCCTCTGCCCCAGCGTCTCCATAAACTGCAAAATTATCCTCTTCAAAATCTCCATTTGGTGATAATTCACCCTCTTCCCTTTCTATTTTAAATTGTTTAACGGATTCTGCATTATATCTCTGGTTCTTGCTGCCTTCGGTCACCCCATTTGTGGATATGTTCTGCCTTGAACAGTCTCCACCCTACGGCATCAATTGTGAATTTATCAACATGTGGACATCAAAATAGCAATGATGTAGCAGACGAAATTTCATTGCATCACAAAAATGCTTTAACCACAAACTTAACCATTGTACCAGACACCCAGAAAAAATATATAATGTAGTTATTTAGCCAATATATTCAACACAGATTTCTTTCAAATGGAAAAAGCATCAAATCAGATTATTGTACAACAGATTCATAAATAAAGCTGAAGATTAAACTGAAAAAAACATCAAAAGAGATAGCAATGTTATCCATACCTCTGGTGGAGGTGCAACTTCACTACTTGACCTTAGCTCGAGCCCACCCTCAGCAGCAGTAAGATTAGAAGGTCTGGGATGAGTTGCACTAAGCCCTACAAACAAAGAATAAGAAAATATATTTTAGTAGACTAGACATCATTATTATGATAAACAACAAATAAATAATCCAAGAACAATTGGCATCAAGATTTGAAAGATTTTTATGGAAACAAATAACAAGTTACATCAGTACAGAAGAACAACAAACCTGGTGTGTTTTCCAAATTACTTATTCCATTACTTTGGTCCACTCCATTAGCAAGTGATGCATTTGTATGAACCATCCTTTCATTATTACCAGGTTGTTTGATAATTCCAGACATTTCATCAGCCATAGCAGCGTTATTCTCCACCTTGTCTTGCTCCAAATTATCGCAGAAATTCTCACTCTTACGAATGAGATGATCTGGTTCATGAGACGTATCCTCTTTGACCCCATGATCCCCATTTGACAACCAAGCCCTAGAAGAACTTGAATGCTCAGGTTGAATACCTTCATCTCCATTTCTAGGAGGATTTGAATGTTTTGAATTTGTGACACCACAACCAGTGTCAGGACTGCCTTCACTTTCACCAACACTAGCAGCACGACTTTTCACAGTTTGATTCTTGGCCTTAACACTATCTTCAGTGTCCTCTGCTCCCTGAGGCCGAGAAGGAACACCAAGCATAGGTTCCAAAAAGGTTGTCCAAATCTTCATTACTTTATCCAGCTGCTCAGTGGTACACATTTCTCCACATGAATACTTGATGAGCTGATATAAATCCTCATGAATTTCTTGATCTGGATACTCAAATTCCAAGTGTGGAACTACAGACCGTCTATTTCCAGCAGCAATAGCAAGAAGCACGTCATCTTCCTTGTGCTTCTTCTCGCTTATTTCTTTAATCTCAGCCAATAAGGCTGTAAACAAATGGCAAAGACAGTTAGAACTGAAGATCTAGAGCAAAGTAATGCCAGATGGAAACCAGTAAAAAGCATTGGTTTTTAAATAAATGAATGCACCAAGTAACACATACCTTTTGCACCCAAGCTCTTTGAGTCCTGCTGCTTGAAGTAGAAGCTACGATGATCTAAAGACTTGTGGTAATTCTTAGCATAAATTTCAGCCCAGACTTTATTAAAATCTGCTCGACACCTTGCCCACTCCTCTTGTTTCTGTTTCAATCTTGTCAATATAACAGGAAGAGCAAGACATGCATTCTTCCTTAACACATCCATCACATCAAGGCCATGGTCTCCATACAACCGCTCAATGCACCTCAGATTTAGTGCTACAAGCATTGCATGGGAATGAAATTTTTTATCAGAAAAAGAAAAGCGTAGTAGGAGAATGCTTGCTTATTATTAAATGCACTTATTTTTAACAAATGGTACCTGTAAAATGGTCTTCAATGCGTATAGGACCATCTGTCTTGATTGAATTATTGTTGATCTTTTCTAACAATTCTTCTACACGTTTGGTAGTTACATTCACAGATTCTAACAACATGTCCAATTCAAACCTGTGGCAGTATCATCACAACATCAGCTAATACAGAAAAGAAAAATAAAATTGAATCAGAGAAAAAAGGGGTGGCAAATAATACTCAAAAGTCATAAATCAACTTCAAAGAGCTGTGTTTTTGTTTTAGAAAGTTTCAAGGAAAGAACTACCATACTTGGTTGATACATAAGTAATCAAGAATGTAAGTAAGTCAAAATAAACGGTTCTGACCTATCATCTTCACATCGAAACAGGCTTTCTTCATACTGATTTTTCCGCATGTGTTTAAATGAATAATCTTCACTTCCAGAAGTGACAGATACCCAATAATCATTAAGTACCTCATTACCAAGATCGGTTCTCTGGCTTGCTGAAGGTATTGGATACTGCAAGATGCAAGTATGAATGAAATGCAAATATAGTAAAGAGTATCAACTTTTCAGTACAACATAATAAACAACAAGAGCATCAAATAGTTCATACATTTTTGGGAAGAAGCCGATAGCTGGGAGTGCAACGCTCACAGTTAGAGAGGTCAAGTTCCTGAATGGGTTTTGCCAGATACTTATCCTTGCTGGAATACATGGAAATCTTTTGACCTCCTGCATCTTTACTCGTGAAGGCTGTAACTTTGTCAATCCTATCCCTTTCCCGATTTTCGCGTTCCCTATCTTTCAGCCCGTCATCCCTTTCACGATCTCTATCCCTGTCCTCTACCTTAACAGATCGAGGTAAGTGTCCATCACTCCACAAAGATTCTGAGATAAGTTAGCAGAAATAAGTTAGTAGACTATTCTGAAAGTAGAACCAAATCTTGGGAAGAATCTCAGACACCAGTGTTTATACACACGCACATGTTATAACAAAAGTAATAATTATAAAAGGCCAACGAAGAATCAATAACTTCCACACTTCTTTGGCTGACACAAATATTATCTTACATCTCAACCAGTAGTTATGTTTCTCATATAGATCCTCTGGCAAAAACCAAAAAGCCAGCCACATACACAACTAAAACAAAAACCAGTCATGAGACTTACTTTTGCTCATAATATCAGCAAGAAATCCCTCTGTAGATAAGGAAATACATCAGTTAGACAGTTGAAAATGTGGCATGTAATAGATAACCTGAAGTGACAGTTTTTGACAATCACCAGTTTTCTCACAACGGGTCAAAAATCCATTGAATCCTTCCATAAGATCTGGATATCTTCCAAGCAGATCGCCTACCTGATACATGCAAGGATAACTATAAATCGTAGAAAGCATTATAAATATATAGTTCCACCACTATAATGCCAAATTTATGTGGCAAATAGATAAAGTCGAGACATTTTATGAATATAAAAACTAATTATTTTTTTTTTTTTAAAAAAGAATCCAATAAAGAATCTGCACAAGAATGTAGATGATAACTCTAGCTGTACTTATACTACAGATTATTAATGCACTCAAACCATCCATTAGAGGTAATGAAAAAATGAAAATCAGCATCCAGATGCACTTGTGAGTCATACCAAAGATTGTAATTCTGATCTGGTGATTATTTCTTTGGTGTACAGATGAAGGCACCTCAAAAATTCCTGGTAATCATCAGGATTACGTAACTTCTCCTTCACTTTCTCACAGAAAGCAAACTCCTGGGTATACATACCTACACAAAACAGAATTAATTCAAATACAAAACTTTAAAAAATAAATAAATAAATAAAAATACGAAATGCTTACAGTTAATAGCCCTTATCACAAAGAAATGTAACAAACCCAATGCTTAGGTATATACAGATTAGTTTAGATAAAGGAATCTCAATAGGGTAGGAGAAAAAAGAAAACATGGTCTTCAAACACTTGATAAATTTAATTGTAGAAACAACTATTTACTAGAAAGAGAATGCTTACACATAGGAATGACCATTATTTATCTAGTCATAAGGCTGAGTAAAAATTATTGTAAAAACTCTAGGTATCCAGAAACTCTCAAATAAACTCAAAAATAAAACATAAATTAAAACTAGTGTCAAATTTTTCCTCGTATCGTTATCGTTTATCTCTAGCAATGAATCATCTAGTTCATTTGGTCTAGAAACCTCATTCAAAGATCAATGAATCTCTGGCAAGAGGGAAGGAGAAAAAAATATACAGTTTTCTCTTCAGTAAACAAGAATTTCAGCATTATGAACTCACTTTTCATGGCATTTTTATCATCATATGAGGATGAAACAGGACGCATGCCAAAATTCTCATCACCTTCTCCACCTTGATGCGATTGTTCAGCAGTTGACTCTTCCATTCTACGACCCAATTTCCTTTTATGGGGAAATCGCTGCATGTTGAATTCCCTGTTGCTATCATTATCAAAGTCCCTATCATCCCATTCTCGTTCTCTTCTATCTCTTTCATCCCTCCTATCCCTATTTTCACGCCTCCTTTGATCTTTCTCCAACTTTAGTAACCTATCATGCTCTTGATCAGGACGGTCCACACTGAGGTCACGATCAGGATGAGGAGCTGTAGTCCTTTCTTTCTGCCAAAAATATCATATGTTAGTGAAATGACTATTTACAACAATAAAATTATCATTGGGAAATAGGCTATCACCTTGTCAACATGCATTTGCCGTGATGTGGGCATGGCAGAGCTCCTGTCACGAAGTAAAGAATTCCTTCCCGATTGAGCATAATGAGCTGATACTGCTCCTGTAGTATCCGGTAGAAAATGGGTGAACTCCACAAGCAAATCCCCATGGTCTTTAAATAGAGAAGCAACCTATAAAAAAATTTCAATTAGCCATCAACAACATCACATCACAAATTGACTAATTCTAAAACCGTAATCAAGTAATAAGTAATCAAGTAATAAGGAAAATGAAATAGTAAAAGCTAACAAAATAAAATAAGAAAGTAATACCTCGTTATAAACTTCTGTTATAGACTTGTTCTCCTTTCTGTACATGTTCAATATATCTAAAAATGACTTATAAACATGATCATCTCCCTGAAATCTTGTCTGCAAAGTAAGAGATGATAAGAAAAACAATTTGGCAAACTATGACTTCACTTATGGGATAAACCTACAATATAATCATGAACAAGTATCAGTACCTTAATCTTGTTTACAAAACTAATTGCCTCTTCAAATTCAACAGGCTTCTTCTGTGGAGGTTGTTCATCCTCAAGTGGAAGGGTGATCTCGTATCCCTTTGGCAAGAAGGTATTAAAACCCAAAATCAGGTCTCGATGCCCTTTAAAAAGGTCCTTCACCCTAGCTATGACGCCAGCTGTATCGATCCTACAATCAAGGCAACAAAAACAATAATTTGGAAAATAATTTCAGATTCAAAAGAAAAAAAATCACTAGAAAATGCAGAAGTAATACACAGTGGCGTCACAAACCTTTGAGCTTTGAAGTCTTTCATGACTTCAAGAAAGTCATCATATTTATCTCTTTTGTCTTGAAATATATCTTTCACAGCCTTAAGATATGCCAGGGCATCATTTGTTGTTAACTTTTGTGCGTTGCCCCCACCCATTGTTTGAGTTTGCCCAGAGCTGAGTTATCCAAAAATGCACAAATGCATAGCCAGAAGAAATTTACAAGTTAGCACGATTATAAATCAATACATAGATCACATAATTCATGATTGTCACTGTATCTCAAGCTAAATTTTTCTTCTACACTCAGAGATTTAACATGGTTAAATTGGAACTGTACAGTGGATTTTAAACCTTAATCAGTACACACTAATACTAAATAAGTAGTTAATTATCCAATAACAAAAATCAAAATTAAATAACGTATTAGAGACTTTTGTTAGGGAAGAAATATAAAAAAAAAAAACAACTTATCTTGCTTATTGAGTCAACATAATGAAAGCAAAAATAAAAATTTTGCCTGAAAATCATAAAATGAATTGACGGACGAGGTATTCAAAATTCAAGCAATCCAAGTTAAAAGTTTACAAAGAGTAAATATAACCTTATAAACAGCCTCATCGCTTAAAAAAAATAATTTAAAAAAAAAACTAACGAAGTCTGATAATCGGAAAAGCTAACTAACAATTCTGAAGAGAAACAAGGAACTCACGCTTCTCCTCTTGAAGAAAGCATAGGCCGTTTAAGTTGCGGATTAATGTAAGCGTCGTCTCTTGACCTCTTCATATCTCGGTAAGACCATACGAAAACTCTGGATATTTAGCTCGTCAACCGCAAATCATACTCTCAACTTCAATTAAGCGTCAAAATCCTGCAATCAAGAGACTAACTCGTTCAAACAAAACAACAAGGCAGATCTAAACCGAGAAGATGACATAGAATTTTATCCAGCAGTCTTAGCAGATCACCAAAATTTACAAGTAATTAGCATTACTTGAAGATAAAGCAACGCAGAGAGAACAAAACAGCAGAACAGAAAATCGAAATCACACGGAGAGCGAAAATTACAATGAAGATAAACAGGATCGTTGGTTGGCTCAGCCAAATTCCAAACTGCAAAACGAACAAGCTTCTTCACAAACAAGCTTCTGATTTCATCAGAGTAAAAATAAACACAACAAATTTATTTTCTTCTTCTCTACGAGAGAGGGAATTTGATAATTAGAACACTTTTCTTTTTTTCTTTTTTGTTTGGATGAAAATAGAGGATATCAATGAAAATACAAAATGTTAAAGAGGAAAATCGAAAATAAAAAAAGAGATAGTAAGTCTTAGAATGATATATTTATATAAGGGGATATAATAACACACACTCAACAAGAGAAGGAAAAATAAAAACTTCGGTGAAGGTTGAGGAGTTGAGTGGCGATAGTTTTTTTTTTTTTTTTTTTTTTTTTTACAGCCATTAACCGGCTATAGCCGGTGGATTGAGTCTGTGTGTAAATCGAATTAGGGCAAATGTTAGGGTTCGTTGTGTGGCTGGCTGGAGTGGCATTTTGGGGAAGTGAAAAACTTTTAGGGGTATAATAGAGATTTCACATATGTTAATTTTAAATTAAGGTTAGCGGATTCAACTTTTACAGTTGGTGGTGGCTGTTGGTATAAGACCCAATTGGAGAATTGTGTGTATACGGTAATGATACGATGAAATTGGATACCAAATAGAGAGAGTTTATTATCGTAGCAATACCAGAAACCAAATTGAAAGCTAAGTTATGTTATGTGTACAGGCTTAATTCAACTCTCAATTGGAAGAGTTAAGGTGACACAACATTTGTAATTGAGAGTGTGGTAAGATTGGTACTTTGTTTCACTCAGTAGATCGGAAATTGATTAATATCTAGTGACATATATTGACCAAGTCAAGTAAAATAATTAATTATTTTACTTTTTAGTATTTATTTTTGATCATATATAGTTTTAGATAATAAAATTTTAAATAAATTTTTAATTTGGTGTAGAATCTAATATAGATAGGTTTTTCCTAATAGTAGTCGGATAACTTTGAATATTATTAAAATTAAAAGGAATAAAATATTCATAATTATTATAGTATTTAATTTACAGCCCATGGTTTATTTGAATCGAGTGTTTTTATCAGTACATAAGAAAATTGCGATTAAGAATTCATCCGGTTGATTTTTATTTTTATTTTTTTAAGTTCGAAGATAATTGAAGCGAAAACTTTAAGTAAAACTATTATTTGAGTTATCAACAATGATATTAATAATTAATGTGATTGAAATAGATGCACTTGCCGTTTGTAATCATTTCGAATTTAATTGTCAGATGGATAGAAAAAACATTCTATACCATTCTCTTCAATTTTTCATAGTACAAGAGCTTGGCCTAAACACATAGGTTTAAACACATAGAATAAATTTTATCTGTCATATGGTTGATGAGAAAAGTAGTGAACAGTCTGCCGATAAAAAAAATTATGTGGAAAATAATTTCTCCATACTGATAACCACACTTGATAATCCCGAAATTACGAGTAATCAAGTGCAGTTGAAGGGCGAAAACTATAAAAAGTGGGCTCGCTCATTACAAACGGTGCCACGCTAGGAAGAAATTTAGATTTATTGACGAATCGATTAAAAAACCTAATGATGAGTCTTCCAATATTGAAGATTGGTGGAGTATCAATTCTCTACTGATTTCTTGGATTCGAAATATCATTAAACCAACTCTTCATTCCACCATATCTCATATTGAAGTTGCTCAGGTCTGTAGGATAATATTCATGAGAGGTTTTCAGTTCCTAATAGTTCAATAATTCAACAACTTAGAGCTAATCTTGTGGACTGCAAGCAATAAGGATTGACAACCGGTAATTAATTTGGATGATTGAAATAAATCTGGGACGAATGACCAAATTGACCAATTACCGACTTGTAAAGGTGGAAATTGCACTTGTAATCTTGCTATCGAGTTAGAAAAGTCGTGAGAAGAAGAAAAAATTCATCTCTTTCTCATGGGACTAGATGGAATTTACAACACGGTTAAATATAATATCTTGGCTCACGATTCTTTACCATCCTTAAATTAGGTTTACTCAATTATCATTCAAGAGGAACGTGTGAAGATTATCTCTCGTGAAAAGGAAGACTCGTCGTGATGTGATGGTTATTACACTGCAAAGTTAAGGTCCTGGCAATGGTAATAGGGATGGCAATGGGCAGGATATGGGCGGATATGCCACTATCCATATCCTTATCCTCTAAATTTTTTTCTATTCAAATCCTTCCCATATCCTTTTAAGTTAACAGGGTAAGGATGCAGGTATTTATCCGGGATATGGATTTATCCATGGGTATACCTATATCCTCATAATAATTTTTTAAAATAATGATATGATCAAAATTAATTCAAATTATAAACATAAAATTAATCCCAATTCAATCACAAAATTAATTCAAATTATAAAAAAATTAAATTTAAAATAAAACAACAATCCTGACACTCTTTTAACTAAAATTTCAAATAAGATAGTCGGAAAATATAAGTTTTATTAATGTTTGAAGTTCTTATCACAAGTTACCACCGCACAAAAAAAATGCACAAATATTTTATATTCAACTCGTGAATACTTTTTTCTGCTAATTTTCTAAGATTTATCATAGTCACAATAATTCATATATAAACCAAAATAATTAAAAAAACATCTTTATGTGAAAACCCGGAGTTATCCTAAAGTAATACGACTTCAATAAAATAAAGAAACTTCTTTTAAATTATATTTTATTTTATTTTACGGGTAGAGGATATGAATAAGGATATTTTACAATACCAATATCCTTATCCTTATCCTTGACGAGTATATATTTTCTATCCATATCCGCCCGCCAACTTTAATGGGTATATCTATATTCGCCCATAGCGGGCGGGTATCAACGGATAAGCGGGTATGCGGGTAGAATTGCCATCTCTAGATGGTAAAGAGAAAGGGGTACGTTCCCCTTGCGAAAATATCTAGACATAAAACTAATAGTTGCTTTGCTATTATTGGGTATCTTGAATGGTAGAGGATCACCCGCAAGTAGACATGAAGGGTGGAGTTCATGGCAATAACTCGTCTCAATGTCAATCAAGTGGATATGGACGAATGGGCAAGAGTCATTGTTATCCAAACACATGGAGGAGAAGCAATAACTTCTACTACTAGATTAAATTAGACAAATGGTGCAGATCTGCCTAGGCTTAGCAATGAGCAGTGCCAACTCCTCATTCATGCATTGAAGGATATGAAACCGAATTCGAATAAGATGACCGGTAAACAACTAACCTGGATAATTGATACATGGACATTTAATCATATGAAGGGTACCTTAGAGATTTTACATGATATACGTGAAAATTCTAATTGTTCGATTGAATTGCCGAATAAGAGTCAAGTTGCGGCTATTATGGAAGGATCTGTAAATCTTGATGAGAATTTATCACTAAAAAATATATTTTTTTGCGCCTAATTTAAGATGCAATTAATTTTTGTGTTGCAACTAATAGTTCATACCCCTTGTTTTGTCAAATTCACTAAAAATTTATAGGTCATACAAGACTGTACCTTGAAGATGTTGATTGGAGCAGGTGAACGAAGGGATGGACTCTATTACTTTCGGGAAACTCCACAAATCAAGGCTGTGAACGTAACTAATAGAGACGCATTTGAGACGTGGCATAAATAGTTAGGCTTACAAGTGACCAAACTTATTCCAAGATAGATAGAAAAAGTAGGAATCAAGATAATATAAATATTGCGATGAGTATCTTTGAATAAAACAAATCAGAGAAACATTTTATTTAAGTGAACATCGAGCTGTTGATAACTTTGAATTGATACACTGTGATTTATGGGGTCCTTATAACATTTTATTTACTCGTGATGTATCGTATTTTTTGACAATGGTTGATGATTTCTTTAGGAGTGTGTGTGGATTTTCTTGTTAAATAATAAAGTTGAAGTGCTTTCCATAAATTTATTTTCTTTGATTGATCGACAATTTAACAAACAAGTAAAAATAGTATGATTGACAATGATACTAAATTTACTTGCATGATGGGATATTTTATGTAATATTTTTCAATCATCATATATTAGCACACCACAACAAAATGGGCAGATCGAAAGGAAGCGTAGACATATTTTGAATATTACCCGTGCACTTAGATTTCAAGGGTCTATTCCCATAAATTTCTGGGGTGAGTGTATTTTACAACTAGTTATTTGATTAATCGAGCTCCATGTTCAAGCTTGAATGGAAAAACTTCATATGAAGTTCTTTATAGTCAACAACCTAATTTTTGTCAGGTTTAAGTTTTCGAGTTTTTGCGCAAAGATCACTGCAAGATTAGAGATAAGTTTGGCAGGCGGAACCGTAGACACATCTTCATGGGCTATCCTCATGGAAAGAAAAGTTGGTATCTGTATGATTTGGGAAGTATGAATCTTTTTTATCTCTAAAGATGTTGTGTTCTTTGAGGACCAAATTCCATTTGCTCATGGTGTGAAATTTGATGGGACATTGGGTGAAATAACTAGTTTGGTTGATGATCAATACGAGAGTAGAAATGAGTTGCAAGATAGACACATTGCTGAAAATCCTAATGTCATGATTGGTGGGGTCAAATACCATTGATCCTGTTGCTAGATAATGTGATAAACATGTGATTGTAGAGGATAAGGATAATACTAGAAATGTGATGAATTATGGGGAGGAATTAGGACGAGAGAAACAGAAAAAACAAACATCGGTTTGGTTGCGAGAATATATCCCACACTATTCATACAATGAGTCCATCCCTGAAGTTACCTACTCTGCAACATTCTTTAGGTAAGCGTTATCCTATAGCATATTATGTGAATTATGATCATTTATCTATGCGACATCAAAATTTTCTTACAACCATCACTACAAATCAGGAACCCGTATCTTACTTTGAAGCAACAAAAAATAAAAGATGGTGTTACGTCATGTCAAGTAAGATTCATGCCTTGGAAAAGAATAGTACTTGGGTGATAAATGATCTTTCAAAAGGCAAAAGGCACTCGGGTGCAAGTGGTTGTACAAAATAAAGTATCACTCGAATGGCTCTATTGAATGAATAAAGGCCTGTCTCGTTATCTATGAAAATCATCCAAAAGTCGGGATTGACTATAAAGATACATTTGCGCCGGCTGTTAAGATTGTCAGTGTCCGAGTATTTTTAGCAGCTACAATAGCTAAATAATGGAAATTGTATTAAATAGATGTCTATAATGTCTTCGTGCATGGGGATCTTCAAGAGGAATTTTATATGAAGTTCTCACCTAGTTTTCAAGTGTCTCAACCAAGAAAAGTATGTAAGCTTCAAAAGTTTCTTTATAGGCTCAAGGATGCACCACGATGCTGATTTGCTAAGATTTCGACGACTTTTAAAATTATGGGTTCACACAATGTTCACTTTGCATCAAGAGAAGTCTCAAGTTAATGTCCTTATATATGTTGATGACCTAATTATCAATCATGATGTTATTAAGATGTTTAAATATTATATTAGTGACTGTTTTCACATGAAGAACCTAGGACCCTTAAAATACTTTCTTGGCATCGAAGTTGCGTGTGCACCAATCAAATATTCTTGAATCAACGTAAATACACTCTCGAAATCATTTTAAAGGTGGTCTTTCAGGGGCAAACCCAATGAGCATTCCTATTGAACAAAATCATAAATCAACTTTTACAATAGGATTTCTTTTAAGTGATCTAGAAAAGTATCGCCACTTGGTTGGAAGGTTGATTTATTTGTACTTTATCAGGCTAGAGCTCACATATTCTGTTCATGGTATGTCTCAATTTATGCAATAACCTCGTAGTGACCATTGGAATGTAGTGTTGCGTGTTGTATGGTTCTTGAAAGGAAATTCTTATCAAGGTATATTCTTAAGCAGTCAATATGATTTATAATTACATTGTTGGTGTGATGCGTATTGGGTTGGTTTCCCATTAACAAGACGAACTCTCGCAAGATGGTTAGTGTTGCATGGGTACTTTTCCTATATCATGGAAAATCAATAAGCAATATATTGTCTCGCGATCCTATGCATTAGCAGAATATAGATTAGTGGCAATAATTACATGTGAGCTCTAATGGTTGAAAGGTTTTTTATCTAGTCTCAGGGTATGTCATTGCATTATGTGTCTCTTGCATGAGACAGTCAACCGCACTACATATCTCTGGAAATTCGGTGTTCCATGAATGCACCAAACATATCGAGGTGGATTTATTTTATTCGGGATGAAATCTTCAACGAATATATTAGTCCTATCTATATCTCAACGACATTACAACTAGCAGATATCTTTATCAAGGTACTAAAAGTTTATAATCAAATTAATTTTGATATTTTTAATTTGGATGATTTAGATATTGTAATTAGTGACATTAAAAAGATTATATCAAGAGGTAGGAATTTGCATGTGCTATACATTCATGTGAAGAAAATAAGGTCGCCCATATTCTAGTCTCAAAGTTCTTATTTCCGCAAAGAGAAATCTCAATACTACGTGGAGAATATGTTTTATTTCACTAACAATAAAATAAAAATTTTAAAAGAAACAAATGGATATTTTTACCATTATTTTTCGAATTTTTTTTCCTTTAATGACTTAAAATTTTAAATATTTTTCTGGTTATTAATTTATAAAATAATTATCTTGAAATAAATTAAATAATACATATTTATTAGTTTAAAAATAATTTATTAACATTTTCAAAATATAAATTTAATACTTTCCTATTTTATTTCTATAAGATATTTAATTTATTATTATTAATTTTACTATTATTTTGATATTACTATTGTATATTTTATATAACATATATTGTATATTATAATTGTCCTAGCTTTTGCTGCGCCATTATCTTATTATTTCTCTTTAACTAAATTTTAAGATTTTTTTTAAAATTTTAATTTAACTTTTTTTAAAAGATATTTTAAAATTTTCAACATAAAATTTATATAAAACTTATATTAAACATTATAGTAAATATTTTAAATCAAAATAATTCTATTTATTAATTTTAAATATTTTAAAAATAATATAATATAAAAAATTATACGTCTACAAAATAAAATATATTAACACGAATAAAATTTATTAATATAATTTTTTAGTAAATGTCCCTTATTTTAAATTAAAAAATTATCTTAAAATATTATTTTCATATAAACATAAAAATATTTATTATAATAATAAATAATTTTTAAAAAAAATGTTATATTACTATTAAAGTAACACTACCACCAAATATTATTAAAAAAAATTTTTAATTCAGTGAAGAATTGTAATTGAGTTGTAAACCGTGTTAAGGAAATCAAAATGGTAAGTGAGTAGTTGAGACGGATTAGACAAATCAAGTAATCAACGTGGTTTTATTAAAATAAATAAAAAAAAATATTGATTAATTATAAAAAGTAAATGTTTTTTTTTAATAAAATGTTGCATATATTATTAGGAGAATCCATTACAGCAATAATAAAAGAAGGTGGAGACAAATATCATTGAACAAAGCCGGGAGTAGAATCAGCGGCTCTGCCTAACGAATGAGCAATTTGATTCGCCGACCTTTTAACAAAACTAAAAGCTATAGAACTGAACTCATTCATTAAGCTTTTAATATCAGAGGTCAAACCACCAAAATATGATAGGTTTAAAGTAGAAGTTTGTACCGCGTGAACTAGCTGAAGACAATCAGACTCAACCTCCACGTGAACACTAATCTGTCTTGTCTTCAACCAACTAAGAGCCTCCCTCACACTACTAGCTTCTGTTACAGCAGGCGAGTCCGCAACCCCTAACACACACATGCCTCCTCCAACCGAACGACCATCTGAGTCTAGCAAAATCCATCCGGCACCAACTGCACCCGAATCATAATTAAAAGCAGCATCTACATTCAATTTTAAAGTACCATCAGCAGGAGGTTTCCACACCGAAACATGAGATGCAGACAGTGTCTTAGTCACAAACATCTTAGACGCCACACTCCACTCGTCCATTCGCTGCTTCGCACGAAACGATATAGTATCTGGGTTACATCTTTGGCCTTCCCACACCAACTTATTCCGTGCATTCCATATCTCCCACCCCACTGCCATGCACAACTGTTGTATTTCCACTGAAGAATGTAACACAACTTGTATAAACCATTGTAGCACAGAAACAATACCTGGCCTCCATTGAAGCCCACACCAAAACTAAATCTCTTGTGCAAAAAAACAATCCCAAAGCATATGTATAGCTGATTCTGACGCGACCAAGCATAATGGACACACAACATCAACCTCAACTTGTCGCCTGATTAATAATTCCCTAATCGGCAAAAAATCTCTAATTGCTCGCCACATAAAATTTAAGAACTTCTTTGGTACCTTAATCTTCCATAGCTGCTTCCATGGAGCAATTATAGGAGCAACAACCAAATTGGCTGCTAACAAATTATATCCAGACTTCACAGAGTAACAACCATTTTTGTTTGTAGACCAAACTCATACATCCTGCTCTTCCGATCGAATACAGGGCACTTTTTTAACTGCAGCCACCTCATCTTCTGAGAATAAATGCACAAGAGCCTCCTCATCCCAAGCCGAATCCACTCGCAAATCCGACACCATTACATGATCCATTCCTGAATTATTAGTAGATTCAATTCAAAAATTTGGTAATTCAGGAACCCAAGGATCCTCGAAAATAGAAATTGTACCACCAGATCCAACCCGTTTGAAACACCCAGAAGCGAGCAACTGTTGACTTTTAAGAATACTAGACCAGATATAACTAGGGTTAGAACCTAAACGAGCTTTGAAAAAACTCCCATCTTTAAAATATCGTGCTTTATACACCTGAGCGACCAAAGATTCTGGCCTAGAAAGAAAACGCCATCCCTGCTTAGCTAATAAAGCTATATTAAAGTCACGCAGCCGCCGAAACCCCATACCTCCATTATCTTTGTGAACTGACATATGCAACCATGAAGACCAATGAATGTCATTCAAACCCGAAGAAGTTTGCCACCAAAATCGATTCATGAGCTTTTCTAACTTGTCAATTGTAGCCATCAGAAGTAGAAAAACCTGCATTAAATAATTAGGGATTGCTTGTAAAATAGTTTTCAGTAGAATTTCTTTGCCAGCTCTACTCAAATTTTTTTATTTCCACCCTTGAAGCCTCTTCCAAACTTTATCCACCACATACTGAAACACATCCTTTTTAGATCTCCCAATTACTGTAGGCAAACCCAAATATCTTTCGAACCCCTCAACCTCTTTAACTCTGAGCAATGCCTGCACTTCCGATTTTGCCTCAGGCAAAGTATTGCGAGTAAAGAACAACTCAGATTTTTCAAGATTTACCAGTTGCCCAGAAGCTTGTTGATACATATCCAAACAAAATTTGATCACCTCTGCCTCCTGCCAAGAAGCTTGAAAAAAATAAAAAGCATCATCCGCAAAAAATAAATGACTTATAGCCTGAGCTTCTCTAGCAATCTTCACACCACTTAGCTGCCCCATATCCTGAAATGTATTCAACAATGCAGAGAGTGCCTCTGCACATATTATAAATAGATATGGTCATAAAGGGTCACCTTGCCGTAAGCCTCTATGCGGAATAACTAGTCCAAAAACTCTGCCTTCGTGACTAAAATTATAAGAAACTGTTTCCACCATGATCATAATCTTTTCAACCCACGCCGAACAATACCCGAGTTTAAGCATCATACATCGCAAAAAACTCCACTCTATGCGATTATACGCCTTGCTCATATCTGTTTTTAAGGCAACAAAACTATCATTACCCCTACTTCTTCCTTTCAACCAATGCATAGTTTCGAAAGCAACCATAACATTCTCCGTTATCAATTTTTCTGGAATAAATGCACTCTGGTTTTCAGCAATAACAACCGAGAGAGTATCCCGCATTCGTATTGGCAAAGCTTTACAAACAATTTTATCAATAACATTACACAATGCGATTGGTCTAAGATCTTTCACACTTTCTGGACTGTTTTTCTTCGGGATAAGAACAATATTTGTAGCATTACCACCTGGCAGCAAACAATTCTCATTCAACACTTTCAAACACGCACGACACACGTCCGAACCAACAATATTCCAAAATCGCTGGAAGAAAGCTGGATTATAACCATCTGGACCTGGAGCTTTATCAGGATGCATACTGAAAACAACTTGCTTAATCTCATCTATAGTAAAAATTTTCAGTAAATTAGCATTATGATCATCAAACAAACGAGGAGTAACATAAGACAAGATAGAATCAATATCACCGTGTTGTGAAGTGAACAAATCTTGATAGTAACCACATATTAGTTCTTCCAAACCATTTCCCCATTCCCTCCAGATGCCCGCATCATCACGAAGTTTATTGAAACAATTCTTTTTCATCCGAGCAGTTGCCATTTGGTGAAAATATCTAGTATTTCCATCCCCATATTTTAACCAAAGTTGTTTAGAACGCTGGGACCAATAAACCTCCTGTTGATATAACAACATTTGATAAGCCACCCTAGCCGTTTTATACAAACCCCTTACCACTTCATTCCGCCCCTGCTTGTATCTAGCCATCTGCTCTTTTGCAACCTTCAGCTTCGAGCGAAACTCCGTTTGCTTCGCTTTACCCCACAAAGTAAGTGACTGTGTGCAATAACTGATTTTTGTTGGAAAATTATCATCTACCACCGAATGCCAAGCCTCACTGACCACCTCATTAATATCACCCTCGTAGAGCCAAGAATTCTCAAAATGAAAAGGTCTAGGCCGGAAAACAATAAAATTAGCACATAATGACACTAAAATAGCCGAATGATCAGAATTTGCAGTCTCAATATTCATACATTTATAATTGGGAAATAAATCAACCTCATTTATACTGAGTTGCAAAAGCTCTATCCAACCTCTCACATACCCAATCATCAGTATTACGTCAACGCTCCAACGTAAATTTATTTCCTCTATAACCCAAATCAAGCAAACAACAGTCCTCCACCGCCTTTCGAAAACCATCAATCATCCAACTCAGTCGGCCACGTCGCCCCCATTTATCACCAAAATTCAATAAATCATTAAAATACCCTGCAACTAACCATGGCAAATTGGACTTCTGCTTCAAATTTCGTAACAAATCCCACGACAGCCTCCTATTGGAACTTTTCGGAGGGCCATAATATCCTGTAAAGCGAAAGAGAGGAAGTCCTTTCAACTGTACATTAACATCAATAAAATACTTAGAAAAACTAATTAAAGAACACATTGCACGATTCTTCCAAAAGATCACCAAACCGCCTGATAAACCGGTAGGCCGAACCACAAACACACCTTCAAAACCTAAAAACTGCTTCATTTTCTCAATCCGACGCCATTGAACTTTCGATTCCATAATAAACACAACACTGGGCTTCTTAGATGACACTAGGTCTTTAAGCTCCTCCACTGTCGATCGGTTTCCAAGCCCTCGACAGTTCCATACTAATGTTGTCATTGGAGAGGGCGGGTCTGGCAACCAGAACCCGCTGAAGACAAGTTTTTTGGAGTATCCAAATCTACTAGACGATCACCACCTGAATTATCACTCCCATCAATATCATTATTGAATTCTGTACTTAACTCAGCCACCCTTTTCTGTATATTATCCTCAAGAATAACACCAACACGATCCTCCTCAGGTACCCTTGAGTTATTAATAGTAGTATTCATACCCTTTACCTTCTCACCACTATGAACCTCAACAATAACAACACCACTTCCACTACCATTCTTAATGCTTTCCACAGGCATAACATTCACCCCTTTATCTTTATCACCACATAGTTTACGGCCCCCATGAGCTGCCTCCTTTTCTGATAGCAACCAGCGATCACCAACACCTCCATTCCTACGTGAGTCAGCCCTCAACCATGGGCCATAGGCAAATTTCTCACGATTGAAATTAGGATAATCCATCAATTTCACACAGAATTTTTCTGAGTGACCCAATAATCCGCAAAAGAAGCAAAATACCCCTAATCGTTCATACTTAAAATCCACCCACTGTCATACACCCTTCGAGTTCTGCAATTGGGTTCTCCGTTTAAGAGGTTTATTGACATCTATTACCACTCTTATCCGCATATAATCTCGCCATAAATTAAAATAATTACGCTTGTCAGCCTCAGCGAACTCACCGATAAAATTACCAACACCTTTGAACTTTCTTTCCGAACAACATCCTGACGGATAATTGTGCAACTGAATCCAAAACGCAGCATGATGTAATGGAACCTGTCGAGGCTTCATACCAAGCAGAACCTCTGCTAAAATCACTAAATTCTGCATGAAATTCCAAGGGCCCCCATCCAAAATACGATTCATATCCATCACATGCATAAACTGAACAACAAATCCATTATTGCCTAACTCCTTCATCATCATACCTTTCCCAGACCGCCAAACTGAAGCCATTGTCTGTTTGAAAGCCATAAAATTAATTGGTTTGTCAGTCAACAATCGACCAGCAACACAGAAACGCACCGGCGTGATAACACCACCATCCTCTGCTGCGACATCGTGCTCCATAAAATCTACTCGTCCTTGTTCTTCCTCCAAAAATAACCCATTGTAAACCTCATCAGCCAACGTGTCCAGATTACTTGGAGCAGCCATGACGAAACAACACGAAAACCAAACAAACTACAGGAAACTGAGATCAAATCGATGAAATCGATAGAAAAAGAGAAATCTTGTCACGTAAGGAATCAAAACTTGTTACACGAACAAGAGCAAAACCTAGGAGAAACCCTAGAGGACATAACAAGTATATGTTTACAAATTATATTATATTTATTAAATAATCAAACATATTTAGAATTATATATATTTAAAATTATAAATAACGTGAATAAAATTTAAATAATTAAAATAAATTACTTTAACCCTAACAAATAACTCATTAAAAAACCAAATTAAACGGTAATAGAACGAGTGGATGAGAGGATTCAATATGAATTATTAAAAATGTGATCTCGAATATATAATTCAATAAAATTTTGATAAATATATGGGTCATTTGCACTTTTGAACTTTTTATTAAAAAAATTATATTTTTAGACCACCATTAAAATTTTTATAAAACTAAACTTTAAAAAAAAAAATAGATCAAAATTACCATCTTACCCTTCAATATTAAAAATATATATATACACAGCAGTTTCCCGCTATTAGATACCGAGAAATAGATAAAATTGAAGTTTCGTTTCCCGGTATGTAATACCGGGAAGTAAAAAATCATTTCCTGGTATTACACACCGGGAAGTTGACAAAATTATGCCTGCTTCCCGGTAGTACATACCGGGAAGCTTATTTTTTGCAAATTTTTTTTTAAAAAGTTTATTTTTGTAATTTTTTTATAAAAAAGTTTAAAAGTGAAAAAATTTTAGGGTTGGTTTAAAACTAAAATAAAAAAGTTGATAAGGTTTAAATTTGCGAATTTTCACTAAATATATTTTATATATATATTAAATGTTAATATAAATAAAATATAAAATTAATGGATACTTTCTAAGTTGTAACCGTGGAACTATAAAACGGATTATTATTATTATTATTATTATTATTATTATTATTATTATTATTATTATTATTATTATTATTATTATTATTATTATTATTATTATTAACTGTAAAACACATACTATTTGACAAGTTGGAAGATGGGAGTCAAAATGTTTCCAGCGATTGAATGGCAAAGCTATTTGTTTAAAGGGTTCCTCATATTCGTCACGTGTAGAGCTGTATTATCACCACCTCTGCCCAAATCTCGAAAGGCCCAAAAACCAGCCCAAGCCCAAGCCCGGTTATGACTTCCATTCAATAACTTTTAGTATTATGACTTCTTCTTTTTCTAATTTATTTATTTATCATTATAAATTAAAGCATCTTTAGAGGGTTTGGTTATGTCAATTAAACTATTCCAGAAGTGTCGCAATAAAATAAGTTATGTAATTGGTCTAAGAATTTTCATAACTTTTGAATGAATCACTGATGGATTACTTATAATTTAATAGGTGTTATAGGGTAAGTTTACATGTTAGTTTTTCTAATGTGTTTGATACATACATGAGAGGGTTGTTGAAATCCCTGCTAAAAATCATCTAATCAAATATGGAGAGCGCAGTTTAGAAATTTTATATCAAATTTGTATCTAATGAATTATAACATGTTTCTTGCATGCTTGCTAAAAAGTTAGTTTATGAGGAAGAGTTGGATTCTTATTATATATCAACTTTATATTTTTAGTTGGTTTGAGATTTTAGATTCCTATCTTTTATAAATTGGATTATATCGTTTTCCATATTTTTTCTGGAAAAATATCTTATACGAAGGGAGAGACAACTTTATATTTTCTTAATTTGAGATACGGGAAGGTTAATTATTATAATATTATCTTATGCCAAATACGCAATTTTGTTTAATTGTAAAACTCACACAATTTAAAATAAAGTTGAATTGATTTGCTATTAGGGCTCATCCCGTTTTTGTTTTTCTAAGATTGATTTCTTCATTAAATTTTAGTCCATGAATTTTTATATTTGGCCTTTCGACCCATTAGATTGAGGTGCATTAAGATTTGGTTTTACAGGGTATTGCATAATATGTAGAAGGCCAAGTAAATAGATTTAAATAAGACATAAGAATCTCAGGAGCCCCTAAACTTAACTGTATTTTTTAAGTTAGGCCTCAAACTTTACGGAGGGTCAATTTAACCCCTCAACTTATAAATGGTGGATCAATTAAGCCCTTTTGCTGATCTGGCAGCAAAAAATATTAACTTCGAAATGTCAATTAAGCCGTCCACATCAACAAAAAAGGCTTATTTGACACTAAATTTAAAAGTTAATGGGCTAAATTGACCCTTCGTGAAGTTGAAGGGCTGACTTAAAAAATATAACCAAGTTCAGGGGCTTGTAAGACTCTTATGCCTTTAAATAAATATTTAAACTCGCTTTTGAATAGTAAATCAAAGTCGAGCCCAATCAAGATGCCAGCATGATGGACCAAACTTACTTCAAAGCTAGCAAAACAACATGAATAGTTTACCAACGAAAGAACATAATCATGCTCAAAAGAACACAAAATCACCATCTAACACCAAAAGTGCTAGAATTTTTATCTGCAGTCGAAGGCGCCCTCATGTACTAAGTACACTCTAATGCGCTCCAAGCACTCAAAAGGAATTTGACAAGCTTGGAAGGGATAACAAAGGCACTTGAACAATAAAGAGCACTCGAAAGCGTTAGACATGCCCTCTAGTGATGGAAGAGGGCTTTATACGCTTATAAAGCTCAAGATCTCACTTAACACTTAAAACCATCTCCCTGAGTTTGTTGTTGGATGAAAGCCCATCGTGAATCTATTTTCGCACAAAAGTAGAGGTGAAGCACATCGAGAACAATTTCATTAAGAATGCGAAAGAGAACATGCGTGGATTACACAAAATAAATGTATTAAAAATTAGATAACATAAAGTATGAGTAATAAACAAAAGGCATAAGGGTCTTCGGAGCCCCCTTGACTATATTTTTCAAGTTAGCCCCCGAACTTTAAGGAGGGTCAATTTAGCCCCTCAACTTTCAAATAGTGGGTCAATTAAGCCATTTTACTGATATGGAGGCTGATCTGACAGAAAAAAAATGTTAAATTTAAAATGTCAATTAAGCCATCCATATCAGCAAAAAGGACTTAATTGATACAAAATTTGAAAGTTAAAGGGTTAAATTGACATTTTGTGAAGTTGGATGACTAACTTGAAAAGTATAGTCAAGTCCAGGGGTTTCTAAGACCCTTATGCCTAACCAAAAAATTAATCATCATTATGAGCATTATTCGTAATTCCACTCATGTCACTATCCCTCACAAAATTCATATAAGTATCATCTGAATTCAAGGGAAGATGATTCAGAAAACACTTACGAAATTGCTACTGAACAGACAACTTAATGCTCTAAACTTTCAAAATCCTACCAAAAGGTGTCTATAATTGTAGATCCCATAACAATACAAAATATGGCATATTTAAAATCTTAAATGGATTTTTTTTATGTTTTTATAATATATATTTGGATTTGTCTATGAATTTTTATTTTTTAAAGAGTTAGATTAGATAGTAGTATAGTACACCCATTTTAAAATTAATAATTAACAGTGGTTAGAATATGAAATAATTTTATTAATTGAAAAATTAAATCCAAAATTTTTTAATTCACATAATATATGTGTGTTTTGTAGTAATTTTTAAAATAGCAATATTTTGTTCTGTAATTTTATTAAGTTTAAGTGGATACGTACTATCATTTTGAAATATGACTACCAATAATAAGATGTGAACTCAAATCGAAAGGAGAAAATTGTTGAGTCTTCTTGGTTGAGTATAGAGAATACGAAAAAGTAAAACAAAATCCCCCTCATTTTTAACAATATTTATTTGGTAATACGAATGCATATAGAGTCCACCTTATAATTAAATAATAAAATAAATTTAAATAAATGATTTTTTTATGAGAAATTATTTTTTTTTTAAAATTTATTTTCTCATGTCAACATCCCATTATTCTCTCATTTTCACATCATCTCAAACACATCACAAATAAACCCATTGAAAATAATTTAATATATTTTTAAATTTCAAAATTGACATAAATTGTTATTTTACCTTTTCAAGTTGGGGTATTTTCAATTTCTTTGGTTCCCGTTGTTCAAAGTCGACAAATGTACCCTTTTATAGTAAGTTAGTACCAATAAATATGAGTGCCAATAAAATGTCACTTTTAGAATGAATAAAATAAAAACACACTAACATCAAGGTGAAGTGATAATAATTATTTTGAGGGGCAAAATACACATTAGTCTCTTTAAAAATTATGCAAATTTTAGGAGGTTGAAAATATAGCAGCCCTCGCTCAACACTACTAAATGGATTTTGTTAATGAAGACTATATTGGGCCAAGAAAAAAGGTTTAAGGCCCAAATAACATTGATTGCCCAGGGCTATGAGTAATCAAGGTTATGAGTAATCAAGGTCGCAATAAGTGGACTCAAAAATATAGTGATGCATTGATACGTCCCATTTTGGAATTGCACAACCAAAACCAAATCATAACAGGGGCTCGTTTGGGATTGCTTCTACTTTTGATTTCTGTCGGTGGTAGAAGAAAAGAAGTGGAAATCATTTTCAGAAAATTAATATTTTTTACTTCATCTGGAAGAGCTTCTGAGAGGGCAAAAGCACTTCTGACAGTTATCCAAACACCATCTGAAACAGCTATCAGAAGGCAAAATCAAAAAAAGTCAGAAGTTGGTCTATCCAAACATGTCCTATATACATAACATAAGCAAGCTGTTGTTCACTAACCAAAAGAAATGGATTGATAAATAAACATGCAAAACTTGCAATATCAACATGTTATAAATTATGTCAAAGGCTGACGCAACTGACGAGACATTGTACATTGTGTATACGGTACCTCGACAAAAAGTTTCTCCATAGTCGGGTTTGGCTGGATTGGATTATCCATATAGGTACACAGACTTATTTATTGGGCTTGGTTGGAGACTATTAGTTGTTCCTCATTTAAATTGCATTTTGCTTATAGTTATTTAACTGTATATAAAAAGAAAAATAAAAATTATTTTAATTTTGTGATAAAATATGTTTGATAAAAATTTTAAATTGATTTTTAGAATCCTTGTATTTAATTTTTAATTACTATTTTATAAAAAACTTAAAAATATGTAAGCTTGATAATAATTTTAATATAGTGATTAATTTTTAAAATAATATTTTTAAAATATAAAACAATTTTCAACCCTGTAATTATTTATTATTTATTAACTTCACTATTTTTTAAAATTTTATGTAAATAGTAAATTTTTAAAGATTTGATATTTAATAACTATAACTGCGTCGAATATCTAACTATTATTGAGAAGTTAATCCAACAATTAATAATTAGAAAAAGAAAAAAAAAATCCTTTCGAAGATAGATGCCTTTAAGGCTGTGTTTAGCAATAGTAATTGAAGTAGTGTTTAACGGTCAGGACAATGGTTGAAGTAGCGTTCTGAAAAGATAGAGATTAGGCTATAGTGGTTGAAAATATCAGTTAGTATTTTAAGTAGTGATCTTACAAACGCTATTCAAAGTAGCTTTTTTCTAAACTATTACTTTGAAACTGCCAAAATATTTTTATATTAAATATTAATAAATACAAGTCAAATAATTACACCATTCTTATTTGTAATTTTATATCTAATTGTTATTTTAAATTGTTACAACTACTATTGAATAGTTATTGCAACCGCTATTTTCAGAACTACTCCAACTACTACTTCAAACTACTAACAACTACAACAATTTGAACCGCTAATGTTAACTGTTAATGTCGAACACAGAGTAAGAAATGCTGATATTGATAAAACCAAAAATATATTTGAAGATGAAAAGTCTTTTAAAAGATTTACCTTTAATTAAAACTTGGCTTATATAGTAAATACATCATCTAACTTAAAACATAACAAGTTCAATGAACTAATTGGTTCAATAAATCACAAAGTTGACATAGTTCACAAATTTCTTCAATAAATTTCTTCAACTTTCTCAATTTTGAGTAGCCCTTTAATCATTTGTTTTTGTTCACATCAACTTTAAATTTTCATAATTCAAATGCTCATACCTATCATATGCTATAACTTAGAAATTTTTTGATCAGCAACAGCAAAATAAGACAAATTCATGGTTTCAACGTGGAGAGAAAATAAATTATTTGGTGCAACAACAATTTGTGCAATAACTTGATTTCCTGTCAATAACTTGATTTCCTGTCCATATAGTGCATGCATCGTTACAACACGAGTAAATTACTCTTCAAATTAGAAACGTAATATACTTCATACATTT
Source organism: Cardiospermum halicacabum (assembly GCA_031304145.1). Lineage (NCBI taxonomy): Eukaryota > Viridiplantae > Streptophyta > Magnoliopsida > Sapindales > Sapindaceae > Cardiospermum > Cardiospermum halicacabum. The sequence continues at coordinate 17,249,124 of CM062397.1, forward strand.
TTTTCAATAGTTTCTGATTTTGTTTTCAAATAGATCTTACCGATAGGTTCAATTTTATGGGTACTGGTATCACCGATCCATGATCAACTTTAGATAAATTGTAGAATAAATTTTTATTACTTGTCATATGTTTACTAACGCCGTTGTTAAGAATACTTCTCACGGAAAATGTAAGATGGATTAATTAATCTAAAATATATATATATATATTAATTAAAGTACTCGACTTTATGTGAAGAATACTTCTCATGAAAAATGAAAAATAAAAAATGTAAAATAAATTAATTAATCTAATATATGTATGTACATTCAAATATTTAAAATTAATATTGAATATCAATTAAAATAATTTAGTGGATGATAAAGTTACTTGAAAACCTCTATAATAATAGTAGAAATTCCACCTCTGATACCAATACAACGTAATATATTTGATTCCATTCTATAAATAGTTTTTCAATTTGTAATATTTTTTCTCCGAAATGAAATGAACAATGATAATAATTTAACTAATAAATACATGACACATACTAGGTTACAAGCTAAAGAATTAATCTATTCAATATTCCGTTATAATATGCAATTTATCTTGCATTTTGTATAAAATTGCTCTAATTATGTGATCATTTCCATCGGCATGAATTCCTTAGAAAAATCCGAAAGTAGTAACACGTGTAGAGTAAATAGAGTTATTGTGAGACCGATGTTTCATCGATGCCTTTGCAGTGCAATTGAAACACTGGTAGGAGTTGAGTAAGCGGCAAAGGCATATTCCAAACTGTTATATGAATTGAGTTATTTCCAAAAACCACCCAAATTTTGAAACATTTTACTTCTGACACCTGATTTTGCAAATTTATACCAAACCACCTCCAAAACCACCCAAAATTAAAACCACTAGTGGTTTTGGTGAGGTGTGGGTGGTTTGCGTGTTATTGGGTGGTTTTTGTATTTTTAGTGGTTTTGCTAATTATTTAGTTTTAATCATTACTAAATTTTTTGTTTAATAAGTTAACTAAAATTTAAATATTTTATTAAATAATTTAAATAATTTTTATTTTTTTAATTTTACATAACTAAAATAAATTATTATATAGTTTAATACTTTTTAAATGTTTGTTTAATGATTTTTAATAATTTTAGTTTTAATTTTTATTTTTAAAATTTACTAAATTAAAAAAAAATTATTATGCAGATTTAATCATTTTTAAATATTTGGTTACATAATCTTTAATAAATTTTTATTTAAATTTTTATTTTTTAATTTACTAAAACCTGTTGTAAGAGATTATTTAATTATAAGTACGTTTGAAAATTTATTACAAAAAATTAAATTATTATTGTATTATAATTTTATAGGTTCTTAAAAATAAATATAAAAAAAATAAAAAAATATTTAAAATTGAAAATAATTAAAAAAAATATTGATATATTTAATAGTTATTTTATTTTTGAAAAAATAAATATAAAAATAAAACTCAATTTTTCATTAAAAACTATTTGAATTAGATAATTTTTGGTTGTATGTATAGAATTAAAAATTAAAGGTTGAAAATAAAATATTAAAATTATTCAGCTAATTAAATAATAGAATTAAAATTTTTTAAAATTATTGATAGTTGTAATTTAGTAAAAATAAAAGTAAGAAATTAAAACTATAAATTACTTTAGTTAATGAATTAAAAATTAAAAAATTTCTAAAACTATAAAAAAAATTTAAATCATTTAATAAAATATTTAAAAATTTTTACTAAATTATTAAATCAAAAATTTAAAAATTATTAAAACTAAATAATTAGTAAAACCACTCAAAAATACAAAACCCACTTAAAATTACAAAAACCACTTATATCTCACCAAAACCACATACACCTCACCAAAACAACTAGTGGTTTTAATTTTGGGTGGTTTTGGGGGTGGTTTAGTATAAGTTTGCAAAACCGGGTGCCAGAAATAAAATATTTCAAAAATTAGGTGGTTTTTTGAAATAACCCTATATGAATTTATCATAGTATCCTGTGTATTTTATTTGATTTGGATATCAAGCTTTGGATGCTTCATTTAAATCTGAGTTGTATATTTTGAGCATCTCCAGTGGAATGTGAATTTATTGGTTTGCACATCCACGTGGATATTTTAGATTTTTTATTTAAAAAATCTACTCTAATGGCAATGTGAATTTACAATGTGCAGGTGACGTGGCAGAAAAAATAATAGAGGGTGTGGAGTAGAGCTCCTATTTTCCACGTCCTAGTTGACAGTATCAATCATCAATTTTAATATTTTAAAATTGTAATTACCATATTTCTATTTAAATTATAAATTAAAAAGAAAATAGAAATTTAATTCTAATGGATTATAAATTAGAGAAATCCGAATAGACAATAACCACTGTGGACGATTTTTAATTTTTTTCTCCAAAAATATTATTGTTGACACATTATTATTCATACCCTCTATTTACCATGCCACATTTGCTTCAATTCACTGAACCATTGGAGATGCTCCCTGCATGTAATGTAGTATTTATGTTTAATGAAGCTTTTATCTTCAAAAAGAAAATTTAATAATATTTAATATAATAAGATATACCCCTCACTTGTTAATTATTTAATTTTTCCAATTATAAGAACGAAAATAAACATCATTATCAAAGGAGATAAGAAAATTAAAGTGTCTCAATCATCGAATCTTCATTAGTTGGCAATCTTTTCCCTACCTAATTACAATTTCTGCCGCAACAAAACTTTCCTGCTTCACTAGGTCTTGTCTTATTTTTATCAAAATCTTCAATGACATCTCAACTTATACATATTTAAATCCAAATAAAATGTAGTATTACTATATTATAATAAAAAAATTAATCTATCCATTTCCTTACTCTCCTCCAATAATAATAGCAATAATTGGAAGTATTTAAATTTCCTTCCTCTTTAGCTATGTGCCATCAGTCGTGCCAGCAATTGAATAGCTTGACTTCATATTATATGTAGATAGATTAATATGGTTGATTAATTACCAACCATGTTAATAGAAGACAGAGAAGAACATAAAGAAGAAGCCAAAAACAAAGAAAATGATTGAGCTGCCTGCATCTTCCATTCCATGTGGAATGATGAGATGTATTATAAGAGGATGGACACAATTTGAAGTGTGTAACATGATATGTGGCAACTACATGACAAATTTCAACCCTTATTTGAAACTTTGATAGCACGCACCTATTTATTATATTCTTTTCAGAAAGCTCTTGCAAACTCTAAATGGATAATAAACGAGTAATTTAAAAATATTTGACTGGAATTGAATCAGTCAAGACCTCCAGATACTTCAGTGCAATCAGATACTTCAGTGCAATCTGTTCCGCGCATTTTCTCAAAATATGATGTATATGATGAGAAGGGTTTGATTGAATTAGATTTGGTGATGGAACGTAAGGTGCAAGAACAAGAATAGACAAATCATGCCTTACAATACAATACATGAAAGGGATCAATCCACGACGTAGGACCATAACACAACAAATGCCAATCCAACACCACCATATACACAACTATAGAGAATGTTTTTAGGTTCAAATTTAAAAAAAAAAAAAACCCCATCACTTGCATATGCATTAGCTTCCAAAACAAAACCTGAAGCCACATGTGCAAGTGTCGACTAACTGGTAAAACACACATGGGAAACCAACCCCAATTTCTGAAGAACATGATCAATTCATTGACTACCCATGTGAACATTGTAAACAAATCCAACACTCACTACAAACCCTATTTATGGTCTCAGTCAAACATCAGAGACATAGACAGATTTCTGCATTTATTTCTAACATTTTTGGTCAATATTATTGCTCACAACTGTTTATTTGCTTATGGAATATAAAGCAAAATGTACCAATTTTTGTATATATATTATATACACTATGCTTTTTCTCTAATGGTGTCTAGTCGTTTTAGCTTTTGCTTTTCTTATATTAAACAAAGAGGACTTTTCAATACTCACATTCTCGTCACGTGAGAGTTTCCATGAGTTGTGTTGAGTTTCACTTTTCTTGTCTGAACGAAATACACTTTTGTTTGTAAACCTTTGTGTTTTGGTAAAAGCATACTATATGATTGAGGTGAAATTAAAGTAGTCATAGTTAACCAAACCAACAAACATTGAATAAAAACAATTGAGTTAGCTGGTGAGGAATAATTGTTTAGATGTATAGGTCAAACTATTTGATGCGTGTGAAAAGATACTTGCTAATTTATGGTCAATCAAGCAGAGAAAAAAGGGTAGTGAATATTAGCTACTATAGGTACATGACTCCAGGACCAAATTAATCTCAAATCGAAGTAGTTTAGATCTTTAATCAACCATCAATTCTAACCAAAGTTAGATTCTTGCAGTTGGTAAACTCTAACTTTGATGCCAATAATTGAGTAAACTTATCCATTTTTCACTGGTAATAATTGAGGCTCACCAGTCTGTTAATGCAATTAGTTAAAAAGATTGTATAGAGTCAATAAGATTAGATTTCAAAGGAAGCGAGATTGTATAGAAAAGAACAGCACAAAAACGAATAAAAACAAAGCGATAGCCACATGTATACTAACAACACTTGGTGTCGCATTCTTCAAAAAATCAATAAAACCTAATTTCACGGGCCATCGTTTCTTCTTTTAGCAACAACTTGTGTCTCCGGGCATTTACCAATGGCAGTGGCACAGACCATCAGATTCACAGCACCAAGATTTGTTTTGTGGGTCCTTTCCTTTTAATTCGTTAATCTTGATTTCATCTTCCATAATCACCCTTGATTAGTTCCACCAAACAAACTATGTGATGAGAAAAGCTTTTACTAGAAACTTATAGAAAATAGTAGATTAGATTCAGTTCATTGTATCAGAAGTCACGTGATGGCATTAGCCAATACCACTTCCCATATCTCCTCACTCACATGCTTCCTACTAATGAAAATATAAACTGCTCTTCTTCCTAGATTTATTATTCTCTGTTTCATCGTTTACTTGCAATTTACATTACCTGTTCAACCCTCTTCAGCTAATGACACGTGTACCATTACATGTGCACCGTGGACTCATTCTACCAATCTAAACCCAATTATTCGGGTTAATCGTTATTTTCACTTTCTTAATTAATACATCGAATTTAGTTTTGGAATATTTTTTATAAATCTATTACAATTATGGAAAAAGGAATATCCAATTTTTTATATATTATTTTATTTATTTATTTTTAAGAAATATAATTTGACCGCGCTTTTTACACTTTTACGAAAAAACCGGTCTGACAGTTAAAATTTGCGAAGCGGTACACTTGTGTCCATTTAAGGAAGAAACCAACTCCAAACCACCATTATCAAACTCAACACAGCACACGCGCTGAAAAAGCTGTTGGCGCGGTGTCGATGCAAAAACTATCACTGACCTGACTGATCTAATCAACCTACACGAAACAACAACCATGTCTCCTCAACGAAAATCCTCTCCTCCGACTCATCACGATCTCAAATACAGAGTCATCACTTGTCTCAACAAGCTCGCCGACCGCGACACTCTCTCTCAGGCTGCCAATGAGCTGGAGTCAATCGCTAGAACTCTAAATCAAGACTCGTTCTCTTCGTTCATCAACTGTCTTCAGACCACTGACTCATCCTCGAAGTCGCCGGTTCGGAAGCAATGTGTCAACCTTCTCACACTTCTGTCCCACTCGCACGGTAACTCTCTCTCCCCTTACCTTTCCAAGATGGTCTCCACTGTCGTCCAGCGATTGCGCGACCCTGACTCCGCCGTCAGATCCGCCTGCATTGTCGCCACCACCGCTATGTCCTCCAATATTACGAAACCCTCGTTCTCCGTGCTGTCGAAGCCGTTGGTTGACTCGATATTGGTTGAGCAGGATGCGAACTCGCAGATTGGAGGAGCGATGTGTCTCTCGGCGGCGATTGAGGCGGCGCCGGATCCGGAAACGGAGCAGCTTAGGAAGTTGTTGCCGAGGCTGGGGAAGGTGGTGAAGACGGAAGGGTTTAAAGCGAAGGCGGCTGTTTTGGGAGTGATTGGGAGTGTTGTTGGTGTTGGGGGTGCTAGAAGCAAAGGAATGTTGGATTGGATGGTGCCATGTGTGATTGAATTTTTGAGTAGTGATGATTGGGCCGCCAGAAAATCCGCCGCTGAGGTTCTAGCCAAAGTGGCGCTCGTTGAAGGTGACCTCGCTGTAAATCATAAAAGCTCCTGTTTAGCCGCTCTTGAGAGTAGAAGATTTGATAAGGTATATAATCCACAAATCAATTCGATTCTATTAGACGTTTTATTTGTTTTATTTTATTGTTAAGCTGGACTGTTTTCCCGGTGTGTTTACAGGTCAAGATTGTCCGAGAGACAATGAATAGAACGTTGGCCTTGTGGAAGGCCGTTGCCAGTGCTGGTGAAGATGTCTTAGATGATACTCGGTCTAAATCTTCTTCAACAGGTAATTTTTTCCTTGGTTAATGATTTTGTTAAAATTAACCATTTTAGCCTATGTAAATCGATATTTTGGTTCATTTTAATCCAATCCTAGTTTCAGTAGGCAATTAAATTTTTTGTTGGTCAATTAGTCCGGTCAGTCTCACTCTGGGTAGGCATCAATTTAGCTAGGATGTAGGTTGATTCGCTGATCTTTGATCTTTTATTTTTGTGGACCAGATAATAGTAGTGGGGGATGCTCTCCTTCAACGACCAAAAGTTCTCAGGATATTGGTTTGAGAACTCCTCAGCCAAAGAAGCTAGTTCCGACTGGTAGGTCTCCCTCGTCAAGAAGTTCATTTGGGACCACTGCTAAAAGTGAAATTCCTTCAAGGAGTAATGACAGGAAGTCAATGGGCAAGTTGGAAAGTAGAAAGATCTCTGATTGGAAAGTTGAGATTGCGGTGCCACAGTCTCCCTCATCTGAGATGACTCATGCTGGTTGTATCAGTGAGAGTGAGACTCGGCATTTGGAGGTGGGAGACATGGGTAATAAGATGAACGCTAAGCCAGAGACAAAAACTGCCCTCTTCAGCAACATCCATAATGAAAAAATATCTAAATTTGGTGGATGGAAATCTGGGTCTAGAGTGGTTCCCTATCCAGAAGATGAGGGCAAAAATTCAATTGTAAGCAACTGTACTGAAGAAGTTTACGATGACCCTAAAGATGCCGAGGAACTCAATAGGATCCACGAACAACTTCTTCAGATAGAAAACCAACAGTCCAATCTATATGACCTTCTTCAGGTATGGTAAAGGAACTTGCTATTCATTTTCTGTTATCCACATTGTCAACTTATCTCAGGGGATGTGTATTTGTGAGGAAAATGATTAACTAATAAGGTTGTGATATAATCTTTATAGGAATCTTCACCCATCATTTAAGTTTTTAATCAATTTGTGGTAATGTTAGCTAAATTGTGCCTCCATAAAGATAAACTATTAGCAGACCTGATAAACTTCTTTTACTGCATGACCCAAGGAATTTGATCAAACTATGATCAAGCTAAATCGAAATCTTAATTCTTTGAACAAGAGTAAGAAACGAATAGAATAGAACTTTAACTGGCTACCCAAGTACACTTCTTGTATGTTGTTGAAATGCAGAAATTAAGCCAATCTCCTATAGGCCTTTCTTGTCCATCTGTTTCTGGCATCATATTGTAATCTTTAATCATATGTTGTGATTATTTAGTTTGTAGAATTTATTCTGTATACTTCTCAAACGCTTTATGGATGACATCCTACAGTCAATACTAGTCCTTACTTTTTTTTTAAGGTGCATCCTAAGTTTTATGTCTTTTGTTTGACCTGAATGCAGAGATGATGTCCTTAGTAGATGTTTAAGGTGAATGCTGATTTTTGTCTTTGTTTGACCTGAATGCAGAGATTCATAGGGAGTTCTAAGAATGGGTTAAATTCTCTAGAATCACGTGTGCATGGCTTAGAGATGGCTCTGGATGAAATCTCTTATGATTTGGCATTATCAAATGGAAGGGTCCCTAATGACGCTGCAGATAATCAATGCTGCAAGATGCCAGGTACTGAATTCTTGAGTCCCAAGTTTTGGAGGAGAACAGAAGGGCGTTTTTCCACTTCAAGACTGTCTCTTTCTGGTGGTAACCTTCAATCAGTCAGTGCAGCACAAAGCACACCTGATGATGATGATGATGCTAGTTTCAGAACGTATGAGAACAGCCGAAAATTACATCACCAGGGTGGATTCGCAATGAATTCATTTGCAGATGCTAATGACTACAGATATCAGAGTTGCAACGTTGCAGGGTTTGATGGTGCTGCTTCATCAGCAGTTTTTACCAGCCCAGTGAACATGGGTAGCAGGTAATTCAATGTTCTTGTGCTAAATGTATGATGCAGCACCACTCTCTTATGGCGCAAGGAGTTTCATGAAATGCTGATCAGTTACTTGCTAAGTTCAACTTGGTGACTGATTCCTTGCTTGTTAATCAGATTGTCAGTTTAACTGGAAACAGAAGTTGCTGATGCTTCAACCATCCCGTCGGGAAAGCATAGCATCTAATTTAAAGAAAAGCAAATGGTGCATGCGGCTGATTGCATAACTAAGGTCAAGTACTCATTATTATATGAAATGAATGATCATGTTTAGGATAGATAAGAAGCACTAGTCTAGTCACGACATTGCTTAGAGATGTTTTATTCTGTACAGAATAAGTTATACACATCATTTTTGGCTTGGGTCTACACTTGAAGAATCTTTGTCGTCCTTCCCTGTACTCTTAGCAATGCCCATCTGCATTATTTATTTACAAAATACATTTGATTGCTCTCTTTGCATTTAATAAAAGCTCAAAACTTGGACTTGGTAATATGATCACTAGGCCCAAAACTTGAATGAACAATTAACCCAATTTCATCAGCCCATTGTAGTGGCTGAAAAGCAACCCTCAAACGATCACATATATTTTGGGCAAAATAAAGTGGTCCCCCAACCTCGAAACCATAAATGAGAGAGGAAAAACAGTTGCTTTAGCTCGTAGAAAAGAGAAAATACTAGGTCGGTAGGGAATTAAAAAAAAGTATAGTTAATAGAGTTAATACAATGAAGATGATGGGTCTTTAATCAACTCCAATTGATGGAATCTGTGTTGGTAAAGAAGGGAAGACGTAGACGCACATAAATTTTGAAAGTCATATTTCAACTGCTATTATACACCAAATGGCATAATTAGCAGCCACATCGCTTCTTGCTTTACTTACATCATGTCAAATGACACCGACAGTGTTTCTACAACTCTTCTCATTTATGTATTTAAATATTATAAAATGAAATTAATCACTAGTTTTTTTAGAGAGAGATATGTACTTAGATGATAGGTGGAGCTCAACTTTTTCTTATGGTTCTCTTAAATAAACTAATAGTGATATTGATTTCATTGTTTCATCAAATGAGATGACCTACCGTAGTTAGTTAAATTAATTAATACTCGTGTAGTTAGTTAAGTTAATTAATATTCGTTTTTATTACAAAACTTCCGAGTTGTTGGAAACCAAATACTAGTCCCCACCACTGATAAATTTAAGAGAATTACTGGGCGCTTGATTTTGCACCCTCTGGATTTTATGAACAATTTATGCTTTCCCTTTCTTTTCTACTGTCATTTTCTCCTAATTAGTACTAGAAGAACTTGCTAGTACAGTTATTGATAATTGAATAACACAAATGATTTTTTTTCCCATATATGATATGCCTATGAAACCAATAAATATATAAATATATATATATATATATATATATGAATGATGTATACTATCATGTACATTTTTATCGCCATACTAATTATCCCATAAAAATTAAATAAATTATAAAAATTATAGTAATTATCCCATAAAAAATAATTTTAATTAAAAATAAAATAAAAATAGTAAAAGTAAGAAAAATAAAAAAATTAAATAAATTAATAATACCTAATTATTAAGTTAACGGTTGGATAAGTTATTAAATGAATAATTACTGCCATAAATTTTTTTTTTTTATAATTTTTAATTTATGATATATTTTATTTTAGTTTTTAATACTTATATTTATTTATTAAATGATTTTTTTAAAAGTTATTGAATTAAAAATCATTATAATATATTTGCTAAATGATTTCATTTTTAATTATTTAAAATTTTGAATTAAATTTATAAACCACTCCAACTTTAGTTTAATTTTATAAATTTTTAGAAGTTTGAAACTTCAAAAATGAACCAAATTCATTAATAAGGTTATTTCCAAAAAACACTCAATTTTTAAAATCTTTTACTTTCGACACCTAGTTTTGCCAACCTACTAAACCACCCCCATATTTGAAGCCATTTATGGTTTATGTTAACTGACACTGTTTTCGTCAGTAGCTATCAAAAAAATTACAAAAAAATAAAATAAAAATAAAATCCATTATCTAGTTTAACTGTTTTTTTTAATTTTTAATATTGGGGGACTAAAATTAAATTTACCTGTTGTAATAAAGTTTAAACAATTTGAATGAAAAAGTCAAAAACACCCTTAACAGTTAGACAGAAAAATTGAATGAAATTAAAATCATTTTTATGAAGTCGTTGCTCAACGGTCATATTTTTTTCTGCAACAACAATATATATACATATGTACACTACCTTGCCATTGTAATAGAAAAAAATTTCAAAAGACAGACTTTAAGCTTTATTTCAGCACAGAGGAATGGGCAACAAGAGGGAGGAATCAATATTTAAGGAAAAAGAATAGCAATAATCCACATATAAATAAGAAGATCCAAACACAATGAAGGTATATTTCATTAGAGCCATCAAGTATGTTAAGAAACAATCTAAATGGTGGTATCATTAGGTTTAAAAACAGAAGCTGTTATTGTCGCAAGTGAGCCATCATAAAGATATCAGAATCAAATGAAAATCCAAACAAATTGTATTTCCATTGTGATGTCTGCAAATACTATAGATGGTGGACACCATATGAAGATGAGGTTAACATGGATATTTTAGATAGATGTTTGCATACAAATGAAACAATTGAAGCAGCAGCGGGAGAGACTAATAACACAGGCTATGGACCAAGGTTGATATGTGCATTTGCTCTGTTATTCCTAATCCTAGCTTTCTTTCTTATTCAATGTAGTAGAAAGAAAAATGGATGCATCAGGTTCAATACTAGTATGAATGTATAGTCAAACAAGTAATTTGAAGTAGGTTGACTTGTTTGTTGGTACTGTATCTAATCCTCAATTAGCACTCTGCACTGTTCTAAAAATATTATGTATATATTAATACAGCAAATACATTGAACCATGTATGACCTTAGTTGTTTCTGTCAACACTTGCAACAAACAATGAATTTTAACATTGAAAATTAATGAAAGCAGGTTGAAATATCAAACACATGAAATTCAGATGCAATCCAGAAATGTTGATCTATAATATCAATTACCCTATCATGGACCAAAGCTTTCTAATTGGGAATAAAATATGATGTGCACAGGCACACAAGGATATTCATAATGAAAACCTTGTCAGTAAATAACCTAATATATGCATGGACTAAGTAAATTAATATAACAGTAAATGGTTGTAAGAGATGACAAGAAAAATTAAATGAAGAAGCAGTAAACCATGCAAACAAGCAAGCAATGTCAATCTCCATAGAAGCATAATAACAAAATTGGTTGCCACAGCTGGTTTTAGGAAGCAGTAATACATATAAATTAACTAAGTTTGAATACTCATAACTAGTATGAAATAAGTTTCTACTAACCAGCCTACATAGTAAGTACTTAAGTTTCCAACAGCTTACTATATAAAAAAGATATAACCTTAACTAGACTATGGTATTAGTAGTCCATAAGGAAAAATAAGGTTGCGACCCATTGTAGACCAAAGCCTGTCCTATAATGACCTGCAACCTTGATCCAAAAATAGGTATAATATAACACTTGGATGTTGGCCAATACCATCCCAAAAGTAATCTCTGCACGGTCGATTTTCACAACTGGATAGTGATATGTGATCCTCCAGTTTGTGAACTGCCAAACTGATATATCCTATTCTGCATAGAGTAGAATTTAAATTTGTCAACAAATTACACCAAGCAAATAACAATCAACATTTGTATGAAATTATTAATCTGTATACTACAAATAAGAGTTGGTTAGTCATGTCATATCTAACAAAGTCGAATTCCTTTCCAATCTTGTTTGTCCTTGAGAGTCATCCTTGTCATCTGTACGCTTCTTCTTGCTTTGAGATGTGGAGCATGACCCATGTTTGCTTGTTTTCTTTTCCCTGTCCAGAAAATTATTTTGTAAAGATATATCTAACGGGTATACTTGGGATTATAATACCTAAAATAACATCTCATGTCAATCTATTCATAATATTAATGGATACCTTTTTATGCTCTTTTCCTTTTGACTCTTGTTTATTGCTTTTATTTGAACTTTTCTTCTTCTTCCCCTTTGCTTGTGTCTGAATAAAAATTTATGAAAGTAGTAATAAACAATAGTTATTATCATACCATAAATTAATCAAAGCAACATCTACCTTCTTGCTGCTGCTTTTGGACTTCTTCTTATTACTAGTTGTTCCCTTTCCTCCTGTTACCTCAACCTCTGTTGTCATTGAAATTTTCTTCTTCTTCCCCTGTTTGTGGGAGGAATGTTTAGTCCCTGATGACTCTCCAACAACTAAATTCACTCCTGCTGCAGGGTCATCCTTAGTTAGTTTTTTATTTTTTGGGCAAGTTTGTTTATTATACCCCATTGTGTTACAATTCCTGCGGGTGACAGGACCATGATGGGTGCTAGGAGGTGCTTCTCCTTACTCCATTCTCCTTTTCTTTGTTGGTCGGCCTGCCTGCTTCTTATATGTCGGAGGCGACAAAATGTCTGTAGGATCATGCTCCTATCGGTTAGACTGGGGGATATGATGAATGATGCGAGCATATGTCTGTCGATATGCATCCATGCAGAGGTATGGATGGACATACTTGCATAAGGCAGCAGGTAACTCATCAAGTTCATATTTTGAAGCTGTAAGAGTAAAAACATTAATAAATGAAAAGGGTAGCAGGTAACTCAGAATGCTCAAATTTATTTATTGTAATACCTAAACTGACAACAACATGAACACACGGGACACTAGACATCTGCCAGTACCCACAACTGCATTCTCTTTGTTCAAGACTAATAATGTATTGTATGTTGTTCTTGTGATTGTAGACTTCGAAAAATCCATTGCCTGATTCCATCATAAGGAAGTCTCTTCCTTCATTAGTCATTTTCATCATCTTCTTGGACACAACTAGAGAAACATTCGACTCCCATTTCTCACAAGCTTCTCTTCTCTGCACCATTTTCGTCATCATTAGTTTTCTTAATTCTTCCAAGAGACCCAAATATGTACCCTCTCTAGGCTCCTTGGTAGCATGGTTGAGCAACTCTGTCATGTTATGAGTGACATGCTCGCATTTTACTCTTGGGTCCATTGCAAACAAAGCCCACTTGGAAGTCTCAATCTCTTCTAAGAATCGCCTACCTGCTGGATTTAATGCTTCGATTTCCTATATGGCCTCTACCCAGCTAATCTCTGAAGCACTTCTGGAGGCAATCCAGAATAACTTCTGCAGTCTTTGGTCTGAATATTTAGCCCTAAAGTTGACATAGATATGCCTGACACAGAACCTGCAGTAATAAAACTTATCAGCTATAATCCAGCAATGAATTCATTTACAAAAATCAGTTGTTTAAATATACAAGATATAATATATGTCGAGCAAACTCTGTAGTGCTAGTGAGGAGAATGGGTTAAATTGAACAACCTCAAATGCTTATAGCAGCAGATAAGCAAGACAGTAATTAGAAACAAGCCATTTTTTAGCCAAAGCATATGGATAGCTTGTGGACAGAGATGGTAGAAATTTCACATTGCTTATAAAAAATTAAATGAAGCCATTAATCACATTAACTGTATACATTGCCTATTATTCTAACATTAAATAGTTTTTCATTGTGGTACCATACATCGTTTTAGATGTAGATTCTGGTTTTTGTTTAATTTAATATGGTTTATAAGAAGCCATACAAGTGGATATTGTATCAAATGTCAACAAGAAATGGTTTTTGTTTAATATGGTTTACTAGTATCATTGTAGCTTTCAACTAACTACATATATATATATATATATGAATGACCAACCCTCCCTCCCTCCATATCTATGGCATAAAGACAACAAAAACGTGCAATCACATAAAATCACATTATCCTTTACCAAAAACCACCCCACCACCACTATTCCTCCACTTATCTACCTCACATTCCTCGGTTTCATCATCCTCATCAAACACATAACCACTTTCCTCAACTGGGTATTCACCACCTTCCTCAGACACCCCAAAAACCTCCAGAACTACAGCTCTTGGGCAAACAAGGTCTCAATATAAACAACTTATCAGCTATAATCCAGCAATGGATTTACTAAATGTGTTTAAAATAAGCATACTTCCTTAGTACTAGAATGCGATTTCAAATAGGCATATAATTCGAAATAGGGTAAACTTGACAGCATAATAGACCAGCGAAATAGGTCTTACTAATATATTAATGTGTTATGATTTGTAATAGATTTTATTAAGCAAAAAAAATATGAACAACCTTATTAATCATAACATTAATGCACAAGACTGTAGCGAAAGAACCCCTAAAGATAATAATGTGACCAAACAAAAAATCTTTAGCAACTACTATGAAATCTCCAAATATTCAGAATTCATCTGTACAGAAATCCTGTTTACACAAATTTATAATAGTCAATAATTATTACTGTGAACTTAGTTTTGACTAACTGCAAATGGTCAAACATACATTATAAAACACATTCAAGTAAAGAGCAGACAACCATGTATATCAATCACAGTACGGGTTAAGAAATATCGACTAACCTGTGAGATGCCTCAAGCCAAACCTTTGGGACAACTTTTAAAATTTCACTTCCTCTGCCAGACATCAAGCAAATTGGCTTGTTTGAAGGCTGGTCTAGGAAGTCCTTCAGGTTCTCCAAGAACCATGACCAGCTTTCTTCAGATTCTCCTTCGCATAACCCGACAGCGATTACGAACAACCCAGAATTGGCATCCTAAGTTACCGCTGTCAATAAACACCCTTTGAATGGGCTCTTCAACCAATGTCGATCCCAATAAAAGGTCGACAGCTAGAACGGAAGCCAACAAGTTGTCCATCAAAACATACAAACATTTTATCAAATGTCAGATCAGACTCCCTGGTTGATATTATGGCCTGATATCTAGGGTTTGTGAGAAGGATAATCTTAGCGTACATCCTCATGATCTTGAAGCATTGACTGTGTTCTTTCTCCAATTGCTCAACTACCTTCTATTTTGCCTTATATAATCTGAACTCTTCCACTTGCACCATGTATCTTTGTTGTAACAGCTCCTTCAAAATGCCAATTCGAATGTCAGGATTCTTTTTAATAAGGGATTCAAACTTCTTGCAAATCTAGGATGCTTTTGCCTCTTTCGATTTAGAAGTCTTGTGGCAGTTATGGTCTCCATCAATCTTCTTTACTGTCATGGTTTTACTACCCTTAGCACAAGAAGCATGAATAACCCAAGGGCATTTCTCGGCTGCACATCTCTATATTAATCTGTCTGGCTCATTCTTTGTCTTATTGATTGTGAAACCAACTTGGATAGCATAATCAACTAAGGCCTGTCGTCATGTGTCTGCCCAACGAAAAACCTAATCCTCCCATTAGGCTGGACATGAAATCAGATTCGTGAATAATGTTATCCATCTCAGCAATGTCAATCTCTGGATCTTTTATTGGAGGAAATGACAACTCTGCATCATCATTGCTTTTGTAGCCTTCCATGATATTGAAATTTTCCTCAGATTTAGTAGTCTTATTCAATTCCTTCTCTTCAGACCCTGCTGGTTCTATAACCTCAGTTTCTGCTTCTGGCCTTGCAGTATCAATTGTCCTAGACTGCCCAGCATCAACAAACCCTGTTAGTTCACTCACAAACTCAGCTTCTCCTTCTGGCCTTGCAGTTTCAGTAGCCCCACCGTGCCCAACATCAGGAGGAACTGTAGTACATCCCATAGTGGAATTGCGCCTTTCTGGTGTAGTAGGTCTTAGGATTCGACCAGCCACTTCAATAGGAAGAATTTCAAGAAACCTCCTGGCTACACCAATATTCTCTCTTACAATGGTCTCAATGTCTCTCCAAAAACCCACTGCCATATTTGTATCATCTCTGAAATCATCATTTGTATCATAGTCTGACATGTCATCACTACCTCGGTCAGGTCTGGTGTAGTTTTCATATTGCTCCTCTGGAAATGTATCTTTAGGGGTGGGTTGAGAGATCTCTTCTTCTGGGAGAGGCTATTCTTGTGTGATTACTCCATTTCTTTCAGAAGTCCTAGTTCTCTCCTCATTCAAATTTATGTCATCTTGGAAGCTTGGGATTTCTTCTACAGGCTCTACAAGAAAGACCATTCGATTGATATTTGCTTGCTCGAATAATTCAGTTGCAACTAGAAGCTCCTTATCAGTTGTAATCCGTAGCATGGTTCTTTCTATAGCGTTTATCAAGTACAAGGCTTTCTGATCTGGAATTTCAAAACGACCTTCTGGAAGCACTCCCTGTTGTTGTAGAGCCCCAACCAGGACTACCAAAGACATTGTGTCCCTGTCTAAGCATCCTAATTGAATATTCATGCCACCCACTCTAGTGAAAATATCGAATGAATGAGTCATTAGTCTGTAAAAACGTCAAACGCAACATGATGAGTAATATTCTGACTGACATCAGCATAAATACCCAGCCAGAATACGTAGTGTAAACATTTCACACAATAGATCTACACTTGGTAAATTAGAATCCAACAAACTATGAGTTATTTTTAGCTTTCCATTCTAGTAAAACAATTTCCTTGGCATAAAAAGATCCTGTTCTAAAAAAACATTGATGTAAAAAACAATTATAAACTATTTTTTATATAATAATAATTGATATTTGCAAACCAGAGAAACATAGTCAAACATATATAGTCAAACACTGACACAAAAGTTTTCACCTTCAAACTAAAAAATAAAGAAAACTAACAAACAATAAATGATCCAGTTTCCTGCTGACAAAAGTACCTTATCTACAATATGAAATATTCCCTTGTTGTATTTAAAGCTTAAAAGTGCTAACATATAACAAATTTGTCAGCTATCATCCTAGAAAATAACACTCTGGACACCTAAATACATCTCTAATCAACCAGTATTTCATAACTTTGTTAAATAATTAAGCAAAGAAAACAAGACTAACCTTAAACTGTAGTTGTTGGGGAAACGTGTAAATGGCTTTAATAAGAGATTCTTTCCAATGGACTCCTGCAAAAAGACAAAAAACACGTGCAGATAGTTACATATCATGGTAACAATTCTCTACATAAAATAACCATTACCAGACGTAGTCATAGTAACCAAGCCAATCACAAAATGCAACCAACAAACTACTTTACAACCATATAGCAACCTCGTCCCCTAAACATATACCAAAGTGAAGTAACACTGAACTATAAGCTGTTTCATGCATATCTACCAGTACTCATTCAAAACCCTAAACTTACAACACATAAAGAGTTTAACACAGTCAAAGCAAACCCAAAATACATACAAAAATTAGGAAACAACTTTCAACTAACAAAACAATGACATAACCAAAATAAAAATCTAACAAATAACCCAATGTAATATCCAAACGACGTTCGTTTCAGTTCACTTTGCGATTCTATTCGAAACAAGTAAAAAAAAAACAACAAGTAATACCAAAGTAGCTGAAGTTATTACTATCACCTTCCTCGACAATGAACACGCAAAACCATAGCAAAGGAAGAAAGAACCATAAACAATGACAGACAGAGAACACCACAATACTATAGGTCGATGATAAAAAGAGGATTAAAACAAATTAACCAGATATCGAATGACTCCTCAGAAGAAGTTCTTCATCGTCGAAGAAGGTGTCTGGATATGGCTTCGTGTCAACCCCACAAAAAAAGGTACACTCTCTGCTCGAATGTAAGAATGGTTTCGCTTCAAATAATCGACAACGTGCGTTGGCTACACATGTTGAAAAAGCTCCGGCAACAGGCGATGATTACAGAGGCTCACCGGAGGTCGAGATCTTCTTAGTTTGAAAGATGTCCCCGTTCTCTCTCTCCTCGAGTAAGTGGTTGGCGCAAGAGATAGGAGAGAGACGATGAGATTGCGTGTGTCAGTCGCTTTTGCCTACTCCCAAGACACGTGTCACTTTATGAATTAAAATTAAATATAATATAAGAAGCTTCTCCAAGAAGCTTTGTAATTTTATATTTACACCCCTCAGTTATTTTATTATTTACAGATGTTTACTAGAAAATTACAAAAAAAAAAACCCTCAGTTAAAATTTAAACTAACGATTACTATTCATATACTACCAATTTCAAATATGGGGGTGGTTTAGTACAGGTTTACAAAACCAGGTGCCGCAAGTAAAAAGTTTTAAAAATTAGATTTTTTTTGGAAATAACCCTTCATTAATATATACTTCAAAACTGTTTCACCACTTCACCAGCTTTTAAAGTTGGTGAAGTATGCTCTATATGCTATTGAAGTGATAAAATGCATATTTATAGGTATATTAGTCAATTTGATTATTTTTAAATTTTAACTTTTAAAAAATTATAAATTTAAATAAAATTTAAATGGTTTATTTATTTTAATTCGAAAGATTCCTATTTTATAACTTTTTTATATTTATCAAAATAATTAAAAAATATAATGTAATATTACTAAAAAAAATAAAACTTATAATAATGTGGCGATGGAGGCGGCGGTGTGTATATAAAATTTTAATATTTATTTTTAAATTAATTAACAATAGCTATCTAAACATTTATTTAAATTTTATCAATAAAAAATAAGATAGTGAAAAACAAATTATTTACGGAAATAAAATTTTTAAAATAATTATCTAAGATATATTTTTATAAAAATAAATATTTAGAAACACCTTTTATTTCAAGTATGTAATAGATACAAACATTGTTTCTATAAAATTAAGGAGGTAACAAACACAAACATTGTTTATATAAAATCAAGTCTAAATATTTATATTTTCTTGTAAAATTAGAATCCATCTTCATTCGTCTTGTCGATCAAATGAAAAATATTTTTATCACTAAATAGAAAGAGACAAACATGACTGTTGATCTTATAGACATACTACGCAATCAATATACATAAATAATAAGCGGAAAAGGAATGAGAGATTACTGTCTATTGGTCGACGATAAATCTCTTGAAAATACCGTTCAGTTCACCGGCTAAGAACCCCAATTGAACTTTTAGAACACGAACGCTAATGCCTTCAACTCTTGAACTCTTGGAAACCTTTCAATAGGTTTCACTTTGCAAACACTGTTTGCACTTTCACGTTTCAAAGAATGCTCTAAGATGTGATGTTTGGGATGATGGGAAGAATGAGAGGAGGACTTTATTTATAGCAGTCCTTGGCTAGTTTACTTGAACTAGAACTCATTTGAATTCAAACTATTAAATGCTTATCTCCTGATCTCTTACTAATCCATTACTTCATGGACAAATAAAGAGTTCTGGGCTGGGCTTATCTTGGGTAGACCTATCAGTCAGGCCCAATGGCCCCAAACCCACATTAATATAAGGCTTGGGTCAGCCTATAAATATTATAAGTCCAACAATGACAATGAGAAAATGTTAGATAATAATTTTTGGTTCGTATTTTATGTCTAAAATACTTATATATGTGCACTTACTTTTTTTTTTTTAATAGTAATACACATAATGATATCTCTATTATGAGAAACTTTATACTCACTTTATTTTAAAAGAATTATATACATACAAATTCCACCAATTCATCACGTCGAGACTTATATTATAATCACATATGACTATAATCATGTTACTTAACCTCATTACATTATTCCATTTTAATTCACATGCATCGTTAGGTATTATCATTTACTCAATTACCCATTTATGCCATATGAACCGATTTAGGTTCCATCCATTTTAGTTATGTGAGTTAAACACATTCTATATTTATATGAATAACAAGTGTAGCATTAAATTCCCGCCCATAGAGGATCTGATTGAGCACAAAATTTGCATTATTTTTACACTATTTTATTTTATTATTTGAGAACCTTATTAATGATTTTCAGTTTTGTAACAGAGTATATATTTACTTTGTTTCCTTCCTCCTTTTTACTATCAATTTTATAGACAATGATGTTGATTGCGCCCATGGGGTGCTAAACTAGTCTACCCAGCTAAATGATCGATTTAGTTAAGTCGTGTTTTGAGATTTTTGCTTCATTGCTTTATCTTTTAATATTTGTGTAGTCTCTGTGCCCATAGTTAAGGTCATATATGTGCTCATAGTTAAGGTCATATTAGTTTTATTTAATTAATTGATTAAGCGTGTGATTAGTTAATTAAGTAGGCTAATACACTGCATGTTAGATAATTCATAATTAATCTGATTTAGGTAGTGTTGAGGTTTCACAATCATAGTTCAAGAACTGTGGTACTGATTCATTGATTATGACCATAAGTCTTTTCTAGTTCAAAATGCAATCTATGTTAGATTAGTGATTGATTCGAAGGGTCGTACCCGGTCTCTTAATATATTTGATTGTTAATATTTACGTGTTTAGCATTCAATTCAAATTCACTCTTTAAACCCCCATTTACATTACTTGGTTAGTATACAACGCGGAATTGATAACCGTTCTATGTGGAATCAACCTTATTTACTAAAATTAATTTGTCGTTTACAGGATATTTTAAATATTGACGGACACGGCACCTGTCAGGATCCGCAGTGCAGTGGCCAGATGCCACATTCTAACGTATGACTATACACTTGTACATGTAATTTCTTATAATAGGATTTTTCAAACACATTGAAATCACAAAATAATAATCCATTTAACCTATTCTTATAACCTTATCACATAAGACATATAAGTTCAAAAAGATCCTTATGAGTTCATCTCATGTAAATAAGTTTTGCGAAACATTTAATCATATAAGTACTTCTCAAGTTTGATAGGAGTAATTTATTACAAGTTAAGATATATAAGAGTTCATCAAACAAAGTGAAACTCTTGATAATCTCTAAGTCATCCAATAATATGAAATACAACATTGATTTTTTTGGACTCACTCGATCACCTACTCAAAATTTAATAATAGAAACAAGACAAAAACAATAAAAGAGGAAGGTAATGCTATCAAGGTCTGTTAACATTTTCATGCTAAAAAAACATATACACATATGCTTCTTTGCTATTTACTATAATCATGCACACATAATGCACTTTTGATCATTCAACAAATCACAATCAAGCATTAACATGTGAATTCAACCAATTGAAAGTGATTTAAAAATTCATATAGGTACTCCACGCCTTTGTCTGCGTCTTGGTAGCCTTGACTAGGCCACCCAAAATGAGACTAGTATGCAATGATCGGTCCAAGAGTTCTTGGAGTGTTGGCCTACGCATTGGTCCTTAGGACTAAGCCGCCAACCAGGCTGCAAGAAATGATCCTAAGAGCTTTTAACCTCTTGGCCCGGACCTTGTCCAGAGAACTATATCGCTGGCCCGCACACCCTGAAGCGTACTGAGAATAACTGACGCCTTGGCCCGCTTGACAAGAAGTCGATCAAGATGCCCAAAACTGTACCAATAGTCTTTTATACTTTGGCTCGCATATTGTTTCACCTAATCAAGGCACCGACCAAGACGCCGAATACCATGTTAATTTCAATTTCTAAAATTTTATTAGCAATTCATCCTAATATCATGTCATATGAATCCCAATTCGTTTATAACTTTTTTTTAGGTTAAAACATAATCAGTATCAACAATTACAACACAATTAATCATCTATTAGTTAGTAAGCATCAGCCATCAATTTCACCAAATTTCATGAATAACATTGCCAATCAAAAGCAATTAACCAATTCAAACCAAAATGACCAATTCATTATTTCTGCCCTTAACTCTATCCCAAATAGTGAATACAAGACACTTTAAAACCAAAGATTAACTGTAAGAGTTAATTGTCACTATCATTGTGTTTGGTTGATGTCCCAACTAGAGGAGACGAAGTACAAATACATAGGTCTCTGTCTCCGAACGTATTTGCTATTCGTCTCAATTCCATTTTGTCTCCGTCTCCGGTGTACAAAACACAAAATTTTTGTACTCTTTCAAACTGAGGTACAATTTTTTGGAGATGAAGACAGAAACACACATAATTCTAGAAAGTCAAAAATACCACTATCATTTTCATCAATTCCAGATGTGTAACAAGAAGAAAATCAACTTGCATCATCAACGTTGGGAGTATATTAAAATTTTGGGATAATTTGGTATTTTTAATATTTTTTTCAGTTTTGTCCCCTAACCAAACACTGTTTTATTCTGGAGACAGATACAAACTTTCAGTTTTGTCCACTGGCTGCAACCAGACACTCCACTTTCCCCAATTTCTGTATCGTATCGTCTTCAAATTTATGTATTGTCTCCTATCTCCAACAGTGTCATTGAAACCAAATGCAACGTATAGGTCCAAAAACTGTATCCGTAGAGAACACATGTACCCTCTTATGGGTAAGTTCATCATATTTGGATCCTTTAACATGTGGAATGGAAGGCCAAATAATGTCATCACACTCTATGAGAGTTATCACTATAGTTTCCATAGTCTATGCCACTTAACCTTAATACCCAATCTAAGGACTATATCTATCATACTTTGAATTGAACCGATTTACGAAAATTATCGTGGGTCGTTGCTTGTTGAATAAGTAACCTCTCTTTTTATATCCTTGAAAGATAAATGGATCAAGTTGTAAAATGAATTCATATCATGTCTTGTACATGCATATATGTTTGTAGTCGATAAATAGGTCATGTTTGTTTGATTATCATGATCTTAGCGGACTTTAAAATGTCTGATGGTTGCTTAGACTTGTTCAATTGTCTCACCACATTG
This sequence comes from Cardiospermum halicacabum, assembly GCA_031304145.1. Taxonomy (NCBI): domain Eukaryota; kingdom Viridiplantae; phylum Streptophyta; class Magnoliopsida; order Sapindales; family Sapindaceae; genus Cardiospermum; species Cardiospermum halicacabum. The sequence goes on from CM062397.1 coordinate 17,272,263, forward strand.
CAAGAATGTAAACTCTCAAAAAACATCCACTCCTTGAAAAATCAAGTGTTTCATAACTTAAGATCCCTTTGAATTATCTTTAAAATCTTATGAAATAACATTATAGGTGTTGTTTTCCCCTTCTTCGATAAACTACTCTTTTGATAAATGGGTTTTGATAAATCAAACACTTTTGATAATGAGCTAAAAAGAGGTTGAGTATTGTTTTAATGAATATGCTTTTGAAATGTATTTGACATCACTGGAGTTTTACAACTTTAGAAACCTTGAAATGTTGCTAGTTTATTCATTACCTCTTGTTCAAGAAATGTCTTTTGTCTTGGCCAAAGTAACGAAAGTGTTATGTTGGTTAAGGTCTCATTGAGTTAGGTTGTTTGGACTAAGCAGGTTTGGCACTTGATTGTCTTAGTTGTCTTGATTTCTAAATTGATTTGATTGTCTTGATTAACTTGATTGGCTTGAATGTCTTGGCTGACTTGATCGGTTTGAATGTCTTGATGGACTTGAATGTCTAGATTAACTTGTTTATCTTGATTGATTACCTCTTGTTTGATCGTCTTTGTTGATTGAACATCTCGATGGAATACCATGATTGGTTACATGTTAATTAATGAAATTCAGTTGTCAATAAGTATGATGAAATGTGATTAACCTTAATAGTTGGTAAATCATGAAATGAGCATGATTATGTGACATAATGTGTATGGTTATTGCACTAACATGGATGATTGCTATGAATTGTTTGTGCTTGACTTCTATCTGATAAGGTGAGCTTAGAGACGCTCACAATAGAAATGCATTGTGTATGAGAGTATTGCATATTAACGAGAATGTAAAATCATTTGATGTGTATGTTTGGGATATGGAATGCGAACCAGACGTGTGCCTGACCCTTTTTTTCTTCCTTCTCCTTTGAATTTTGCTTACAGGTCTGATCGAATAAGGCATATGGTTCAGGGCTCTCATGGTGAAGTTCATTTTATTCAATACTTATACTTGAATTTATTTAAAAGCTCATCATGATTGTAAATAAAATTCATGATTTATTTGTTAAATGATTGTAAATGAAGATTTTTTTTATCAAAGTATAGATAAGCATTATTTATTTGATTTCTAATTTAAAATTTTCATTTGAGAAAATATGATATGTTTACTAGTCTTAAGCTAAATATCACATGTTTGATTGATTTAAGAAAAATATATTTATTTTGTAAATTGTTAATGTGGCGGTCCGGACTTCCATTATGGTCTCGGCCGAGATGGGGTTTCGACGCTACAAAGACCTTGAGCTCTCTAGCCAAAATTTGGACTAATTCCTCTCATAACTCAAATCCAGTCTATACTAAATCTCTTCACACATTAAAATATGATATGGATCCAATCAGTATCACCGAAGCATTGATACATGAAAAACATTATGAATCTTCTCTAGCTCTAGTGAGAATACCGACCAATAGATAAAGCTTATGTTCTAAATGATAGGAGAAGTTTTTGAATAACTTGCATATGAATTGCAAACCATTATGTGTGACGATTTCATTTATATTGCTATAGGTTGTCCACAATAGCTTGAAATTACTACCTTATGACCAGAAGCCATTTGAAAAGTGAATAAATAAATAAAAATTAAGCTTAGAGAAAATAAAGATGGGAGTTTACAAGAAATTTATTTTTGACCCCACAAAAGGTGCTAAAATGTAGCTGCTTCACCAACATTTTCCTTTTGAGTGATGAGTTTATAAAAATATTTATTTCACGACCAATCCCTGATATTTCCCATCTTATGAATCTTAAAATACTCATCGATCATAACTCATTCACCAGCATTTTCCTTTGTTTATCATGTCTCTTCATTGACTCAAAACCTTTAACTTCTCTTATAATAATCTCACTTGAGGTATCCTCAAATGTTTAATTTTATTAGACAGGTTACTCTCTCTCTCTGTCTCTTCCGGTACTTGATTTGGGGTTGAGTGTGGACAGAGTGGAGTTGGCTCAACATGTGACACCCCAAATTAAGAAATGATTAAAACAAAATAAATTGCTATACATATCATCAATGTTCATATTGTTTTTGCGAATCCCAAAACTTGAGAACTCCAAAGTTAAGTGTGTTTGACTTGGAGTAATTTTATGATAGGTGAACCCTACAAGAAGTTTGTCCGAAAAGCATGCAAGTGACGATAAAGCATGGTGGAAAGCATGCGAGTAAGGATAAAGCATGGTGGACAGCATAGTGGTGGTTTGTGTAGTTAGTGTTCAGTTTAAAACCGGTCAAGTAATGATGTGGTGTCCGCCATCGCGTCTCATGTCATTCGGTGATAGGATTCGGACGTTACAAATGGTATCAAAACAATCTTAGATCGCGAGGTATGCCTGTAGACCGTAGAGCCTTGGGCAATCGTCTAGCATGAGTAAAGATATTGGAAAGGTTGTGGGAAAACCATAAGATGTTATGTCCTAAAGGGATGGATTGTGACACTCAAATTGAGAAAATGGTTAAAAGGAAATAAATTACTATCCATTTTACCAATGTGCACATTACTTTTCATAAGCTTACAAATATTGTTTTTTTTTTTAAGCTAGAAAACTACTTATCAGGTTTTGTTAAACAAGCCACCAGATTATTCAATAATAAAAGTATTTGATTGCTTATGTTATTTTACAAATATATTTCTAAAAAAATAAAATAAAATAAAATAAAAAAATTAAATAAGATTTTTTGAGATTGTGTTCGGCGTCAACGATCGAAACAATATTTAGCGATTTTAACAGCGTTTCAAAAAGCGTTTTCAAAAAATAGATGTTCGGCAACAACGATAAAGATTAGCGGTTAACGTGATAGATAGCGTTTTTCAAAATGTTATTTCCTTTATATTTTAATGTTATTCTATTTTAATAAATAATATGTTTATTTATATCCTTACTATTTTGATGATACTCTATTTAAATTATATTAATTATTATATTTAAAATATTTGTTATAATTGGAATATTTTTATATTTATTATATTTAATTTATATTATATCAATAAAAATAAATAAATAAATAATTTTTAAATAAATTATATTAAATAAAATTTAGTGTATCAAATATAATTCTAAAATGAAATAATAAATCGCTATCGCTAAACCGTTACCACTATTACCAAATAATCATTTAAACCGCTACTATAATCATTTAACCGCTATTATAATCGGTAAATAAATCGCTATTTTATACCGCTATCACTATTCTAATCCCTTTTTGAACTACTGATTTCAACTGCTAATAACGGCAACACAGCCTAAGTGTGTGTTTGGTAGACAAATTTTTAAGTAGTGATTAGATTTTTCATTAGCGATTTGACAATTTAACCGTTTGGGAGAAGTTTTTTGATTAGCGATTAGATTTTCAATTAGCGATTTTCAGAACGCTACTTCAAGTAGCTGTCCACGAATCGCTAATCAAAAAGCTCCCATTTTACCTATATCAATTTATAAGTATTACTAAACTACCCTTAATAATATTAAAAGCTTCTTTTTTACTAAATTAGTTAATTTTAATAGTTTTTATTTATTAAATATAATTTAAAAAAATTAAATAACTTTTTTAGTTAGTCTATATTTTATTTATTTTTTAATTAGTTGATAACTAAAGGATGATTGGTTTTAAATTAAAAATATTGAAAGAAAAAATTGTTTAAAAATGAATACTAACACTAATAAATTATATTGTAAAATAAAAATAATATATTGCATTGTCTACATAATTTTACATCTAACAGCTACTTCAACATCTAATTGTTATTACCAAACACTCATGCCGAATCGCTACTTCAACATCTAATTTAACCGTTTCAACCGTTAACTCAACATCTAATGTAACATCCAGTGCCAAACATACACCAGATCTACCTTCATTGTCGATCTCAAGCTCATTGCTTTGAATTTTTTCAACTCATTATCTTGCTTTGACTTTTTTCCACTAATTGTCTTGGCGTAGAAGCTTCTGAATATCAGCTTAGATCAATTGATCATCTATGAAATAGTGGTCACATTCTTTACACAAAATTTCCTTCCCCGAATCAATGTGAAAAAATAATTAAAACAATAAATCTGTATATAATATAAATAATAAATAATAAAATTCAATAATGCGAAAAAGATATTCTTAAGAATTTTCTAAGTAGAAAGAGAAATCCAAATCATATTTCTCCACATAATAAAATCTTTCTTCCCTTATTCCCATTTCAATTCCAAAAACACCACGGTCAAACCAAACGATTCCTATCAACCATAGAATCCAATTCTAAATCACAAGAGCCTTCTCTAATCTTTCTGTCTTCTGTCCTCTACGTTCAAAATTCAACAATTCAAAAGAAAACCCATGATTACCAGATATAATAAACTCAAAAACTGCATATAACAATAGAAAAAAAAAAAAAAAGACATGTTGGGATTGGTTGTGTATTTAGTGGAGGTGGAGAGCACATGTTTTATTTATTTATATCTCTACAAACCAAACACGCCTTTGCGTGCTTCACACACCCGTAACACAAGATTCTATTCGCCAGCTCTTCAACAATCATTCATCGCCAAGCAACGAATTACATGTCTTTTCCCTATCTGTATTTATTGGCTTTCCAATTAATTTCTATATTCTTTCAGGACATGCCATATGACACGAAAGCAAGCTTAATCTTCAATAATTAGACATATGGAGATAAGATATAGGCAAAAGTAAACATCAAAGGTCATCAAACGTTTATTTATAAACAAACAATTAGAAACGTCAAGCTTTTCATAAATCAAATTAGAATAAATATGAAAACCATACATTATCTCTCTTATCTTCTACACAGATCCCTTGTCTTGTTTTCACTCTTTATCACCTTCAAATTCTCAGCAAAATATGTCATTTTCACGTCTTCTTCACTAAAATACACCATATCAGTAAATAAAAATAAAAAATAAATTAAAAAAATGTGTAACGTCTCTTTTTCCAGAAAAAGCAGTTTTGTAAAGCAGTAAATAGACACAACAAAGCACTAGAAGATTAACGCGTTAAATAATTCTAAAAATTGATAATATTGAGTAGTTAATATCTGTCACTGTCTTTAATGTCTTTCTAAATATTCATATTCTTTATGTTAATTATTAGTTGTAATAATAATTTTAATATAAATAAAACTTACTTGCTATAATCACCTTCACCGGCTACTATCTCCAATCTCTCTTTCTTTATCTGGTCAATTGAATTCACTCACCAGTCAAGCCTTCCATCTACGGCGGCCAACAACTACTATTCACGCGTATATCCACCGAATCATTCTTAATTTATATTGAACAAAGAAGGAAGAGTGTCTGTCGGTTACCAGATCTGCAACTGCAGTTTTTGATGCTTTAAAGCTACTGAAAGACACTTGACTAGATCTGGAAATGGATTCGGAGCAGAGGAGGAAGAGGAAGCGTGGTAGTTATAGGATGTATTCGAGGGCGGAGTATTTGTCAGTAAGGTCTCTAATCTTGTGTACGTGTTTCCTTGTGTTTTTGCTCTTCTTGTCGTCAGATCGGTTATCTCTACGAACGGTGTCGTTCAAGCCTGTGTTGAGTGTCTCGACTTTGTCTCTTTTATCGAGTAATTCTATTGAGGATTCTGTTAGCAAGCAGCGGTTTCGTTTGTTGGGGGTTAAAGTAGAGGAGAGAGTTTTGTTTCCTGACCATGTGCTGTTGATGGTGTCTGATAGAATTCAGAGGACTGATGCTTTGGATTGTGTTTATTTCAAGGTTTTTAACGGTTCTGTGGAGGACAGTGTTGATGCCGTTAGCGTTGTGCCTGTGGTTTCTGTTGACGAGTATGATGAGTTTAGATGGATAGCTAGATGTCCTCTTCCTGCTGCCAATTATTCAGCTACTGTTGAACTGCAGAGACGTGGAGGTCCGGCGGGTCAAGGTGGACTGGATTTACAGGATAACCAGACTGTGCATTCTTGGGAGAGAATTGCTTATGCTGCTGTGTTGGATGGGAACTCCACTGTTGTGTTTGTGAAAGGGTTGAATCTTAGGCCGCATAGAGAATCTGATCATAGGTATTTCCGTTGCCAGTTTGGGTTAGGGAATTGGGAGAAAGAGGAAGGGTTTGTGCTTGTGACTGATGCCGTGGCTGCTGCTCAGGAAGTTGTGAGGTGTTTGTTGCCGCGGAGTATAAGTTCCAATCCTGAGAAAGCTGAGGGTATTCGTGTTACTGTTGTTCATACTTATGACAGAGTTTTGGGAAATCGTAGAGCGACTGGTAATGTTAGGATGAGAAATAATCAGCGGTTGAGGAACCGGAGACTGTATAGAGATTCTGCGCCTATGCCCTCTGTGGCTAGAATTCACAATCTTGGAGCTAGTAGGTACCATGGGCAGAGGAGGAATCAGAAGAAGTATGAGCTTTGTGCTTGTACAATGCTCTGGAACCAGGCATCTTCTCTACAGGAGTGGATTACGTACCATGCCTGGCTGGGGGTAGAACGGTGGTTTATCTATGATAACAACAGTGATGATGGGATTGAAAATGTGGTGAAAGAGCTCAATTTGCAGGACTACAACGTTAGTAGGCATAATTGGCCATGGATTAAAACTCAGGAAGCAGGTTTTTCGCATTGTGCTCTGAGAGCAAGAGATGAATGCCGATGGGTAGGGTTCTTTGATGTAGATGAATTCTTCTACTTACCTAATGACCACAAACATGGTGTTCCAGGTCAAAATTCACTGAGGTCACTGGTAGCTAATTTTTCATCTTCAGAGACAGTAGCTGAAATAAGGACTTCTTGTCATAGCTTTGGACCATCTGGATTGACCTTACATCCATCGAAAGGGGTGACTGTAGGATACACATGCCGGCTTCAAAGCCCTGAACGGCACAAGTCAATTGTGCGCCCTGACATGCTCAACGATACCCTTCTCAATGTGGTGCACCACTTCAGTCTGAGGGAGGGTTATCATTACCAGAATATACCAGAAAGCACTGCCATAGTAAACCACTACAAGTACCAGGTGTGGGAGACTTTTAGAGCCAAGTTCTTCAGAAGAGTTGCTACCTATGTTGTTGACTGGCAAGAGAACCAGAATACTGGATCAAAGGACAGGGCACCTGGACTAGGGACTGAGGCCATTGAACCCCCCAATTGGCGGCTGAAGTTCTGTGAGGTTCGAGACACTGGCCTCAGAGACCTTGTTTTAGCTAATTTTGCTAATCCAGAGTCTGGTTCCCTACCCTGGGAGAGACAAAGCCTATAACAAAACAACATTCTTTTCATTATTTTTTCTTTACTACCTTCTTCTGTATCTAATAATTTTGTTTTTATAGAGATGCCCTGAATTGAGTATAGGTTCTCACACAGATGTAAATTCTCTATAACAGAATATATTTTTTTCGAGTTCTTGTTATTATGCTATGTTTTAGAATCATCTGTGTTAATGAACCCAACATTGCGTCCAACCAGGATAAAAATATATGCACAAAACTCTTCCGCTGTAGCCTACAAACATCTAATAGGAAATGCACAGGGTTGGCAAGTATGTAAGTAGAAACAAAACCAGAAACAGAAGTGGTCTCTACGTTTCAAATAGGTAGATAACTACGTAAGGTATAATATCTTTCAGAAGTTAGGCAACATTCAAATCATAATACAAGTATAGATGCCAGTTCTTTCGAAAAGAAAATTCAGAAAACAGTAATTTCTTCAATAACAAGATAGGAACAAGAGCATACAACGTAGTCTTTACTATTTTATTGTCAAGCTAGTAACAGTTGGTTCAACATCCTCCAAAACAGGTGAATACTAGAAAAACTTGAACAAGGCACATGCTCTAAGCTGAAGGCTCGCTTATAATCATATCAACATTCACAATCTCAAAACTGAAATACACATCAGAGGATTATCACCCTAAAAAGTTATTATTAAACAAATATGTTTATTGACAATACAATTAAATAATAAAAAGCTATATTTGGTGGATTTGAATTGCCTGGCAATTGCTGATATTTGTTTTCTGGTAGCCTCTCTGTGCAGACAGTGGTTGAGAAACCTACTAGGAGAATACCAAACAAATAAAAGACGTTAACAAAATGTAAATGAGATAATTCGGTTTAAGTATAAGAGTCAACTTCCAAACCAAGTGCATCCATCAAAATACACCACCAAATGTAAATGACATGGGTACTTAAACCTCAGAGAAGATGTGTTTGAGATTGCTTCTACTTTAGGCTAGTGGCAGAGGAAGAGAAACGTAAGTCATTTTTGAAAAGCTGATATTTCTATCTTTCTCTATAAGCTCTTTTCAGAAAGCCAGAAGCTCTACTTGAAATTCCGAAACAGCTTCCAAAACCAAAAGGCAAGCTGTCCAAGTAGGCCCTTAGTAGAAGATGGGACAAAACCAGTATATATTAATCAAGACTGAGAAGGGGACAAGAAATACATAATGCCTCTCAAAACTCTCAGGTGGATTTGTTATTTTACTACTCTTTTCAGCTTCATAGGACATCCAATTTAGATGTATCCCCTCAGAAGGGAAATTAAAGGATGCAATCAGCAATACATAAGATGCATGCTTAGGAAATTTTATTACTTTGTAGAAACCTAGTAGTACTTTTAACCAAGACTCCGAAGTTTGGTTTGACACTGATTTTATGAGGTTAAACCAAACAAAACAACTAATGATTTCTACGACCTGAAAAAAAAAAAAAAAAAAAAAAAAGTGAAAGATTGGAGCAAATGTCAAAGGCACGATAAGTTAGTATTTTATGCACACAGAACTACAGTCATTAAGTTATATAAGTACATAAACCATTGATAATATAGAAAAAAAATTCGGTAAGCTAGTTGATTATAGTAGATCGAAAGATTTTGTTCCTCCCTTTCAATTTGACTCTTAAGCACTTACAGTAAGAATTGTATTAATATGAAGTTTTAAGTACTAAACATGTTACACCACAATAGATTCCTGCTTGTGTAGTTGGTGAATTTTAAGAGTTCTAATATGCATTCCAAAATAATGAAGTTACCTTTTTCTGAAGTTTGTGGTGAATATTTTTATACACATATATTGTTGACTTCTGTGGGTTAGTTTTTCAATTGCCATCTTGCCCCACCAGTGAAACTGTGTTTGCATATTTTGCAAGAGTAGCATCAAGCTTCTCTCCTATAAATGCAATCCATGACTGAAAAAAAATAACAATAATAATAATCAAAGACAGTTACCAAGAGATCAATTATGTTACGAGCACTAATGCAAAATGCTTTAAGCACAGTTTATAACTGCGCAATAGCTTACAAGCTCCAAATAAATGGGAAATGATATTTATGTGTGAAACAAAATAAAGCAAAAGTGAATTTAGAATATCTTGAAAGGTAGTATGAACAATTAATCACCATCTAATTCATTTGCGGATCACTAACAATAAGAAATTTGGAAGGCATAAAGCACCTGGTCAGAAGAGGTGAAGCCCCTGATCGTGTCTCCACCAACTATAGCAATTCCTTTATCCCCAATTGGCTGCAAGATCACTGCCTACCAAAACAAAATTGCTTCAGTAAACTCCTCTAAATATTCTAATTTTATAACTTACATTAATGATTGATCATTGGTTCGACTAACTGCATTCACTTACACAGATGTCCATTTTGAAACCTAAGCTTCAATAACAGTAAAAGAGATGAGGATAGAAGTTTCTTCAAAAACAAATATCAGAGCAGCTAATTAAAATGACAGATTCAAATTCACAGCAGAGATATATTTTTATTGTAAGCTTTTAAGAATGCACCATCAATATATGGATTTTCTAACCCTCCAAAATAATTTTGAATAGGGAAAAACCTAGGTTAGTATCAAACAAAAAACACATTTTTTACATTATTAAAACATTTACTAACTAGAATATAGGAAAAATAAACCCTACTAGCTGGTGCTAAAATAGCAAAGCACCTAGCTTTAGGAGGTTAAAGGATTTTGATTATGCTGAACAAAAGTAACCTTGATTGCTCATCTTTTAATATTTTGATCATGAAAGAATCAACAGAAAGAAACTTGAAAACCAGAAAATCGTATAACTCTATTGTGCTTACACAATATTTAAATGGGTGAGCTTTTCCACCTGAATGAAGGAGCATCCAATAAAACTTTTTTAAAAATTAAAAAAAATAAAAAATAAAATAAAAATAATAATAATAATAATAATAATAATAATAACAAAAATAAAAATAAAATAAACTTGGAAGTGTAACCTAGAAACTTACCCATCTCCTAATCATACCTCCTTAATTACATGATAATAAGAAATACAATATCTAATTACAACTGAGAGTAAAGTCATTGGTATAACGCGAAGGGGATGACAAATTTACGGACTGAAACTAAAAACTGTAATAATATAAAGTACAACTAGCAACCATCAATGCTCCATTAAAGGGAAAAGTTGAGGAAAAATTATCATAAGTACCTGTGTATTAGAAGGCAAGAAGGGTAACTCAGATCTTCCAGGATAAAGAAGTAGGTTGGCCAAGTAATTCTCTGCAAAGAATATAGAAGATGCTCATCACTGATACATTTAATCTTCTACGCTCATTTTTACCACTGTACACAACACAGTTGTATAATTGTTTAGTTCAAAATAAACCTTGATGAACTTACGTGCTCCAGATCTCATGACACCTTGATAAACTGATCCTTGCATCAACTTGCTGGCATCCACTGCTGCAGTTTCACCATCATTGGATTCAGCTGCCATACCAATTTGAAGGATACAGTTGCTGTCATAAATGAGAACTAGTGACCTGCAGCATGTTGCAGTTGACAAAGATTCCCATGCCCTGAGATTAAGCAAGAAAAGCACCAACCAAAACATGGTGAGTCTTGACAAGGTGAAGCTATGATACTGTTTTACTATGAAATAAAAACAATGAATTTTTCTAAGAGGCAAATAAATAAATAGTTTTAGTTGGCATGTAAAATATACAAATTTTAAATGCTTTCAAATTGTACATACTTTTTTCCTAAAACTGGTTAGAGTTATAAATATCGGACACATATAAATTTAGATCACTTTAAAACACATGCAAAGCTGCATCCTTATGTATACAAGATGGAGGCGTGTTGTTGTCCATCATGTTTCCTATTACTAGATCATGCAGATTAAACAACACCTAATATAATTGTACAAATTGAAAGAGAAAAGCACATTTACACTACCATAATAGCTCAGACACCACTCGGTCAGGAAGATGAGAGCATATATTTTGACATTCCACGCCTTCAGGATTCACCTGAAATCACTAAAGTTACATTATTTTTTTCCATTGAAAACACAATTATAGGTTAGGACTATTCACATACATTTACCAATAAATAAATAAATAAAGTAGTACTAAATTACCAATGTCAATAATGTGTATCAAAATCTCAATGCATGAAGATGTAAAAGAGACAGAGCTTCAAAGTAAAATATTAATTCTCACCACAGAGATGGACTTAGGCCGAATAGACAACCAAACCAGACCAGTTAATATATTGGTGACAGCCAAACTAAGTGTCAACAAATCAGCTCTTGAATGCGAACTGAAAGCACAATTAAGCCATATGTGAATCAATTTGATCATTTTGCAAAATACAAGAGATGCCAATTACCAACAATACACTCACAAAAGACGCCGAAAGTAACACAACTGGAGTTAGTATAATCAAAAACCTAAAAATTGGTAGACGCACAGCATTACCTACTAGCATCAGCGACCGGAGCTATCCCAGACAAAGCGCGGTTAAAAAGGACGGCCAAAAGAGACGCTCCACCAACATAAATCGGCAAGCTACGAACTGCTTCGTCGTTGTTCCTCACAAATTCCGGCACCCAGTCTTTGCTCGGCTTGGGTCCTCGGTAACCTCTCTTCAATTCCTGGAATCACAAAGACATTTTGGTTCGTAACAAAATTAGAAGAAAATGCTCGAATTAGAAAGACGGCAGTGAATAAACCTGCGATTTCAAATTTGAAGAGGCTCTGACGAAGTGGAGGAAACGGGAGGGTTTACGAGATAGTGAGCTTTTGGGGTTCCATGGAATGACAGACTTCAGGATAGTTCCCGCTTCCATTGACATGGAATTTCGTCTTTTATTTTATTTTATTTTATTAAATTCCGATACTTTTAAAATATATTTATGTTTAACGGCCTTACGGGCTTCATATGGACTGTCCAAAAAGCCCAGGCCCATAATAAGCCCATTATCTGAAAACACTATCTCCTACAAATATCACATTTATGAATAAAAAACACGTTCAAAATTGGAAGGGATTAGTCAGATTTGGCAAGTTATTATCTATTTATGCATATCATACCTTGTTGAATAAATAAAAGAGAAGCTATAGCTATCTAAGGTTGAAGAGTCCACATCCTACAAAAGTTTGTCTCTTTTGTTAAATCCAATTTCAAAATTATTGTAAGAAAGGACCTACTAAAACTATTGTGTTTCCATGCCTAAATCAAATCCAACATGCATAAGCTAAGTTAGTATAGCCTTCCACTTGGAGGGTTAACGTTATCTGTAGCGTACATCTTATGTTTGCCAATCTCAAGACAGTCTCTGATGGGAAATTCGTTCGAATATTGAAAAGAGATTGATTTGAGTGGCTATTATTAATTTCACGGATAAACAAGTTTATCTCTTTGATTTTAGACAACAACTCATCCATCGCCAAGTCAATGCAATCATTATTCCTATCCTCACTTCTATTTCAATTATACCCTTCACATAATTATATTAAAAAAATTAAAAATTAATGTCGGGATAGTTTTGATTTTAGGTTCACTTGAGGGGATTGAACTTCAAGCAGTAGGGATCGAAGCGAAGTCTGTTGCTCTTTGTTCCCTTCCTGGGAGTAACACAGGTAAAAGCAGTGATAATTTCATGGGTCAATATAGATGAACTTGATTCGAATTCAGTGCTTTAATGGAGTGTAAATGAAAACGAGGCAAGCTCACCATTTACAAATTTTTATAGAGAATTTGGTGGTGAATATTGTGTTTGTGTTTCTGTACAGTATAATACCAAATATTTTTATGTGGTTGGAATTTGACAACTTGAGAGAACGTTCTGGTTCACAACACCTCTAAACGTAGACGTGGGCGTGCCTTACTCATTCAACATCATTGGTGAGTAGATTATTCGCCGATTATAAGCTAAAATCCATTGGTTTTGATTGTTAATGTTGTTAATAGTATATGTTTATTGCAACTATTTTTATTAGCTGAGAATGAATTGTGTAAGTGAGTAATTAGACTGGTTTTGTAGGAGATTTGGGTTAGAGTTTTGATTCAAACGGCACACTTAGTCATTAGAATGAGAATCTAGAAAAAGGACAAGTTATGTTGTTTGTTGGTGACCTATCTTATGTTCATAACTACCCAGATAATGATAACACTAGATGGGATTCACGGGACGGTTCCTTGAGAGAAGTACTGCCACGGTAAGAAACCATAAACTTGACTTTGCCCCAAAAATTGTTAGACCTCAACAAGGTGAAACGAGATCTATGAGATTCTATTTACTTAAACTCATATTTGTGAAATGATATAATTGAAATTTTATTTGCAGTATTAGTAAATTTGATGCAGTATTTAGTAATGTCATTGTTTTTTATTTACCTATCTATCTATCTCTCTCTTTATATATATAACTCTTATTTGATTGGTGGAAAGATTTATTATTATAATAGTACATATTACATTAAAGTTAGTGAAAAAGAGAAGCATTTAATTAGTGGAATGGATAAAAATTCTTAATATATATATATATATATATAAAAGTAATTAGATAACGAATAAAACAAAAGTATGTGATAGTTTTTGTTGGACTTGGGTTATGTGATGGACCGGCCCAACCCTTATATTGAAGTGAGTTTAGGGTTATCGGATCTCGGTGATTGGTCTATCCAATATAGGTGCAGTCCAAGATTCTTACTTGTCCATTAAGTAATGAATAAGTGAGATAACATATGATAAGAATTCAATCATTTGAATTTGAATCAATTTTAGAGTATGTTTGACATCATATTTTAAATTAAATTTTAAATTATTTTTTCAATTAGCTGCCGTGGTTAGCTGTTACGTTAACTTCTAAATTAGCTGTTAGGTTAGCTGTTACATTGGGTGTTTGGCGTCATGTTTAACTTTTAACTTAACTATTAAAATATAAAATTACCAAAAGGGTATTATGTATAAAAACTATAAAATAAATAAATAAACGATTTTACAATGATAGTTATTTAAACTAATGTTTTTTCTTTATTGTATTACAAATATTGGTAGTAAATCCTTTCAATAATCCTCTTGTCAAAAGCATATACTAGGGGTGTAAGTGAGTTGAGCTACTCGCGAGCTATTCGATATTGACTCGACAAATACTCGAAATCGACTCGTCCTTCACGAGTTCGAGTCGAGCTCGAGCTCTAAATTACTCGACTCGTAAAGCTCGCGAGCCTTATCAAGTTTTACTATCGAAAGGGTAAACGAGTCGAGTCGAGTACACCAAATTCGAGTCAAGAATAATTACATAAAATTAAAAAATTATTAATGAAAATGTTAACGAGCTTCAACGAGTCGAGTTCGAGTAGGTCGATTATCATTCGATCTCGAGTTCGAGCTTGGTTTTTGGTAGCTCGACGAGTTCGAGCTCGAGTTCGAGCTTGATATAATCCTTCACGAGTCGAGTCGAGCTTGGGTATACTCGAGCTCGACTCGACTCGTTTACACCCCTAGCATATACCCCCATTAATATTTTGGTTAAAATTCATTCTAATCGATAATTCATTCATAAAAATTTAACTCCTAAACAGATACAAATACAAAAATATCAAATCAATTAAAAGATTTAAATAATAAAAATACTTGTAGAGCACGATGTAATAAGATTTTTTCTAGTTCTAGGTTACCTTGTAACAATACTATATCTCTAAGACAAATAAAAATATACATGGTATGAAATTGGGTAATATGTTTAAAGAATGTATAAAGATGAAAGAATGAGAGAATAATGTTGAACTTAACGAAACAATGAAAATCAATGGAAATAATATTGGTAGAATGAAAATAAAAATTACAAAGAAAACAAGTCGTTCATGAAAATACTAGAGGAGAGAGAATGTTGAAATGGTAAGGGTTATGAGGTATTTTTAAAATAGCATTTTATGAAAACATTAATTGAAATAACGTTTTCAAACGTTGTTGTAAAATCTAATTGAAACTCTAAAGACTGTTATATAATTGAACGCCAAACACCTCAAAGAATTCAAACGCTATCTAATAATCTAAACGGTAATTTAAAATCTAATTTAAAATATCTCCCAAACACACACTTACAGTGTGTTTGGATCACTTCTACGGTGGTTCATTAATGTTTGGTAATGTAATGTATAGGCATGTAGTGTGTTGTTTTGAGTTGATAACTTGTTTTAATGGATTGTTTAGTAATGTGTGGTTTTACATCAAATTAAAATTGAAATTACTAAATTATCCTTTTATTTTATTAATTTTATATTTTAATTAATTAATTAAAAAGATAATTTTAAATCACAAAATTTAGTATATATATAATTATTTGGAGATAACATTAAAATGAGAGAATAAAATTAAAAAATAATTCAAAAACTAGTAAAAACGAAAAATTAAAAAAAAAATTAAAAAACAATGATAGATTTGTTTAAGTTTTAAACTAAAGAGAAGATACAGATGGGTGAGGACAATGAGAAGAGAAAAGATAGAGAGGCCGATAAGAGAGATGAGTAAAAAGAGAGATAGGAGACGAAGGAACACAAAGAAGAGAAATAAAAAGAGAGAACAACAATAAGGGAGAACAACAATGAGTGAAGTCAGAAGAAATAAAAAAAATAAGGGTATTACGGTAAAAATATATGTACAACCATCTTAACACACCAAATCAGTGGTTGAAGAGAGAGAAAAAATATGCTCAAATACTATCACATGCAACCATACCATATAATTGAAAGTCTTCCCAAACATGATTTAAATTTAAAAAGTAACAAAACCATACCATCCCAACCTACAATCCAAAAACAACATTAGTTCAAGTGAATTTAAAAAGTTTCCACTATGTGAAGAGATGACTTTGGAATTCGTATTCGAGAGGATTGGTCGGGATTTTTAACTAGTGTTTAGTGAGCTGTTTTAAAAAAAAATCAGTTTTAATTGATTGACTGTAATTATTCTAATATTATTTTCACTGTATTTATATTTATATATATATATTATTTATTTATTGATCTTGTTAATATTCCTACAGCATCACAAGTTTTGATTAGCATTGTGTTATAACTTGACTCGTGTTATAAACGTAAGTTAAGATACAACCTTATTAGGTTATAAGGTACATTTAGAGGTACACTTTACCATGTATCTCTTTGTTATGCTTACAGTGAGTTTTTGTCTTGATTTTGGAATCTGACAATAATTTTGAATTATGTTGGATAATATAATTTAATTGTATATATTAAAAAAATTTAAAATATTAAAAATATTTTTTTTAAAATAAAAATATATTAATATACTTTCTCCGTTTCTATTTACATTTCAATAGTGTATACTATTCATTCATCAATCTTCTTTCATGGGTTATTCTTTATGTATAAGGAAAAATATAGTCAAGTGGGGTCTTATTTTATTCCTCTTGGTATCTATTTTTTAAATATTAAATTTATATAATTTTTAGTTGTATATTATTAAAGATATTTACGGTTAAAATTAAATATTGGACAGCGTGCCCACATAAAATGTTTCAAGTATTTGGGAACGAATGAAGTATACAGTACGGTTAGAGTGGGAGAATAATAATGCAGAATAAACAATCACAAATGGAGTATCTATACCTACTTCAATAATAGGGTTATTTCCAAAAACACCCCATTTTTCAAACGTTTCACTTTGAGCACCCGATTTTGAAAGTTTTGGAAAACCACCCCCAAAATCAAAACCACTAGTGGTTTTTGGTAATTTTGTGAGTGGTTTTGGTGTTGTATGAGTAATTTTGATCTTAGAAAATTTCCGAATCCCTAAATTAAACATATAGGATTTTAAAACCACTCATACAACACCAAAACCACTCACAAAAATACCCAAAACCACTAGTGGTTTTGATTTTTGGAGTGGTTTTCCAAAACTTTCAAAACCAGATGCTCAAAGTGAAACGTTTGAAAAAATGGGGTGTTTTTGGAAATAACCCTTCAATAATAATGGGAGAATAATAATATAGGGAGATTTTGTACATAATTGAAATGCCTATCATTTCATTGGACAAGACTAATGTAAGCATGATTAGCAATATTAATAATTAATCTTCGTTTCAATTTTGAAGTAGTCGATGAATCTTGAAATATTATATTAACTCCGTCCACTAATATTCCAACATTTCCTTTTTTTTTTTTTACATTTGTTAATTTGTTAATGCATCACTTCAACGATAAATATTTTTAATTATACACGACTAAAAATTATGATAATTTTATATTTAAAAAATAAACATTAAAACGAATAAAATAAGATCCCACTTGATTATATTTTTTCTTATACATAATTCACAATCCGTGAAACAAAATTGATGGATGAAATAGTGTAGATAACCCTAATATGACAAGTATTAGGAGACGGGAGGAGTAATCTTCATCAGAGTCGTAATTAAATATTGTAGTTCAAGAAATTGACATTATATTCAATCATGTGTTTGGAATAACTAAATATAAAAATAAAATATAATTTTTTTAAATCCCTGATATGAACTAAGTAAAATTAACATTTTCAAATCTATATATATATTATAAAGGGCTCTTTTTACTTTTAGGCCTTGGAAAGTTGGAATTATTTTTATAGGCTCAATCTCAAAATAGTTCATAAATGAGCTTTCTAAACTTTGTATTTCACTCTATAGGCTGTGCTTCCAATTATACCCTTTTAATTTAAAAAATAATTAAAAAAATATTTTTCATATTATTAAAATAAAAACATAAAAATCAGAATGTTGTATTCCTAAACTGCCCTTACCATCACAAATCCGGTTTAGGAAGGTTGAAAACGGTCTAAGAAAAAGAACCTGGTTGAATCGATTACTCCTGTTTCTTCTTCCTCCTCTTGTTCAAGCTCTTCTTCAGCCTCTGGTTCGATTTCTCCTTTGACTTGAAAATTTTCGTTCGTCTTCGAAATCCTAGAACTAATCTCATCTGTTCCTCATGTCTCTGATTCAGTTTCTCACTTTCGTCGTCTTCCCATTTCGCGACAGAACATTTGCTGCGAATTCGTTCATAGTAGACAGAAGATCTGTGGCAAATTGTGGGTAAGGTCGTCGAAATCAGGCAGTTTGTAGATTCGAGGAATCAATTTGTGCAAAAAGACGCATTTTCCAAGTCGATTTTCAATTTGCGTTGTGGAAGAGTCGATATTGTAAAGGTATGTGTTCAAGGCTGAGTTTGCTTGATGTTAATTAATGGAGAAACTATTCGTTTCACGCTTTATTTGTAATGTTCTTGTGGGTATTATTGTGGTATAAATAAATCTCATTGATAATACATCCTGGTAGTTCATATTCATATGGTTACGCTTGGATATGTCTGTGTAGATGTATTACATGCCAGTTAATTTTATTGGAACACACATTCATGCATTAGATGTAGAGAAATTATAATATGCTGCTTCATATTGTAGTTTTCATTTAAATTGGTTGTTGATTCATGTTAATGGCACTGCTGTTTATATGATATGCTTTATTTTGTCTGTTTTGTTTTGTTGTTAGTTGTCTTTCTGTTTTGTTGTTAGTTATGTTACTGACTATATAGGCTGTTTGTTTGAATTTGTGTAGATAATGTTTATGTGGTATTGTTGTAGATATGGTAAGCAGCAGGTTGTGTTCTTTAAATAAGGTTTCATGTTTTAGGTCTGCACAAATTAATGGTGTTAATGTTGACATGAACTGTTACTTCATTCTAGATTTTGGTGTTGTTGTTAATATGATTTACTTATTCCTTTTCATTGCTTTGAATCATGAGTTTTGATAATACTATATTAGTAATATTTGATTACAATGATACGTAGATATGTTTCTACAAAGGGCTATTGTAAGAATTAGATAATAGGTAGGTTTATGGTAGTACTTTTGGTTTAAGGTGGATGTTAGTTCAGTGTAAGTAAGTAGATTACAACTCTTATTTTCATGCACGTGAGGTAATCTGTTATAAAACTTGTTGAATGTACTTATTAGTTTCTGATCGCATATCAGAACATTTTGATGACAGATGTCTGTGTTGTGAGTTCAGATACCCAAAAATTTGTTTACGTGGTTGTTGTATTTGAATGTTATTGCTATTGGATTGAGTCCTTTCTGGAATGATTTGGCTTTAATTGGTAAGATTATTTCCATTTTAAGTTTAATTAATTTGATTGACATATGAGTTGATTATATTCTTAATTAGATTGATTTGGTCTTAATTGGTTAGACTATTTCCTTTTCTGGTTTAATTGATTTGATTATATATTCTAATGAGTTTTTTTTTTAATTGATTTGATATTAATTGGTTGGATTATTTCCTTTTTGAGTTTAATTAATTTGATTTTGTAACACGAGTTGTTTGTTTTCTTTGCATTAGATTGATTTTATAATACATTTCATTTATGAGTTATTTTTTTAATTGATTTGATCTTAATTGATTGTATTATTTCCTTTTTGAGTTTAATTAATTTGATTTTGTAACACGAGTTGTTTGTTTTCTTTATATTAGATCGATTTTATTATATTTTCATTTATGAGTTGTTTTTTCCCCTTCGGATAATATATTCGTCGGAAATATTCATTTACGTGCAGGGCATGCTGTACGAAATTGCAAGAAAGCAACAATTAATGTGGATGCAACATGTAATGGGATCTCTCATGTACCTTCCAATAGTCAAACTTCAAGAGAACACAAATACAGTGAAACATTCAATAGCCCGACATGAGGAAGCAACAAAGTCATAGTTCTGTAATTGTTGTATTATGTACATGTATTTTATGGTTTTCAGAAACTGTAACTTAGCTTAAATAGTTTATTGTTTAGCGGTTTTGAAACCATATACTAGCGTGTAATAAAGCTTGAGTGATCCTAGTCGTGAATATGGAAAGATACATTCAACATTTGGTTTTTGTATACAGATATGTCTGATAGAGTGAGAAATGAAGACTTGCGAGACTTGGGGCCGATCCACCCAGCCATTTGTGAGTTAATTTGACTCTAATGTGACCTCAGACAGTAATATGGCAGTTCAAAAATCTGATGGCACCTCAGAAACCCAGTTCTGGCCATTTTTGGACTCCAGTTCGCTTTACCCATGTATGAAATGCCCCTTACTCAAGTAGTACTAAACTTTCAAATAGACAAGTGCATTTGCAACTCCCCTTAGTGGAATTCATGAGTGTAAAGGGCTAGATGTGATACTCCTACTTTGGGAGGTACTTAAGTGTAGTCCAATTGTTGGTCTCCTAAGTTTTTTTTTTTAGATAAAAAGGTCTGATATGGTCGGAAATGACCGCTTGCAAGATTTGGGGTCGATCCGCCCAACTATTTATGTGTTACTTTGACTCTGATGTGACCTCAGACGGTAATATGGCACATAGAAATCTGATGGCGCCCAATTTTGGCACTTTTGGACTCCAATTCGCTTTGCCCACGTATGAAATGTCCCTTACACAAGTAATACTAAACTTTCAAATAGACAAGTGCATTTGCAACCCCCCTTAGTGGAATTCATGAGTATAAGGGACTAGATGTGATACTTCTACTTTAGGAGGTACTTAAGTGTAGTCCAATAATCGAGTCCCCTAAGTTTTTTTAGTTTTTTCTGTAAAGATAGGTCAGATGGGGTGGAAAATGAAGGCTTGCAAGATTTGGGGCCGATCCACCCAGCCATTTGTGAGTTAATTTGACTCTGATGTGACCTCAGACGGTAATATGGCATATCAGAAATCTGATGGCACCTCAGAAGCCCAATTTTGGCCAATTTTGGACTACAATTCGCTTTGCCCACGTATGAAATGTCACTTACACAAGTAGTACTAAACTTTCAAATAGACAAGTGCATTTGCAACCCCCCTTAGTGGAATTCATGAGTGTAAGGGACTAGATGTGATACTCCTACTTTAGGAGGTACTCAAGTGTAGTCCAATAGTCGGGTCCCCTAAGTTTCTTTAGTTTTTTCTATAAAGATAGGTCAGATGGGGTGGGAAATGAAGGCTTGCAAGATTCGGGACAGATCCGCCCAGCCATTTGTGAGTTAATTTGACTCTGATGTGAACTCAGACGGTAATATAGCATATCAGAAATCTGATGACACCTTAGAAATAGTCGGATCCCCAAAGATTTTTTGGTTTTTGTATACAGATGGGTTTGATGGGGTGGGAAGTGATTGCTTGCAAGATTTTTGGCCTGACAACCCAACCATTTGTGAGTATATTAAGTGGTTTAGGAGTCATTCAATTGTAGGAACTAAAATTGAGGACGAGAGACTTGTGTACTGATATCAACCTCAAAAAATTTGAAATCATAAATCTGATATAATATTAGAACATTCACAATATCATAGAAAAATAACAAAACAAATATGCAGAGCTTACAGAAAATCGGTATCCTTAACTTAAACATAGCGAACATGTAGAGCTTACACAAAATTGGTGTGCTTACCCACCATTTCCTACAAGGATACCACAAGGTACAATTTTGTTATCTAAAAAATGCATGGATGACTCACAATCAAAGCCATCATGATTTGATATATGCTGATCGACTTCGAAGTCACAACAACTGAAATACCACGGTGTTCTCTCTGTCTGTAAAGGAACTAATGTCTTTTTACCAGGTACCTAAAAATGTACGTAACATCGGACATATCTGAATACAGATCACACATATCTGACTTGACTTCAGAAACAACTGGAACCAAAACAAGTAACAGATTATTTAAAAATACCTGTAATATCATGTCAAAAACCTGCAGATGAAATAACAAGTAATAAATCAACACTGTCAATAGTATACCCTTCTTCGAATATATTCTCCCAAGGGAAAAAAACAACTCATAAATGAAAATATAATAAAATTAATCTAACACAAAGAAAGCAAACAACTCGTGTTACAAAATTAAATTAATTAAACTCAAAAGGGAAATAATCTAACCAATTAAGATCAAATCAATTAAAAAAAAACAAGTCATATCAGAATATATATAATCAAATCAATTAAACCAAAAAAGGAAATAGTCTAACCATTTAAGACCAAATCAATCTAATTAAGAATATAAACAACTCATATGTCAATCAAATTAATTAAACTTAAAATGGAAATAATCTTACCAATTAAAGCCAAATCAATCCAAAAAGGACTCCATCCAACTGCAATAACATTCAAAGACAACAACCACGTAAATAGATTTTTGAGATATTTGAACTCACAACACAGATATCTGTCATCAAAACGTTCTGATATGCGATAAGAAACTGATAAGTACAATTCAACATGTTTTAAAACAAATTACCTCACATACATGAAAATAAGAGTTATAACCTACTTACTTACACTGAACTAACATCCAAACAAATAAAATCTCCAAACACAAAAAGCAAATCCTATCACCTTTACTATCTAAGGTGTCGATACATTTACTCTTATAACAAGATTCTCCTTAATTTTTTCCGACTACCAAACACACTCTAGTGTCAAAATCAAACTCTATTTTATTATCACAAAATCCTAACAAATAAAACCCTTCTCAACTCAGTTCGACTATAAACCAAATATATATAAATCCAACTCCAACTCCAACCCCAAGAAAATTCAAGCAATAAAAATAACCTAATAAATTACACTCAACAACAACAACCCTTTATCTGTAGTATCAAAGACTGCATAACATTTGCAAATTCAACCTATATGCACAACAAACAATATCAGTACATTAATAACACCACAAATTACATACAACAAAACAAAATAGTAACCAGGAAAATGCATGGATAATTACCACAACCACAATAATCATATCTCAAAAACATACATAAATACAAATAAGCAAACTAACCAACATATTTCTTAGTCAGGGGAAATGTAACGGCCTTAACAACCACAATCAGCAATATAATAGCAAACCCATAAGAGTAGGGAATGTGTAAAATAGACAATCCATCTTTCAGAACCTGAATACAATAACCACAAACCGTAAGAAGTCCAAAAATTTAAACACAAGAACAAACACAACCAATGTGAAACCTTCAAAATAGTTTCCAATTTGTGATACCAGAGAGCCAATTAGAGTTCTCACTATCGTCGTCACCGTTTCTAGAGAAGAAGAGACAGCAGCATCTGTTATAGTATAAAGCAAACTCTCAGCTCAGCTAAATAAGTCCTCAATTGAGTCGCAACTTTGAAACTATACATATTCTTTCTTAGGGATTGTATTTCAATTGGTCTGAGCACCGCCCCTGTCAAGGCGAAAGCTGTGGCTTCAAGCCCCGTCAGTGCCGATCTTAGAACCGAATTTTATGATTTCGCTTACGATCTGGTTGAGGAGTTTTGAGGACGTGGCGAAGACGGCGAGTGGTGGTTGTCGGCGAATTGAACAATGATGATTCAGAGGAGGAGTTGCGAGGTTAATTTGGAAAGGAGAGGGATGGACGATGGCTATCTGCGATGGCTTTTGGTTTTGATCTCTGCGATGATTTTTTTTTTTAATTTATTTAATTGGTTAATTTTACTTAGGGATAGAATAGTCATTTCACATTTCAATATAACTTAAAAGTTATCTTAATGGCCTTTTTGTTAATAACTTTTAAGAAAAGGGTATAATTGGAAGCACAGCCTATTGGGTGCAAAGTAAAGTTTACAAAGCTTATATTTGCAAGATTTTGAATTTGGGCCTATAAAAATAATTCAAACTTTCCAAAGCCCATTTTGAATAATTTCCTCTATTATAAAGCAGAAACTTTGACGATACTTAGCAAGCTGACGTGGCGCGCTCTCGTATCAGTATTGGGTTGAAAAACAACCAAAATGGATACTTTTGAAATTCGAAGCTCTTTTGCAAATAAAATAGTTACATATGACATTGCATTTATTTTATTCTAATTAATTATTTCACATCCCCACCCACTACTACATCTATCTCTCACTCTTCCTTATTTTATTTAATTACAATACTAAAAACTATTGGTATTTCTAACCAATCATTTATTATTATTATTATTATTTTAAAATAATAGTGTACTGTATAATTATATCTAAAATAAATATGTAATAAAAAACAATTGAAAGAAATAATACTCTATTTTGTGAATAAATGAATATTTTTAAAATATTTATAATAATTTTAATAAATAAATATTTACTTGTATAATATATAAATTGAAAATTAACAAGAATTACATTGTCTTGTGTGAATTAATTTAATATTAATTTATTATATATTAGTCTCTATATATAGATTTTCTAATAATTATTTCTCTTATTTTTAGAAATCTTCATCAGAAAAGAACATGCTAAAATAATTACCAATGTGCTATGCATTAAATTATATGTATTAATGCACACAAATTAAGACTTTTAATTTTTTAAAATTTCTCTTAGACGTTACCAACAATTTATTGTTATAAAAAGCTACTTTTCATGTGTTAGGTTCATATTTTAAACTTCATATTGGATTCGTTCTTTGAATTTCTTTGTCGTCTTCTTCTATTTCAGGCTTCATCTTGGATTCGTTTCTTAAATTTCTTGGTCGTCTTCTTCTATTTCTCCCTCGAATCGGGTCTTCTGTTCCTTCCTCAATCAGAAGTACATTTTCCTTTTCAAATTCTACTATTTTATTTAAAGTATACTTTTTCTTTTATAATTTTATTTTATGCCGAATAGATTTATTTATTTTGAAACTTTAAAATTTACTTGATATTTTTGTTTTCAGGTATTTCTCTCTTACATTTCCAACCTTCAAACGGTGAGGTTCAAATTTCATCGAATTCAATATATATATTTTTTGTGTTATTTTATATTTTGTGTTATTTCTCTTTTATTATTATTATGAAATATCTATGTGACTTCCAGAACCACTATAATTTATTTGGTACTATTGTTTTGTATCACTCCAAACATAAAATGGTAAGAGTTATTTTCTTTAAAAATTACTACTTATTTATTTATATATTTCCTACAAAAATTATTGTTTATTTATTTTTATTCTATAATATTTTCTCTCTTTTATTAGGTCATATCTGTCCCATTTCAGGAAGATGAGAATGAGAAGATGAATAATGAAGACTCATAATTAGGACAACAATGGAAGATTTTTTTTAAATGATTTTGTTTTACATGTCAAATCTGCATTTCTGCATGGGGAGTTACTTGAATAAGTATACATTGATCAACACATTGCAAGTTATTGTAATTAGTTATTTCCATTTTTATTTCATAATAAAATTACTTTATTCATTTTTTATAATAATTTGAATCTAAATTATAATATTATACCTAATAATGTATCTCTTTTTTTACACATAAGTCTTTCTCAGTTTAATTTTTAAATATTAAACTAGATTTATATATATTGGAAATTTATAAATTAGTATATTCCTTTTAATTTTATAAAATTTAAATTTTTTTATTATTATAACTTCCAAATCAACATATGGTAAGGTACACTTATATTGGATGAATGACAATAAAATCAATATTTAATTATAATTTTTTTAATTTTATTTTATATCTTTTTAAATTCAACTTACTTGAAAATTTTATAATTGGCAAATAATAATATTTTTGAGATATTTATAGTAATGCTCAATATTTATAAAACATTTGTAACTATTGATATTAAAAAATAATAAACAGGTTATCAATAGGTTATCAATAGTAGTATAATATATAAAGTATATATTTATTAATTATTAAATTTTCAAATTGAATGTCGGGTTGGAATCATTTACATATTCTAATTTATAGTATATAATAGTGATTTTTCTTCTTACATTTATATAAGAAAACCTATAAATTTATTAGAAATTTATATATTTTTTAATTGTATTAATAATTTAATTAATATTTACGGTTACATATTTGTAACTCTTAAATTTATTATTAAAATAATATAATAATAATAATACTCTAAATTAACTAAGAATTGAATAGGTGGATAAGAAAATATGAAACATTGACTTTAATTCATTTATAGTAAATAGTAATAAATAAATTTAAAAAAAATGAAAAGTTACAAATTCCTTATTAAAAATAAATGAATTTTACAACTATAGATAGATAAATTTGAAAAACTCATCAAATCAATCATGTCCACCATTGTCACAAAGTGAAGACATCTCTACATCTGTAGAACTTGAGTAGTTTTGCATGCCTAGTCATTTATTTTTGTTTATGAAGAACTTTAGTTTTGGTTGTTGTTTGTAGTGTTTGGGCATGTTAGGCGTGAATAGCGACGCGGTTAAATTTTAATGACTCAACGTGAAATGCGTGACATAAAGTTGCCATCTCGCTTTCACATAACCATAATCAAACTGCTTAAATTATTTGTTAATGAAAGTATGTTGTGGTTGATGTTACTGCTATACTAACTCGTAATTATACTGATCATATTTTAATGCAGAAATTATTGCTTGTTCCATCCATGACTGTGGATTCACTCTAGTCTGATTTTTGATAAGTTAAAGAATTCGTATTTTTTTTAAAATTTTTAAGTTATTCTTCATGAAACTTTATTCTTAAAATTTATAAATTTGAATTTTTAAAAATAATTAGGTAGTGAATAATAATAATAAAAATTATGGTAATTTCGAAATAAAAAACCGAGTGAATGTCAATAGTTTTATTCATGAGAGTTTTGAAGTAGATAAGTTAGAAATTGGCAACAAAAATAATGGTCGAAACTCATATGAACTAAAGGAAGAAACTATTTGGATTTGTAATCCAATAATTGTTTTGTTGTTTTCATTTAAATTTGAGAAAACTATACTAAATTGAAACGGGAATCACTAGAGGTTGATGAATTAATATGATATAGAATCAATAGCATGAGTTATTAGTTAATCAATTTCCATAGAAATATACAATTAAATTAATTAATATTTGTCTTATTTATTTTGAGAGAATAATGATTTAATAATAAATGCTAATGATAAATATCATTATAATCTATATATTATATAAAGCGGAACTTCTCAGCGGGCTCACTAGCTGAGGTGGACATATTAAGAGTTGGGTTGAAAAGCACCCAAAACTGAGTAACTTTGATTTTTGATTTTATTTTGCAAATAAAATGATGACACGTGTAATTATATGACTTTCATTCCCATTAATCATTATCTCTCATTTTCTAAGTTACATTTTATCTCTCTCCTCTTTATTTTAATTAATTAATCAGAATATCAAACTATTGGCATTTCTCAACCATCATCCTATTTTACAATTAAAACTCCAGATTTAATGCTTTAGATTGACTGTTCGTATCACATTTAAAAAGTTTATTTCTTCCTTTTTAATCTTCCATTTGAATTTGTGAAAATGAAAAACTTCATTTTCTCCACATAATACATCCTGCTATAAATCCATCACGGAATGTTGTGAATTGAGATATTAGAGAGTTTTAATACAGATTCATGGAGGAGGTTAAACAGAGTTTTGCTTTGATGGCTACATACTTCTCTCATGTCGTCGTTAACTTTTCAAGTTCGTTTGCTTGATTTATTTAGTATTTTTGTTCTTAATTATTTTTCTCTGGCTTTAATTTGTGAGCATTGTTTGTTTTGGAATGATGACAATGATTGAGAGAGCAGTAATGTTAGAGTCTCTCCCGGAGAAGACGAAGTTGATAAATTTGGCATTCATTTTAGAGATTTCTCGCTGATACACCTTTTTTTTTACAGCTGCTCACTCTGGTAATGTCAAACTGGAATGTTTGTTATTTTGTTTTGTTCATCTATTGTGGTAGGGTTGAAGTTTTCATTTGCTAATTGGATTTAGGGTGTTTCTTTTTATGTTTCTTTTATTAATGGGTATGTTTTTGACATTTTGGGTATTTTTGGAGTTGCAACGAAATTTGTTTACCATGTATTGTGTTTATAGTTTGAGTATTGTTAAGGTAGACAATATACCACTTTGAGCTTTGTTTATTATATTCACATTCAAATTCTAGAAAAAATCGTCTCAACACCAAAAGGATCCATGGCAAGTCATAGTTTTATACATTAAATTTTATTTTGACTTTCTTTTTGGAATTTCAGGCTCTGCCGAATCAGTAGGGTGTGATCGATGATGGAACTGGTATATTTTAATTTTGATTTTTATTTATTTATTTATTTTCCTTGATTTCATTGTTAGATTAGGATTAGTTTTATTATTTAAGTTGCACAGTAACGACAATATTATTATTTGTCTTTGAAGACTCTTCTACAAATTCATAATTCAATATCTATATGCGTCATTGTCCATCTTTATCTCCTTTTATAAACATATTTGAGTAATATAGATTTCTTTCTCATCTGGCTAATTGTAGATAAAACTTTAAAAAATTGTTTTGGTACTCATTTTTCTATTTTAATTTGGTTGTTGTGGTTTTTAAATAGTTAAATGGTTTTGTGATTTTTGGGATATTTTGATACGTGGTTGAGTGTTTTGAGATGATTATGTATACAAATCATAGAATCATTCAATATGGTCTGTCCATTGTCCTTATTTTTATTTTAATGGGACTACTGCTGATTTAGGTTAATGTTCAATAATGTTACAGTTAGCTAATGATTGCAATGATTTGACCGGTTACAAGTCTGAAATTATACATTCCATCTTTTGAATCCATTGGCAATTTGTAGTTAGAATTCAAGGACTTTAGCTGATATATTGAAGATTGATGATGTATTGAATCAATTCATATATTAATATTTATCATAATATATATATATATTATATATAAATAAAAAAAGTGGTTATTTAATTATAACTAATGTAAAATTATTAAATTGACTGATAAGATTGAAAAGGTCAAATTGATTAATTAATCCAATTATATCTTTTTATGAATTGGATTAATAAATAAATATATTAATTTAATCACTTCAAATTTTTATAGTTAAATAATAATAAAACTTAGAGTATAAAAATGACAAGTTATTCAATTTAAAAGTTAATTATAATTTATAGTAATAATTGATGATAATTTGGACCATCAATATTGAGAATTAACATACAAAATGAAAAGTTGAAATTTAGACAAATCAATATTTGTGTTTTAATGATATTATTTTAAAATAAGTTAAAAATATCTTTAATATTTCAAATATTTATAAAATCGTTGGGGAAAAACATAATAAATAATATAAGTACTAATTAAAGATATTTTATATACAAACTATACATTAATAATACCGAACTTAATAATAAAATAATGTTAATGACGTTAATTAGAAAAACTTAATATATATTATGAAGAGTATATTAAAAATATTTTATGATTAGTTTTAAATTTAAGGAGAGAATTATATCAATATACATTTCCTATTATTTCAAAATCAACAAATAAATAAATAAATATATAATACTTAAGTATTTAAATAATAATGTTGAAGAAATAATTAAGCAATATTATAAATCATTTCCATATAAAAAATTAATTTCATAGTTAAATTTTGCAAACATTGTTTTAGAATACCATGTAATAATGAGAAAAAAGTATTATACACTTTCTATTCTTATCTCAAATTTTCATTTAAATTATTTCTCTTTTAAAATTTTATTTTACTATTCAATTTTTTAAAATAAAGTTTAATAAAATTTGTTCTTTTATATATAGGATGCTAAATTGATCAGTTAAATTAAATAAATTCATATTATAATAAAATTAATATTTTTATTAATATATATTAAATTACATTTAAATACCTCGCAAAGTATTAAAAAAATATCGATAGAATTTTTACTAAGTTATGATAATAATTGTACTTATATTTTAAAAATAAAATAAAATATATAAAATAATATCTTTTTTCACAAATACACACAAAATTCTCCGTGCTAACCAACTAAATATTATTTAAATACTTAAGTATGAACTAAAATAATTTTTTTTGAAAAACTTATTAATAACGGTTTTTTTCGTAAACAGAACATATAAACTTATATTTATTTAACATCTTTTTACTTCTCTATTTTTTCTTCCAATTAGGTAATTGTTCATATCTAAATAAATAAATAAATAATGATTAGATTAGACTTTACTAATTCCAAAAATTTATAATTAAAACTAAATTAAATTATGTTTAATGTCTATCTTTGTTATATCATGTTTATATATATATATAAACAACTTATTTTAAGTTGTATTATTAAATTAAATTTTATGGACGTAGAAATTAAAATAAAAGATAAATATATATTAATGAGAGTAATTTTCAAAAGATTTTCTTTTTCATATTTGTAATAACTTCTTAATAGTATAGAATAAATTAAATCAATAGAAAAAATATAAAAGAAGTAAGGAATAATATTTGAATGATTTTTTTTTTAAATGAATCAACTCATTATAAAATTATCTGAAATAAATTTTAAAAGGAAAAATTTTAAGTAATCAATATATTTATTAATTGATATAACTTTTTAATATATAAATATATTTTATATACCTAATTAAAAATATATTAATTTTAATAAAATTAAAATATAAAATAATTAAAAATAAATATATATGTCGCGCAATGCGCGAGTCATTTTACTCCTTGAATACGAATAACTCAATGAAAAAATGAATTTAAAATGGTGAATCATGGTTTTAAGTGGCTTCTCTATGTTGAATATTTATATTCAACCAATTTCTTAATTAATAATGAATATAATAATTTCGCCTGCCTAAAAAAATATACTCATTTTATGTATTTAAAGTAACGCGGTTACTATTTTAAATAGTATTTATAAAATTATTATTTGAACTATTATATGCTATTTTAAAACACTATTTATAAATATTTATTCTATAAAATACAACCATCAATGTTTTAAAATAATAATATTATTTCAAAGTAAAATTAGTATATAACTATGTAATTTGATTTCAAAGTTGAATTTCAGCTATACCTTACATGAAAGTTGATCATAATTGCCTGATACTTCGTATCGTATAACTAAATACTATTTCTGTTTTGATATAGGTGTTAAATTTGAAGAAAACTGAAATTTTATTTTAAATGTCAATTTTATTTTCTAATAAAATTTTATTACGGTTTTTTCAATTTACCCTTCATTAAATATATTATATTTAATAATTTAAAGTTAAAATATTTTTAAATCATATATTAAATAATAGATAATTTAGTAACAACACATCAAATTAAAAATAAATACACTACACATAAAATTAAATATTTTTATATCCACTCCAAAGTGAACACATAATAAACCATATATCGGAGGTATTACACTCCAACTTAATTCAATTATTCATTTGTATTCTACCAACGTATATAATTTGTAATAAATTTCGTGAAAATTACATAACACAATGAATTTTCTTAGGTGGACCATAGCACAACTCTATAAGCACCCTCTCATTCAACGTAAGTAATGATGTCAACTAAATCATTCACTTTAAATCATAATACAATTTTTTTTCTCCAATTGGTAAGTCTTTATGATGTGGTTTATTTCCACCAAAACTTCAAAATATTATAAATAATATTAAAAAACAGGTATGTATGGTTTCATTAAAGACAAAAATATTGAATACCATGGACAAAGTGTTATTATCCGAAATCACATTTGTTCAATCAATTCCATATAATTAAAAGGGTGATTTCCAAAAAACACCGCTAGTTTGACCCTTTAGCCAAAAAACCTCAGCTTTTCTATTTTTGGCCAAAAAACCTTTTTTTGACGGATTCCGTTTTTTTTACTGTTCAATTCCGTTTCTCCATCACCCGCCATTTTACTCATAGGGGCAAAAAGGTCTTTTCCCTATTTTTTTTGAAAAAAATATATAAAAAGAATTACGAGTAAAAAAATATATATGAAAAATTTACGAGTAAGAATTACAAGTTCCGCTGCTCGCCTTTGCTCTTCCTTCATGGCATCATCCATGATACCTTCCCTGAATCTCACACTGAGCTCTAGCGGAGGATACTTGAAAGTATTGCTAAGATAGTCCCACAGATCTAATATGTCATAAAGATTTGCATCAGTGATTATCTCTTCATCTTTCTCCTTCCAGGGTGGTTTAATCCTGCATTCAATATCAGCCACCACAAACCCTTCTCGACCACTCACTCTCTGAGCTATCTTTATCAAACAGACCCTGTCTAGGTCGATTAGCATTGAAACCTTTCTTCCATAACAACTCACTACTAACTTAACAACATCGCTTTGGTGAACCCTAAAAAATAATAACAACACAACCAATCAATTAAGTATTGCAATATAAACTACCATATCTGGACATCAATGAACACTACAACTCCACAATATATATATAGTATGAGAAGATCATCAAAACAAAAATTATTCCATTTGAGGGTCCTGTAAGCCCTAAAACAATAAATCAAACAACAATCAGAAAACGATATACAACAAGTTTTACAATTTGGAAGACGAACAGTTGCACCCCCAAAACCGACTACAAAGAAACCCCTAAATGCCAGAGAACGAAACCATCAAACCCTAGAACAAATGCAAACTTCACAGAAAAATTAGAGAGACAATAACGATGTATCTTCACTTACCCGACATCGTCATCCTTGCGTCGACGCTTCAACCTGCTGGTCATCGTCGCAGTGCTGGTTACTGGAGGAATCGATTGCATTTGAAAAAGGAAGAAGAAGAAGAGGCAAAAACTTTGTCCAAGGTTAGGTATTCGT
This sequence comes from Cardiospermum halicacabum, assembly GCA_031304145.1. Taxonomy (NCBI): domain Eukaryota; kingdom Viridiplantae; phylum Streptophyta; class Magnoliopsida; order Sapindales; family Sapindaceae; genus Cardiospermum; species Cardiospermum halicacabum. Next base: position 17,305,192 of record CM062397.1, read on the forward strand.
CAGACTCATTTAGGTCACCACCTTACCACTACACCTTCAAACGTGACGAGGTTTAAGCAAAATGGAGGGAAGGATAGTGATGGTGGTGTTCCAAATGCAGAACCCCACAGAACCCAACAGAACTTGTATTCAATTAGAAAAAAAACAACTAAGGACAAAAAAAAAAGGGGACGTGGCAATTGATGGTCCACACACGTATGTGTTTTTCATTTTTTACTAATAAAATTTAAAAAAAAAAATTTAAAAAATAGGGAAAAGACCTTTTTGCCCCTACGAGTAAAATGGCGGGTGATGGAGAAACGGAATTGAACAGTAAAAAAGATGGAATCCGTCAAAAAAAGGTATTTTGGCCAAAAATAGAAAAGCTGAGGTTTTTTGGCTAAAGGGTCAAACTAGCGGTGGTTTTTTGGAAATCACCCTAATTAAAAGCTCAACCAAAACAAATAATTAGAGAACGAAAAGATAGATAGGATATTAGCCGCCACACAAGATCATGTGTGTATCAAAGAGGGTGTGGTGGCCGCACAGATAACGCACACTTTTGTAATGTATGTATTCACCGATGACAAGACAAAAAGTCTACAAAAAGACAAAACACCCCATGTGGACCCCTCAGTGTTCCTTTTAGGACAACACGTGCTTCCAAATTCAACTGTTCTAATCTCACGTGCCGGTTGTGTTTGTTTCCATGACGGTCCAATTAGATATTTTTCAATGGTGGGAGAATAGACAAGGTGGAATTGATGTGTGTAATAGTGTTATGATGGTGGACTTTGAAAAAATAATGTCAAAGTGTGTGTGTATGTTACTTATAATTGTATTACTTTACAAGGTGAAGGTGGGGGTGGGGAAAACTATATATATAAGATTGAAAAGGAAATCAATGTGTGAAAATGAAAGCGATAAAATAAAATAAAAAATATAAAAAAAGAAGCAAAAGTAAAGCCAAAAAGCATCCACCCACCAGAGCCACATAGAAAGGCTTAGATGAAGAGAAAGGCTAATTATGATTATGACTTGTGAAAATTAAGTAAGAAAACAAAAAAAAAAATCATTTCATATGCAATTATCAATCGAATCGAATCGAATAGTTTAGTAAATTGCCTACGAGGATCTCCAGTACGCGGTCCAACTGTGCCTCTGATCTGAATCCACAAAAATGCATCATTAAATATTTGGGATTGATATTAAGGTGAGATGGTTCTAAATAATGTTACGTTTTAATTTAATAATTTTTTAAAAAATAAAATCATCAATTTTGGAAAAAAAAATATCATATGATGAGGGTAAAATCGAATTAATAAATTATGATTAAATTATATTTAAAAAATTAAATTAAAATTTAAAATTTTAATTTAAACTAATTTAATTTATATTTTATAATTAAAACATAAATTATGTATATAATAAATTTACTATTATAATTTATATTAATTTTCAAAATAAAATGATAACATTTTTTTAAATATTTTTTACACATTAAATTTATTAGTTATATATATATATTATTGGAACATTCTGAACCTTAACTATATATATAAATTTATTTAATTTATAAATATAATTAAAATTATTATTATTATATTATATAATTATATACGTGATCGAGATTTAATATTTTGAGTCCCGATAATATAATTTTTATATATAAATTATTTGGCTGTTCAATAAATTTTTTATTGTAGAAATATCATTTAAAAAACAAAATAAATAAAAAACATTTAAAACATATTAAAAAAATAATAAATCATAAAATTTATATTTATAATATTAATGGCCAAAAAAGACAAAAAAAAAAATATGTAAAATAAAATTATGCATGTTAGGAAATTATTGGTGGTTGTTATAAACTTTTTAAAATTTATAAATTAAATTAAATTAAATATTTAATAAAAATAAAAATTAAATTTTATATTTATAATACAAGTACTATAGATAATTTTGGAATTATAAATTTTTTATTTATTATTTTTTCACTCAATAATTACTGATAGACTGTATGCGAAAAATATATCGCTAATTAAAATAAATTTATTTCTTAAAATATAGTATATTAATAGAAAAAAGGTGAGTATATTTTAATCTATAATTTTAATTAAAATAATATTAATTAAAATTAAGTTAGTGAATAAGCATGGGTTTAAATGAAAGAATTTTTAACCTATTTCAAAGCCCATCAAAACAAATTAGGGTTAAGAATAGTATAGTAATATATCCATGTATATTAATCATACGGTTCATGTATTTAGGTGGTGGGGTCGAGGAAGTCTTATCTATCCTGGCGAAGCGCACACACCCACCACCACATTTAGAAAAGATGAAGTAGAGACAAGGAAATCCTTCTCAAAGAGGTACAGAATATGCCAAGTTGACGGTCCAGACCCATTCTCTTTCTCCACCATCACTTTTTTATTTTATTAATCAATTCTTTTTTTGTTTTCTCTCCACTATTTCTTCATATCTTTCTCCCTTTCTTTCCACTAATATCCAAACATTTTCCACCTATTTACATATGTTCTTTTTCAACATCATTTTATTTTTATTTTTATTTTGTTTCTAGATTTCAATGTAATGATCACATAATCAAGTAATTTAATTATCTTTTCCCTGTGGCTTGCTACTATTATAAAATATAAGGAAGTTTTAAAGTTTGATTTAATTCAGTTGCTAAAATTAGGAAAAATATTTAAAAAATATGAATTTTGAGATATTTTATTTTATTATTTTTAATTTATCAATTTTTTTAAAAATAATTTTGATGAAATTCTGATAAATAATTTTAGTGTGGCAGTAGGATTAAGAAAAACTGATAAAAAAGACAATTTTTGGTAATTTTTAATTTTATCAAAATTTATTTTTCTAAACATTTTAAAACTCTACTAAAATTTAATTTTTTTAAAAAAAATTTACCTTTTCTTATTTTCATAATAGCTTTAAAAAAATAAAAAATTAAAATAATAGAGTGAAGAAAACCTATATAAAATTTTTTAAAATTATTTCATAAAAGTATTCAAAAATAAAATATTGGTGAACATATATAATTTTAAAAGTTAGATATATAATATAATATCACATTATATCTAATAATCAATAATTATCTATTTGGTATTTAAAAAATATAATTTGATATTAAATTTTTTTCAAAATTAAACCACTTATTTTGTAAAATTACCTTTATTTTCATTTTAAAATAATTAAAAATATTTGAAAATTGGCTATAAATTTATTTATAGTATAAAAAGTTTATTTTAATCTGAAAATATTTAAAATAACATACTAGACATATAATTATTTATTTAAAAAACAGCAACAGAAATTTTAATTTTATTTATTTATATATTTATGTAAGTAAAGAAATACTTATAGCTTTTGAAATCAGTGAAAAAATAAAAAACTTGACTCAATATCATATGCAATCAATAAACTTATACAACATAGCATTAATTAGTTCACTATTTCCAGTATAATCACATGTCGAGTAGCCATTGGTGGAGTACGCCCAAGTTGCAGATAGGTTAAATCAGCACCAGCCAATAAGCAGTATATCACGATGCTACAAACATAAGAATATACCATTACATTATCTTTATTTATTTAAATTATCATTATTATTATTATTATTGGATCATTGGACGGTGCCCGGATTTTTCATTTATTATTTTATGATATAACTTTTTCATGTGATGGGATTTTACTAGAACAAATTGCTTCGGTCATATCGTACGTACGTTGTAGCATGGTAAGACACATTGGATGGTCTAGATTCAAGCCCTCTCTGATCCGCCATGTATGGTAACGCAACCTTGTCGCTTATATAAATCAACCAATCGCGCTGCTAGTCATTTTTTCTATTCCTCTCCTTCTATTCTCTTGCATGGACTGAGAAAGTGTGTGTGAGAGAGAGATACAGACATTTTCATTTCACTTTCTCTCTCTACCACGATGTCTCGCAGTTGCTCGCAGTGTGGAAACAACGGCCACAACTCCCGCACCTGCGCCGATGCTACCGCCGCCGAGAACGGAATCATGCTGTTCGGTGTTAGAGTCACCGCCGAAGGTTCCTCCTCTTCCTCGTTTAGAAAAAGTGTTAGTATGAACAATCTGTCTCAATTCGATCAGCCTGTTGACTCCAACGCCGACGCCGGTTACGCCTCCGATGACGTCGTCCATCCCTCCGTTAGAAGCCGTGAACGGAAGAGAGGTATTTTGAACTTTGAACAACAGATTGATCATTTATTAATTGAGATCCGACGGTTGATTTTGAGGATTAATGAGATTTGATCCTGTGTGTGCAGGTGTACCGTGGACGGAGGAGGAGCACAAGCTGTTTTTATTGGGATTACAAAAGGTCGGAAAAGGAGACTGGAGAGGGATTTCTAGAAACTTCGTGAAGACTCGTACACCGACTCAGGTCGCCAGTCACGCTCAGAAGTATTTTCTCCGCCGGTTTAATCAGAATCGTCGTCGCCGTAGATCTAGCCTTTTCGACATCACTACTGATTCTGTATGTCTACTCTCCAATTCTTTTCAATTAATCTAAAAAACTCGCTTGGTTTCCGCTAAAACGATGTCGTATTTGTAGTTCCTGGCTTCATCTTCAATGGAAATAGAGGAAGGAGTGGGTCTACCACCAGCGCAACCGCAACCGCAACCGCAGACACGTCAGCAGACTCCAACACCTTATTTATCGGTAACCGGAGAGAGTAGTACTATTAGGCAAGCGAGACCTTTATCAACAAAACTCATCCGTCCAATACCGATACTTCCGATTCCTCCGTCATCCAAAATGGCTGATCTTAATTTAAACGAGAAGCCAAACCACGTGGACCCACCACTACCTCTGTCTCTCAATCTAACAACATCGGAGGAACAACAGCAGCAGCAACAGTCATCAGCACCGACAGCGTCTCAAAATTCTCACTCGTCCTCATCAGCTTTTCAGACCATGTCTAGCGGAGATAGCATCATCAGTGTCGCTTGAAGAATCATACAAATTGATTAATTAATTATATATTGATTGTAAATTAAAGAAGAAGAATATTTTGAAATAGATTAAATATGAATTAATTAGTGGAGATGGAGGAGTAGGTGATTCCTTGTTGGTTTGTACAGAGATGGGGTGGGGGTGTCTTTTTCGTTTGTGTTGTCCATTATGTTTTGTTGTGAAATGACAGAGAACCGGGTACGCTTTTGGTGTTGTTTGTTTTCTTGTATTGAGAAACTTAAATAACACTCTACTCTACTTGGCTTATTTATTTATATTTCGTCTTTCTTTTCTTTTCAGTATAAGGTATTGGTTCGTGGAAGATGCTCCAGTGATATTTCTTGAGAAAAGTAAGGCTAGATTAGATTGAGTAGATCTATCTATCACCATTTCTCGATGCGGAAGAGGAAATCTGTGAAGATGGATTTTGTGTTGTTTAAAATAAAATCACGTGCTGCTTTGCTTAATTTAATCATCACGTGAAGTTGGAAATGTGACCCAAGATTTCCAACGTTGTCTTCTAAACCTAAATGAATCGACCGACAAGTTATGGGGCTACGCTATTTTAATTACTTTTTAAATTTATCTTTCATTTCATTCAGCAGGACCCGACATTTTTATCAACTGTTGAATGTAAATGCGCTCTGAGGTTACAATTTTTTTTCTATATTATATTTTTAGCTTCGTATTCCTGGTTCGATGAATCTAATCCATTATAATAAGTCAATATGATGATTTATTATATACATATATCATAGGATATTATAAAAGGAGTATAACAATATCTAATTATTTTTTATTGGCTTTTATTTACCTTTACCAATATATTAACTATAGTGAGGTGCTCTAAATCCAAGTTGTATTGTTAATATATTTAATGATTTATGTAAATTTTATAATTCGTAATTGTATCGGTGACGAGCTGTCTTAATCAGAATTGAAAAGTGTTCGATAATTTAAATAGAATTTATATTGTATTAATATTAATAAAAATATATTATTTTGATGCTAAAATTAATATTCAATTTATTTTTTTATTGTAAAAAATATATATTTTTATATATATTTATAATAAATTTATTAATTTATGTTAACTTCTAATCTAACCATTTTTTAATATATAAACATTCCGTTAATTACATTTAGTATTGTAAGTATTTTTTAAATTTATAATATTTTTGATTTTTTTAAAAAAAAATACTATTCTACATATTTATAAAAAATAATTTAATTTTTTATTCGTTAAATTGTAAAAAATAATAATAATAAAATATAACTATTAAAATAAAATTTACCATTTTAAACAATTACCGCAATCATCAATCAAATAATTGTTTCAACTACTAATTATAGCAATTACATCTCACATAATTCACCACTTTATTTTCTTTTCTCACAGACTTTAACCCGCTTATTTATTTAAACAATTATCCACATCATCAATCAAACTAAATAATTAATTGCAATGTTGGCACGCGGTGGATACATATTGGCCGGCAGATGGACCAAAAATATACCATACAAACCCACACTCATACATAAGGCATACTTTATCACTTTATTCTTATTTTCATTCCAACCTCTCCATACTCTATCCACATTTTGTAGTTAAATTGTAATTATTTTATTATTATTTTTTATTAAATTTTAAATTTATTATTAATATTGAAAGATTAATAATTATAGATGGTTTATTAATAAATATAAATTAAATTAAATTAATAATATTATTAAAATATAATAAATAAATAAATTAATTAATAATATTATAAATTTGAATAAATAAATTAATAATTATAAATAGTTTATTTTTTATATTAATTAATAAATAAATTTGAATTAAAATAACATAAAATAAAAAAGTCGAAATATAATTTTAATAAGACGATAAATAACTATTACAACAAGATAGTGTTTTCAAATTATCCGTAATTCTTAAATTTATGTATTTTTTAATGGTAGTTTTAATTTATGTATGAGTTCATTGTGGTGTTTTAAATTTATGTACACATTACTTTGTGTAGGTTTTAATTTATAAATTTATGTAGTTATTTTATTATTATTTAGTGTTATTTAAATTTTTACATTAAATTATTATTATCATTAAAAATAATTAATTTAAATATTTTAAAATTGAAAATTTTAATAATTTAAATTTTAATATTTTAAATGTCATATAATTAATGTTATTTTATAATTAATACTTTATAACAATTATAACTATTAAATATATGGTTAAAAGGATCAAAATGTAAAATTTAATTTGTAAAATTACTAATAGATCCAATAGCAATGGCGGAGCCACTCCATCAGTAGTGGGGTAGTAGTGGGGTCGTTTGACCCTACTGTTTTTGTAAAAAACTTAAAATTCTATTAAAATATAGATAAAATAATAATAAATATAGTATAAATATAATTTTGACACCACATTATTTTTGCCATGATACCGCTTACTATAAATCCACTCTCCAATAGGATGTGGAGAACAGTGGACTTGTGTGCAAACAACCAATATTTTATTGAAATCAAAATTGGAATATGTGAGTTGGATTTTAATTTTGTAATTGGGTTATTTTCATTTTTCGTATTTTATAATTTTTATTTATATCATATAGCCCAATTTTAAAAATTTTATAAAAACAATATTTTAAATTTTCAGTTTTAAAAAATGAACCCAATTGACTATTTTATTCTTCTAGGAAGATCTTTTAAGACGGGAAAGTGGTCTGTGAAGAGGATCTTCACATATGTGATGGTCTATTTTTAAAAAATCAAGTTTGAGCGGCTTAAAAATAAAAATAAACTTTTATCAATTTAGTTTTGAATTTTTAAATTTTACTTAATTTATTTTATATAATTTTACCTTTGTAAGTTTTCTCCCCTATCCTATATATATATATATATATATATATATATATATAGGATAGGGTGTTTGGGTTGGAGTTAACATAAGGGATGCTTATGCATCATAAAAACCCTCAGATTTTCTCTTTTCACTGTAATAAAGAGCTTCTGCTTATATGGTTGACTCTGTACATAGGATATATAGGAACACTAATTAAAGACTACTGTACCTCTCAATCAAAGTTATTGGAACTTACAATAATTTGCTCACCTAAATTTAGAAAATGTTTTCAACTAATTTTCCCTTTTTCCTCTTTTTGTTAGTCTGAGATTATCAATTTTGACTTTGTATTTGGTCTACTTTTTTTGACTAGCTCATTAATATCTACCTTCCTTTCACTTTTTCTTTCTAGAAGTAGGAACAATAATAAAATAAATAAATAAAACCAGCATTTTATTTAAATAAACTTTGTGATGGTTTAAATTAAATTGAGTAAGTATTAGAATATTCATGTATTTAAATTGGATGGTTTTATAAGGGGTCAGCCCATCAGGTGTATTTGGGCTTTGGACATGCATTTGGGCTCAGGACTAGGTTTGTTTGGTTTATTTATATAGATTGCTTGCTTTGATGATCTCATCCCATGTTTGGTTTATATATTCATTTTTATTGATTTAATAAATGTAATAAAATAAAATAATAAACATTAAAACTATATTATTATTATTTAATTATTATATTATTCTGTCATATAGTGATTGGACACTGAATTCGTGTCTATTTGTTTAATAGTTTTTGTTTTAGGGAGTTCCACAAGTATCAGCTGCTTTCATTTTTCAACCGTCTCTACTATCTATGACTACTTGGTCATATTTTCATGTTAAAATTTGATGGGATGAGAATTATTTATAATTTTAATTTCACGATTCTTCAACCAAAATCCTAAAAATATTCCATTTTAAGGACATCCAAATAAAAGATGATAGGTCATCTATTAATTAATACGTCTTCATCTCTAGTAGAATTAGATGCTCGATTAGTTCATTTTAAACACACCTAATGGTTCGATTCTATTTTTTATCTGCTTTTACATCAACTCATATTTATAATCAATCAAATATGAATTTAAATTTAAAAAATTAAATAAAAAGAAAAGAAAAGAAAAGAATTGATTCTCATCTCGTGACTAATCAATCACGTTTTAGCTTTTCTATAAGTTAATATCTCCTCCCAATATCACTTATTCAATATGAGAATTTATATAACTCACGATTCTTCTTCCTCCACCTTTTACAGCTTTTGGTCCTAGTTGTTTGCATGTAAAACAATATTACTTTTTTATATTAATGTATGTCAACTTACTTTTAGGTTGGTTTGATGAAACTAATAATTTTATTTAACAATAAATAATTTCATAAATATTGTCAATTTTAAAATAATATCTTTTTTTTTTGGGTTATTTTTAAAATAAAAATGTTAATATTAGTCTAGTTGTTTTACAATTTTGGTAAATTTTGAATAATTGATTTTAGGACTAACATTGATGGATAGTAAAACGTAGAACTGTTAGGAGAATTTATATAATAAAAAAAAAAAGAAAAAAAAAGGGGTGTTAGTAATGTTTCATTTATATTACTTTGTTCTATTTTTTTGTTATTTGTAATTTTTTTAGAATTAGATTTGGTTTTAAATTTGGACATAGGCTCAGATCCATATGTGGCTGCTTTTTGGTCAAGTGCATTTTCACGTCTTAGCCCGACTTGTTATTGATTCGTGTTTTTCCTAATGGATATCCGGTTGATCTAATTATTCAAGCTTCCTTTCTGCTTGACTGCAAACTCAGTGAGAGAAAGTTATTGTTGCTCTCACTTGCTCCTGCTCTGTTAAGGTTAGGGTTCTTATTTGCTTGATTGTGATTGTTGTACTTGATGTCTCTGTAATATTTTGATCATAGTGCCATCTCTCTCTCAATTGAACGCTGAGGTTGTTAGTATTGTGACGAGAATTTGAGTATACCCCGGTATCCATAATTGGTTTGTAATTAGAAAAAGACTCGAAGACTGTGTTGGAAGTGTCATATTTGATTAGGAATGATATTTTTTAAAGTGGATTCTAACTAGAAAAAATAAATCCTTGAGAAATCTAAATAGGAAAAGATTTTCTTAATGGTTTAGGATTACTTTGTGATTGAGTAACCTAATGCTATAAATATGGTGCTTGTATATGTTATTAGATATTCTGAGAGAACAATGTAGATCTCGTTGGTTAGGTTTGGAAGGTGTCCCTTGGGAACCGTGGAGACCATGGAGATTTGGAATTCTAGGATCGAGTCCTGATATCCTATGAGAATCATATTGGGGGAGCTTGTGTGTGAAACTGTAACCAATGTAATTGGGTTGGGGAGTGAGAGAGTGGTAGTCTGGTTGTAACTGTTGCTTTATTGTTATATGATGAATTAGTCTCTCGTCGTCCTGACGGCCGTGTTTTTTCTTTTCTTTTTCTGTTTTAGGTTTTCACGTAAAAACCTTGTGTTTTATTTTCTATTTCCATTTCTTGCTTTGTGCATGTTGTTTTACTTTGTGGTTACCAATACTCATTTTCGCCGCAATGGATCACCGATTTGTTCAACAAGTGGTATCAGAGCTAGATGTGTTTTCCTAACAGAGATCCCATGGAGTAGCCTTTTGCTGAACCACACAAAATCGTTATATTCTTCTCTTATTTCTGATATTGATTGTTAAATCTACATGTTGTATTCATTAGTTGGTATTTTAAGAAGTAGTGTAAAAAATTGGTAATATTTCAATATATCGTGCTCTTCTCAAGCTTTTCTCGCATACTTTAAACCATTATTTTAATGGGTTAATTACAATAAACCCTCATTTTTTTTTTAATTTTTTTGCAATAGTCCACTGGTTTCAAACGTTTCTTATAAAAACTCAGGTCATGCAAACTTTTTGCACTAACCCACGGATTTTAGACCTTTGTCCTGCTAAAAAGTACTGTTTCAAAACTATAAATATTTTTTTTGTATGAATCATTTGAAACCAATAGATTAATGCCAAAAGTTTTAAAAACTGGGTGGTTTTTGTAATTTATCTTTCTTTTAATAACCTCATCACTATTTTGGTTTCTTTCTAGAAGAGACTATATCTTCCAAACTTTATGAAATACAAGTTGGAAGTTGTGTAATTGGAACCTGAAACCAATGTTGTAATGGTGTAGAATGAAAGTAACACTTAATTTATCTTTTCCGCTCTAGTCCATTTTTGATCCGATGGACACCACTTATAATTAGTATCACTCACCTTGAGACGATTAAATGCACACTCATATTTTAGGGCACTTTGAAGCATCAAGTAGGTAGAATTTCACTTAGTAGATACATCATTACTCAAGTGTAGTCCACCTTCAATACCAGCTCGTTTAAGATATTCTTCATACTTCTTTTTCCTTCCTTATGACCATTTCAAGTATTTCACACACTCTAATTTTTTTGAAGTGCATATTTTGCACATTCAAGCTATCTTGAATAATAAGATTCAAGATATGCGTACAACAACGAGCATGAAAATTTTTTCCATTACATAATAGACTATCATAGGCACAGTTGTCACTTGCAGAAGCAATATCCAAAATAATCGAAAATAGTTTATGCTCAATACCTCACTCACTTAATACATTCAAAACTTTCTGTGACAACCTAAAACCATTATATGGCAGGGAAAGCAGAGAATTCTAAGATCTTACTATAAAACTTTCATTGGCTATCAGCACAAAAAAAATAGTCACACAAATGTAACGCTCCACGATGCAAGCTGTCCTAACATCAACAGTAAAACACATTCTATTAGGAATACTATGCAATGTATCTTTTAATATAATCTTTTCTTCCTCATATTTCTAAACATCTGATAGTGATAAACTTGACATCAAGATTGAGATAACTTAAAACATCTGTAATACCTTCATATTCAACAAATGAAAAGGCCAAAATCATGTCTAATTATCACCATTACAAATTTCTCACGAAAAATGTATTGGGATATTTTTCTACTTTTAGTTTCCCAACCTGATTAATGAACATGCTACTCATCTCAAGATACTTAAATTAATATGTTTGCATGTTGCAACATGACGATTAAGAGAAGATGTGTCATATCTAGCACATCCCCTTATTAATTCAGTCCCATAAGCGTTACACTTAGCTCTTGACTCTTTATCACTTTTTATTTCCTATATGAGTAAAATATGTTCACATATTTGAACTGCGGTCACAATGAAGACTTTTTACGTAGTGGTGGTTTATTAGCCATTAAGTCATCCTTCGGACTTTCACTCTCACGTAAGCTTTAACCTTCTTCAACATTTGGGATATTTAAGTTCGTATGAGAATTCACATTATCCAAAGACTTCATATTAATTGAAATTAAGATAAAATTAGAATTAATTAAACTTATTAGTAACAAAAGCCAAACCCATCAAAAAATTAAAAATAAAATAAACACATGAAATATCAAATAATAATTCACTCTAAATAGATAATGAACCATTAATAAAAATACAAAAAGTTAACAAGTGTAACTACATCTTATCTTCAATCTAAACAACAAAGATTCAACCGACAATATGTATATATATAAAAAGAAAATTAACAAACACATCATACTCTAATTCTAATCATATATTCAATTTAAAATAGGAAAATTTTACAAATAACAAACCAATAATTAAAAAAGAAAATTAACAAACACTGCATACTCTAATTATTTTCTTTCCCTCTCAAACTCAAAAAAAAAAAACAGATACTTAGACGAGCTTTCATACATACATATATATATATATATATTATATATATATATATATAAAGCTGATAGGTATCTTCTTCTAATAATGTTGTTGGTGAAAATAAAATGATGAAAATAGAGGAATCGATTAGAAAAGTCATGAACTTGAATTGTTAGGGTTCTACCACGGTTAAATTCTAATTGAATTCAAATGTAATTGTAACCATATATTTAATTAATAGATTATATAAGCATGGAATAAATCGACAATTTTTTTTATTATTTTTTTAGTAAAGTAGAAATGAAGTAAAATCAAAATCAACCAATAGAATTAATATTAAATACACACTACAGCCACCAAACATCCACTACTAATATTAAAGAATTTTAACATTTCATTGAAATAGAGTTAGAAACTCGTAGTGGTCAAGTTAAGAATGGGTTACAGGCCTTTGGATCTCAATTTAGAAAATAAGCACAAGTCTTGAAGATGGAGAAATGACTCAAATTTTGAAGGAAAATACACATAAATGATAACTCAATTCCATTCCCGTCCCTGGTACAATCAATTATATTTAGGTTTAAGTAATTATGGCCTACCTAAGGAAAGAGTTTGATCTCGTAACTTATTCATCATATAGGTATTTCGATCGAAATAACTTACACTTGACCGAAGGCTTTTGAGCCTTACTACGACTTTGTGGTAGACCTAGATTGGGTATTCAAGGCACAACAAAATTCCCTTGGAAATTAGAAGTCTAGACTAGTTATAATTATTTAATGATAATCTGGTCGTTAATGGTTAAATATTAATAAAATTTAATTTATTCATTATTCCTAATTATTTAAGATCTAAATATGTGAAAATAAGAAAGGTAATTATATATGGTAATACATAATGATATTTCTAATAAAATTCCAATTCTCAAGAGATATTTTCTTGCAAAAACCTTATAAATAGGATGCCCACATATGATAAATTCATTCTGAAAGCACTTAATAAAATCTCTTTATATTTAGGTTTTCGAGGTCTTATAAAAACAAAGAAGGATGTTCATTCTTTAGAACTTCTTGACTGTGGATTTTACGACCACCACAAAACTCAAATTAATAGTAGATTGGTTTTCTACCTGCACAAAGCAAGTAAAGAGAGCGAGAGCAATTTTTTTTTGTCTGTTAAGCATTTCATAGCTACAGGACTTCTTGAAAAGATGATGAGTTTGCACCAATGCTAAATGTATGATTGTGTGAGGGAAGAGAGTGAGAGGCGAAAAGAAAGAACTTCATATGTTATACTGTGTCTGAAGCGAGAGTGAAAGAGCGAATCGTGCATTGTATTTATAAAGTGAGAGTGTGAATGAACGATTTTGTTAGTAGAGAAATGTTAAGTGACGGAGAAAGAGTGCTTTAAAAATATATTGATTTTTAATATTCGATTGGACTCTAAAATCTAGGATATATTCACTTTATGTTTGCACGTACTCACAATCCACTCGGATCGAATACAAAATTTGTATTTATATATTTACGGATAAATTCGAACCGTATAGGCTTTAGACTAATCTTGAAGGTTCTACTCACAGATTGATTGTTGTAGTGGTTCGGACACAACAGTTCGATTCGCCTTGACGGAACTGGATTATCTCGGAAGATGAAGGACCACTTCTAAAGTAAAGGGATCCTGCAAAAGTAACAAAGAAACGTCCGAGCGGACCTTGGTACGCCGGTGTGGTATCTGCCATAGGCACTCCGACGCTCAAGTAAGTTCTGAGTTTAAATTGTGAAGTAAAATAAAAAAAGGAAAAAAAAAAACTTCCTAGTAAATATTGTTCCTGTCCGAAGGGAATGATCATGAGTGAATCAGGTACTAGGAGGAGCTCATGACTTGAATGGTCTAGTCCAATATGATGACCGGAACGTTGTTTGGGCACCGGAGAGTAATCGGAGGTGAAAGCACTATAAGTAATAATTCAACAGAGTTTCGATAAGTACAAATGAGGTCGAGATGAAAAGGTTTGAACCCCTTTTTATAGGAGCCCAAGAAAACGTTGCCAGACACTCGGAGATCCTTGCGAATCTCTCCAGAATTTGAAATTTCACAAACTGATACCCTAGATGGTTGACTAACCTATGAAGAATATGGACCTTCGAGTCTCTCGGAAGTACTGAGCTTGGACTTCTCGAAATCACCGGGTCCGAGCCTGAGTTTTAACTTGTTTAGGAGTTTCGGGACTGGACTTGATTCGAACTGAAATTGGATGTTTCAGCCCTCTACATATGCAACTTAAAAATCCAAATTTACATTATCTCATATAAAAAAGACAAAACAATATTAGACAATAACTGGGCCTAACCCGTTTCAAGCCCAATTAAATATAATGAAGGACTGCCCCACTTTGAAATTTCAAATGACAATGACTGTGTATACGGATTTTGACTCCAAATACTAATAAATTAATTACTTACTCGTTGATTTATTGTAATATTTAATATTAAAACATTTAAGCAACAAAGACTCCTCCAGATATAAAAATCCAAAAATTCAACTAACAAATACTACTGCTAAATTACTTAGTACTAATATGGTAGTTACATTACGATTAAAAGAAACGCGGTCGTTTTATGTATGTTGAAATGAATACAAAGCAAAGCGCGCAAAGGAAGAATATCTACTGGGTTTAGTTTTCCTCTCTCTCTTTGCGGTCAAAAAAGGTACCAATCGCTTCTTGTCCCCAAATGCAGTCAATGGCCGACTATTCTCTTCTCCTTCCGTTACCATCACCATTTTCCCAGTCCTGACCCGATTCAGAAGTTGGAAAACCGCCGAATTTTTTGTTTTTTCGACTTGGACTACTCGAAACCATGAAGATCCGCTTCGTTTTAGCTTCTGTTTTGGTGTTTAGTTACTTCTTTTCGGCTGTTTTTTCCATTGACGACGACGTCCAGTGTCTGGAAGGAATCAAGCAGTCGCTGAGTGATCCGGCGAATCGGCTGTCGTCGTGGTCGTTTACCAACACGACTGTGACTTCAATCTGTAAGCTGAATGGCGTGTCGTGCTGGAATGCGAAGGAGAATCGTATAATCAGTCTGGAGCTTGTGTCGATGGAGCTCTCTGGTCAAGTTCCTGAGTCGTTGAAGCTTTGTCACAGTCTGCAAACTCTGGATCTCTCCAATAACGACCTCTCCGGTCCGATCCCGGTGGAGCTTTGTACGTGGTTACCGTACATAGTCACTCTCGATCTCTCCGGTAACAAGTTCACCGGTCCAATCCCGACTCAGATCGTTGGCTGTAAGTTCCTCAACAAACTCATGTTGAGCGATAATAAGCTGTCCGGTCCGGTACCTTATGAGTTGGCTCGGTTGGACCGGTTGAAAGAGTTTTCTGTTGCCGGTAACCATTTGTCCGGTACGATCCCGTCTGATCTGGCTAGGTTTTCAGGAGATAGCTTTGATGGTAACAAATTGTGTGGTCCACCGTTAGGGAAATGTGGTGGGTTGAGTGGGAAAAATCTTGTTATTATTATAATCGCTGGTGTTATTGGTGCTTTGGGGTCTGCGATTTTGGGTTTGTTGGTTTGGTGGTGGTTTTTCTTTAGAGTTAGTAGGAAGAAAAGAGGGGGATATGGTGAAGCTACTGGTAAGGATGATAGTAGTTGGCTTCAAGTGTTGAGGTCACATAAGCTTGTTCAGGTTTCTTTGTTTCAAAAGCCTCTTGTCAAGGTCAAATTGGCTGATCTTCTTGTCGCTACCAATAGTTTCGATGCTTCCAATGTGATTATGTCTACAAGAACTGGTGTTTCATATAAGGCCATGTTGCCTGATGGGTCTGCTTTGGCTATTAAGAGACTCAGTGCTTGTCAACTTAGTGAGAAGCAGTTTAGGTCGGAGATGAATAGGTTGGGGCAGCTCAGGCATCCCAATTTGGTGCCTCTGTTGGGGTTCTGTGTTGTTGAGGAAGAGAGGCTTTTGGTGTATAAAGAAATGCCTAATGGGACATTGTACTCACAGCTACATGGAAATAGTGTTGGGATGGGTAAGAGTGATGTTTTGGATTGGAGCACCAGGCTTAGGATTGGTGTTGGAGCAGCTAGAGGTTTAGCTTGGCTGCATCATGGGTGCCAGCCTCCTTATATGCATCAATATATTAGCTCGAATGTGATTCTTATTGATGATGATTTGGATGCTAGGATTATAGATTTTGGATTGGCGAGGCTTGTTGGATCTCGTGATTCAAACGATAGTTCCTATGTAAACGGGGACTTGGGTGAGTTCGGTTATGTGGCACCTGAGTACTCTAGCACTATGGTTGCCTCATTGAAAGGAGATGTTTACGGATTCGGTGTTGTGCTTTTAGAATTGGTTACAGGTCAGAAGCCTCTTGAAGTGAGTTATGCTGATGAAGGATTCAAGGGAAATTTGGTTGATTGGGTCAATCATTTTGTGATTTCCGGTAGAAGCAAAGATGTCATTGACAAAGCTTTATATGGGAGAAGCCATGACGATGAAATTATTCAATTTCTCAAGGTTGCTTGTTCTTGTGTGGTTCCTAGGCCAAAGGATCGGCCTTCCATGCTCCAGGTTTATGAGTCACTGAAAACCTTGGGTGAGAAACATGGCTTCTCCGACCAGTTCGATGAATTCACTCTGATATTCGGTAAACAAGATCATGACTAGAATGATTCATGAAGAAATGTTATAGCACAGAAACCATATTATTGTTATTGTGCATTGCAACATTAGGGCATTATCTAAGTTGTATGGCTGCTATGATGCGGATTGCTTATTCAGAAATGGGTTTGGTTTCCACTTGAATATCATTCCTTGTTCCAATCCTGATTTGTATATTAAATGAAGTAGTATTATGCATTCTAGTGTAGTTGCATGTCAGGATTTTCCTGGTGATGTGATATGATTATCAACACAAGGTTATGCTCAGCATGTTGTCTTGATTTTTTTACTTTATATGTGAGCTTTCCTTATTTAGCTTAGCTATTTTAACTTTACATCTCTGGTCCAAACTAATGGTGTCAATTTTCTTTCCTGAGTTTACAAAATATTTTACTAAATTTGAGCTGTGATTGATATACTAATTGTGTTTAAAACTGGAGGATATTAGCCTTTATGGAGTGAAATGACAGTGAAAGCTTCAGTTAGTACTCTTTAGTATGATTATTCTATTTAAGAGCAGACTTGAAAAGATAATCAAAAGATCAATATTGACATTATTATCATATAGTAAAGCCTGATAGCTACATGTATAGATTATATATATGCTTTTTCTGCTGTACAGATTTTTCTCCATAGAAAATGAAATGAAAACAAAGTCTCTGATAAAATAAAAAAGTACGTATTTTAGTAGCAGCAGAAAATAAGGCAGATAGCAGTCTCGTGAAGATATTAAATAAGAAATGGTGTAAATGAAATGCAACACATTGATTGATCTTTTTGGGGTGAGGAGCATGAAGCGATGCTTTCTTGGCCTGACCAGGCATGTGGGTTTGTGCCGAAAATGAATAGAAAAAGTGTCATTCATGGTTTTTGTGTATTTGTCCTTAGAATGCATTAGCACATGCTCCTGGCCCTACTACTGCCTCCTCTTCCCTTCAAACCCCTCATGATATATATGTGAATGCATTCATTACATGCCTTAGGAACTAACATCAAAGATTATCAGATGCTGGATCTTTATTCAGAAATACATGACCTCCTATCTTCTATATACCTTTATTCAGAAATCAAATCTCAATTTGATGGGGTTTGGAAAAGATCTAAATCAGAGTTAAATCGATGGCCATTTAAGATTAAAACTAGTGGTCAAATGGAAAAAAAAAAAAAATCATTAAGATAAGCCCGATTGGGCCTAAATAGACTTGATGATTGGGCCGATTGAACCACCGGGAGGTGAAGCAGTGTGTTTACGTAATTTCGTCTGGAATTCTGCTAATAACGTAATATTTATTAAATTTGGGGCCTATCGTAATTATTATAAGATGATGATGTTATTAAAGAAGAAATGAGAAAAAGAGAAACCAATGGCTTCTTCTTTATTGATTCTCTTGACGCTCACAGCTTGTCTGTCTTCGTTCTCCGTTCAAGCCTCTGCTCACCAACAACGGTATGGATCAACTTCTGTTATTAGCGAAATGATTGAACGTGTACATATATGAATTTGAGCTCTTCTTGAATACTCGGATCTATTGAATTGTGATATGAATTTTCGATTCGGTGGTGTACAGTGGAATTCAAGCAGCACAGTGGAACGTTGTCGGCCAGAGAGTGTTCAGTTTCACAGAAACGCCTGAAGGGAGTAATATCACTTTCGAATGCTCTCGTTCTGGTCCTTGTGTTCCATGTCTCTACTCTGAAAAGGTATTTTCGTTTATTTAGTTTTATATGAGCGATTTTTTTCTTAGTTTGTCTTACGCAATTGAGGTTTAGATTTTGCTATGAAGACATTACTCTATTATTTTGTAATTCCTAGATGAGAGGTTCACTTATTAGTAAATGGTGAAGCATTTGACATATATGTTTATGTTGGAGTGAGAATCTGAGATGCATACACATGAAATTTTGTTAGGCCGTTGCTTAGTTGTTAAGCGTAATTTGATGAAATTGGGGAACATATTATAATTTCTGTTGTAAATTCTTGTTTTGTGGAATCGTTTTCGGTCCACAGACCTAGTTATATAATTTTATTTTCTGTGCTGTAGAATGATGATAAATATCGATGCAGTGAGACTGGTTACCGGATTCCTTTCAAATGTGTAGAAGCGGAAGGTGGTGGTTCTAAAGATAGTAATGATCATAAAACTCGTGGTCGGTCTACAGTTGAAATTTCTGATAACAGTGTTGAACCCCATGTAGTGTTGATGAAACATAGAAGTTTATTGGATGATTCATCCACAGAAAAGGTCAAGTCTCAGGCTTACATTACTTACCGGAGCTGTTTGCTTACTGTGAATGAAGAGAAGTTGACAGTACTTGGTTTTGAGGTATGCCTCTCTTCTTTCCTCTTTATTCAGATCTTTGTTGTTATTTGTCTGACCTTACTTCGAGAAAGTCAAAAGAAGTAGTTGTTCATTTGAAAATTTTAGTATAATGCTTAGGTATTCTACCTATATGATTTGATTCAT
This sequence comes from Cardiospermum halicacabum, assembly GCA_031304145.1. Taxonomy (NCBI): domain Eukaryota; kingdom Viridiplantae; phylum Streptophyta; class Magnoliopsida; order Sapindales; family Sapindaceae; genus Cardiospermum; species Cardiospermum halicacabum. The sequence continues at coordinate 17,324,941 of CM062397.1, forward strand.
TTTCTGTAAATTTACATGATAATTTGATTTGAGAAATTCACTATACATTTATATAATTGATAAAACCAAGGTACAAAGAAAGAATATGTCCAACAATGGATGAATTATTATGAGGAAGAAACATTAATATGATGAGCTAGGGAAAGATAGAATGAAACAAGGAGATTAATATGATGAGCTAGGGAGAGAAAGAATAATCAAGGAAGCAGGTTTAATAAAGGGAAAACTCTTAACTTAGCATATTGTTTTATGCTTATAAAAGAACCTGATCTGATTGTGTGTTGAAGACAGTTCCTTAAGCTGTAACCATTACCATCTTTTTGTCTGGTTTTGAACTCCTCTCATGGTTATTGAGTTCTAAACACATTAAAATTTAAAACTGTTTAAGAATTCAAATGCTCTATTTTAAGTCTCTATTCTGTAATGTTGTCTAAATGGTTCCATAAATCATTTTCAAGTAAAAACTGTCAACTGTGTGGCATGTTGTCTGGCCTCCACAGCAAACCATTGTCTAGGGAACATATGCATATTTTTTCTGAAGAGGCACATGAAGTTGTAAAGACGATGCATCAAAATGTACAGAAGTGAAAATTGTAGTAACTTTATTGTGAGTATTGAGGAACTTTTGTCTACACAACTGGAAGATGGACGGCTAAATTTTCACAAAGATCATCATGATGTATAGATAATAGAGACCTGTGCTGATCTCTGTCTTACTGTTGCCGAATCGAACATTAGAAATATATGGAAGACTAATGAATTTAGCTGATTACCTATGTGTAAGGTTTTAATATCTTATATGAGTTTTAACACAAGTCTGTCTTTCTTTGGGACAGGGCCTCTTGTTTGGTGTGCTGCTCATCAGTGGTTCAGTTGTATACTTAAGAAGAAAGCGGACTGTTACCATGCCAGGAGTAGGAACTGGGAGGATTCCATCTAACTCCAGGTTCTAACTCAGCAAATATCTGAGGTCATTTTTCCATTTTTTCCCCTTAAAATTCTTTTTGCCCCTTGAAAGTGTAGCAAAATCTTAAAATTGTGGATGGGTTTACCAGTTGGATCACGTCTCATCTCTCTTTTTGCGCAGTGAATCCATTACTTCAAATAGTTTTGTACTTCTTATGTAACTTGTGTATTTACAACATTGTATAGCAACTATATGAATGACTGCTTTTACAATAATACCGACTTTGCCGTGTACTCTTCAGCTTCAATAAGAAGCATCTAAGTTATTTTTGGTTATAAATTACTTTTAGGTGTTAACTTGAAAGAAACTGATTAAATAAGGTCAGTCCAGAAAACAGTATCAAAATTTTTGTACTCAATAAGGAGAAATCAGAGTTTCCTATGTGCTCCAATAAAATTATTGTGAACTTATATGATTGAATAAAAGACAATATATAAAACATGTTATTGCTGTCCTCTTTTTCGAAAAATATACAAGACTGCCTTATGTCAGTACTCGTATGGATTACTTTGAGCACATCAACAAAGCAATTTAGTAGGACAAACTTCAAACAAAAGAATGATCAATCCAGAGCTCAGCTCCTCCCTCTCTTTTAGGGGACACATCTACACTGGTACATCACCAAACAGGAATTACAAACAGATGGGGCTACTTGAATTATCAAAATTACAAAAAATAATCCGGTGTCTTCCGGGTAGTGTCTGGTTCTACTTGTCGAGGTGCAGGATCAAACTGAAGAAAATTCTGGTCCATGTTCTCTCCAATCTCTAAAATCGCAGCCATATTCCCACAACGATAACAGTAGTTTGGTGCGCTAAATACAGTCACCACATTTTTTTCCTAATAATATAAACATATAAGTCAATCACAGTTAAAAGATGAAGATTCTTAGGTTGTGTAGTGACATTTAGTTTTCTTATACCTGACACCAATTATATCCTTCCATGACGAGTTGGTGAGCCCTTGAAATCAGAGTGAGGCCATTTGTATGGTTGAACTGAGCTGCAATATCCTGTCCAAATGTATAGCCAGCGCCTCGAGGAGATATTCCCCATCCACACCGGTCATCTGGATCAGACCACAGCAAGTCACACATAGGCCCTTCATGCGGAACCTATGAGTACAAGGATATAAATATATGATGCAATTCATAAGTAAAATGGGAAGTACATCACAAATCTAATTCCAATAAACATCTGTCTAATATACCTCTTGAATTCGGTCCAAAGCCCTGATGTTATCTAATGTGTCCAAAGAAGGTGAGAGCCCTCCATGCAAACAGAAGACCTGAAATATCATAATTTATGGTGGTCAAAGTAGTTGTTGAAACATAAATGGGAGGAACAATCTAAGAAGAAAGATAAACACGTACCTGGCTTTCAATAAGAGCTGTAACGGGTAGATAATCGAATAGGTCAGTAAAATGCTTCCAGACATTGGCATTTCCATACTTTCTCAAGCATTCATCATAAAACCCATAACTGAAAAGAGAAAGAAAAGAACCACATAGACATTACATCATGGTAAGCATAACTTTTCCATCTAATAGGGTGTGTTTCATGAAATAGAGATACTCTTTCAACTTATATACAAAAACAAATGTTTTCAAATATGAGAAACCACGTAGAGAAGTCAAAGTACATGGTAATCTAACCCTCTAACAAGCACACTAGTTTATGAGAAATCCTTATACTTTCACAATTAGAGTGTAATGTAGATGAAAGACAATGAATCTCTAGTATGTAAAGAGAGTAACGAAACCTTCTCTAGATGGATCAACTTTCAAAAATTTCAACTGAATTCCAACCATAACAGGAAGGTAAGGTGGAAGAGAGGATGATTAGGAAAGGAGTAAGATAATCTCAGGTTACCACTAAAATTTTCAAGTTTCGCATAGCAGGCAAAGATACACAAACTCCTTACTCTACTCCCCCTTCACACATCAAAATTTCTCTACCGTACAATCGCATCTCATTACCCCAATCCAACACAACATAAATTGACTGCAATTATCTCATACTTACTCACTAAAGATGAATTCTCATTACTTAATCAGCCAAAAGTAGGAATTCAAGGAATTCAAGAAGATTGCAGAGTATTCAAACATCATGTAGTAAGGTCAATGATAATCACAAGTACAAGTAATTGACTTAAACAGTACAGAATGCAATCCCAGCTGCATAGATGCTAAAGTATTTTGCATCACTTGTATTAACACAAAGCCTGAATTGGCAATGCAAGAATACTTTTCTCTTTGCATAGATAAAATTTAATCCTATTATCCAATATCTAAGACAACCCCATATGACTGAAACATTTGAACATGTATTCATGCCTCACAATTGAAATTTGCAAATTATCAAGCTACCGAGACAAAAAAAATCCCAAGAGATTCGGCAGAGATTGCAAAATCAAAAACTGTGATGTGACAAATTTCTTCATCTACACATTTAGATTCTAAATTACTAATCTTTGCACATCACACAACCAACCCCACAACACAAAGACCTCCATTTATCTCTCACAACAGAATTTTAAAAATTTTACAGCAACAAGACAAAGCTATTAAAGATCTTACACTTGTGTAATTTGACGACTCTCATGATTTCCTCTAAGAATCGTTATTCTATCTCTGTATCTAACTTTCAGAGCCACCAGAAGAGTAACAGTTTCCACGGAATAATACCCACGATCTGCATAACAAAACTCAATTGATCAATAACCCGTACAAGATTATCACCATAAAAATTAAAAAAAAATTAAAAAAATTCCATAATAATTGCATGTATAACAAATAAAAACATTCAACTTTTAAAACTCAATCATTAGGATTCTAAAAGGAATCAAACATTAAAAAAAAATAAAAAATACACATCGATCAATTCATCGATCAGGCAAAAATAAATAAAATTGGCGTGGCGGAGCGGTTAACTGACCTACGTAATCTCCCATGAAGAGATAATTGGTGTCGGGAGTTTTACCTCCTATGCGAAAAAGCTCAATTAGATCATAAAACTGACCATGAATATCGCCACAAACGGTAACCGGACACTTGACCGGTTGCACGTTCCACTCCTCCACGAGAATCGTCTTCGCTTGATCGCATAGCGTCTTGACCTCCGCCTCAGTCAGCGGTTTGCAGTCCATCAGCTGGTCGATTTTCCTATCCAGATCCCCATGCCCCGGCATCGTATCGCACCAGATCCGCCAATTGATAAATTGATCCCAATCAACGTAACTTCAAAGATCCTAGATGCTTCTTCGATCTCTCAATCATTTAACTCATTCATTGATTATTGTCATTATTTGTTCGGTTGTGCTGTAATTGTGTTAATGGTTGTATTTTTTTCAGGGGAGGGAAGAGAGGAAAGAAGAGAAAGAGAGAGTGAAATGAAATGAATTTGTAAATTCACATACAAATGAAATTCCGTTTTGTCTTTCTCTATGTTTTTTTTTTTTTTTTTTTTTTTTAAATAATTATTTAATTTAATTTTAATTTTATTTTGTGTAGTTGTTATCGTTTTCTTTTATTTATTTTTGTTTTGTTTTTTCGTCAACATTGTAGGGAGGGAAAATTCTCTCTCCGGTGGCTCCGCCGAGTCAATATGAAACTATAGTTGACACGTGGTTTTATTAATTAATTAATTAATTAATTTAATTTAATTTATTTAATGTTAAATTTTTATTTAATTAGTATATATCAAGCAACATGAATCTTTCTCTCTTCATGCCGCGAGAGAGTCAAAGTGATGAATATTTACTAGTAAAAAAAAAAATATATATTTCCTTTTTTGAGATTTAATTGAAGGAAAAACTCAATAAGAAAAAATTAGAGCATTGAATGGTCTTTTTCTACGCTTTGAATTGGATTGTATTGTAGTGGTCGTAAAGCATTTTATTCCAATTTGGAATGTTGGTTAATTAAATGATATGATATGATGCATGCATGAAGCCTTTAGCATAGTTGACGTGCTACTAAGTCAATTGATAAGTTCAATTCGCAATGTTTAGATCCAACCGAATAACTTCATCCTATATTTAATTTCTATATTATAATATTTAATACAAATCTAAATTTAAATTTGAACGGATTGTATTTTTTAATCCGAATTTAAATAGCTCTTTTATTAATTTATTCCATTTTAATACTATATATTAAATTTAATAAAATTTTGTTAGTACAATTGTTACAACATGCAATATGACAATGTGTAACACTAGTTTGAATATATATAGTTATAATAATATTTAAAAAATATACAAAATAAATAGTAATATTATTAATTTTGAATAAATAAATTAATTTCAACTATATAATAAAATTTTAAGAAATCAAAATAAACTATATATTTAATTTAATACTAGTTAAATAGACAGATGCGTCGCATGTGATAGCCTTGGTTCTCATCAAATCATTAAAATTGGCAATAACAAGTGAAATATTTCCAAAATCTACTACACATACCGTTTATATATATATATATATATATATATATATATATATATATATATATATATATATCGAAAAGAAAAAACACTATATAACAGAGAGAACTGCGGGACAACCTGTTGAATAGCGGTTGAACTGTGTAGATAATTGCTTGTTATATGTACATCAAAAAGTAAGGACAATATGTGCTTTATACATAGAAAAATTCATATCATTTCATGTTTAGATATTTCATGTTCTTTGACTTGATTTTATTTTTATGCTTCTCTATTTTCTGCTGTTCGTTTTGGGTATCCTAAAATACTGTGATGGAATATTTATATTTCAATTCTTGTCTGAATTGATGTTTCTTTGTTCTGAGTTCAAAGAGGAACAAATTTGAATGATAATATGTTATGGGTTACTGAATATCCTCAGATTCTTCTTCAACTGCAGCTCTAATTTCCTCTGTAGTTGCACCATATTTTCCATATGCAATATTATCCTTGATGCCGGAAGGAAATAAGGCAGGTTGCTGGCTAACGAGACCTATTTTCTGTCTGATCCATTTAAGTTGATATTCTCTAAGGTTAATTCCATCAATAAGTATCTCACTAGCTTGTGGATCATAGAATTTCTCAACCAAACTGATAACAGTTGACTTCCCACTTGCACTCTGTCCAACTAAAGCGGCAGTTGTACACTTGAAATGAAAAGTGAGAAATTTTTGGATTAGAAAAAATGATTTGCACTCTAGTTTCCGATTAAATCTATTTACTACTAATTTCTACTTATCCAAGTTTTACATTATCCTTATTTACCATATATAGAATTTATAAGTAAAAAATAAAAAAATATAATAATATAATAAAAAAATTACTTTGTTATTTCAAACATTATGCTATTAACTTAAATTTTATGACATTCAATTTTAATTTATCAAAATAAATCAACTTAAAAATAATTCGAGTAGCATTCTCTTCTCTTCTCATATTAGAGTGAGAGTGTGTGACCCCCCTTTCGCTTTTTGCAACGTGACATCAGCAAGATTTTTTCTCCTCTTCGGATTTCAGACGATTTTGTTGGAACTTGGGCTATAGTTTGATGGCGGAGTGAATCATTCTTCATTTTCTAGGCCCGGTTTTATTATGTAAACATAATTAATCCATAGCTTTCACTATTTCACACAATCTCCTCCGGTTGTTTTTCAAGATGCTTGATAAGGAGTTTTTGAAGAAGACCAAATCCCTTTTCCTTAAGTGACAACGATGGGCCTATAGCCATCTATCCTGGCTTATTTGTGAGGATCGGTATGGATGATGTGTCCAGCTGTATTATAGTGATGAATATAAAGCAAACAATGTACACAGAGTAGCAGCAAATCATGAACAAAGAGTAGCAACATACATACATAGTTGTCCAGCAGAACTTAACTCAACAGAATATGTACAGAATAATAATGTACAAAAAGGAACAGAGTACATACATGGTTGTGCAACGGAATTCAACTCAACAAGTTTCTTCAATACTTCACAAGCATCTAGAAGCTTCCAGATGGAACCAGATTACCCATATTATCCATGAGATCAACCACTTGCAAAGAATGGAAAATTCTGTTAGAAGCTGTTAAAGTTGTTAGAAGGAATCTGTCAGATGGAATTATCCAAATTAGTCTATTAGCAAATCTGTTAGAGCTCAATGGTCTAGATTAATGCTAGTTATCTATATAAACAAAACATTACTGTAATTTATTGGCACATTTTGATAATCAGTAAAGAAGAAATCTCTTACCTTTGATGAATTTTCTTGTTAATGGCAGATTTTCTCTCTGGCATTTTAACAAACACTTAGAGTGCAAGTAGATTTTCTGTGAATTTGTTCATGGGATCAGAGCCATTTTATCCAACGACAATGGCTTCACAAGATTCAACAGTAGACACCATAGATTTCGGATCAGAATTGCAGAGCTTAGGAAAAATTCTCAACATACAACAAATCAAGCTTGATAGGAACAATTACCTGTATTGGAAGACACAGATCCTGCCTATTATACAAGCTCTTGATCTTGAAAACTACATTCTCAGCTTAGAGGTTCCTGCAGAGTATGAAGAAGTCAATATTACTGACGATCAAGAAGTTTCAACAATAAAGAAGAAAACAAAGCAGTACATGAGATGGAGGAAAATAGATAAGCTACTTATGAGCTGGTTAATTTTAAGCATTAGTGAGTCACTCATTGGAAAAGTAACACAATGTTCAACCTCTAATGAAATTTGTACTAAGCTTGATAGGCTATTTAGTCAACAATCAATGGCTAATGTGATGCAAATTCGTAAGAAAATGTATTTAATGAAGAAAGGATAAAATTCAGTAATTGAGTTTATAATGAAAATTAAAAATATAGGAGATGCTTTGTTAGCTGAGGAGATGATGTGAAAGATAGAGATCTTGTTATGAGTGCATTAAATGGAGTAGGTCATGAGTATGATTCAATAGTTGCAGTAATATCAAATCAGTTTGGCTATATTTCTCTTGAGAATACACAATATATGTTACTTATGCATGAACAGAGATTGGAAGAACTAAATGATGCATTCAAGATAGGTTTAATAGGATCTATAGAGCAATCTCAACTAAACTTTGTAGGAAGTGGAAGAAACGATGGTTTTAGAGGCAGAGGTCGAGGTCGTTTTGGTGGAAGAGGTCAAAATTTTATTGTCAAATATGTACTAAAGCTGGTCATGGAGCTTGGCAATGGTATAAAATATTTGACACACAATTTGAAAGGCCAAATACTTCAGATGGAGGTCTCTTTTCCTATAAACCTACTACTCAATCAAATAAAGGTTCTAGTATACAAGGACATTTTGCATTGTCTGATATGTCAAATCAGAACTTTACTAATACTTTTTCTGATGATAGACAACATAACCCTGACATTTTTCTATAGAGTGCAAATAACAGTGAGTTACATGCTAGACAACTAGGGTCACAAGCTAATTTCTCTCAAAATTCTGCCTATATTGCAACACCACAAATAGTGAATGACCTTACTTGGTATGCAGACAGTGGGGCGACAAATCACATCACATCTCAACTTGAAAATTTTCACATGACAACTCCCTATTCAGGTACTGATACATTATTAGTTGGTAATGGTGCTCAACTTAATATTGATCATATAGGAATCATGCTGGTTCAATCTACGAGTGTTTCTAAGCAGATTGTTAAACTAAAGGATATGTTACATGTTCCTTTGATAACCAAAAATTTGTTAAGTGTTTCTAAATTCAACAAAGATAACAATTCTTATATTGAATTCTTTGGTGAAATATGTCTAGTCAAGGATATGAAAACCAAGGATGTTTTGCTAAAAGGACAACTTAAAAGAGGCTTATACCCGCTTTATCTACAAAGAGTTGAAGTCAGAAGAGAAGTACCTATGCCTATTCCTAAGGCTGTGTATATAAATAATACAAGTACTATATATGTAAACCAGTGACATGTGGAGCTTGGCCACCCAGGACGAACTGCATAAAGGGTCATCTTTAATAAAATGAGAATGCATTTTGATGAAAAGGCTCTAAACTTTTGTGAATCATGTTACCGCCTTCCTTTTAAACCAGCTACTCAAATTGGTTGTCATCCACCGCAGATTATACATACTGATGTCTAGGGACCAGCCCCTATTCTATCTACAGAAGGCTACCGCTACTACATTGCTTTTACAGACAGTTTTACTAGGTTCACATCACTTTATCCTATGAAACTAAAATCTGATGCTCTAACCAAATTTGTTCCCTTCAAGACTTTTGCGGAACGACAAATAGAGTTTTATGCAAAAAATCATGGTATTCATATGAGGTACTCATGCCTTCATACTCATGCAAAGAATGGTATAGCAGAAAAGAAGCATCGTTCGATGGTTGAGATGGGTCTTACTATATTGGCACATGCTAGGATGCCTTTACAATACTAGTATGATGCATTCTCTACAGCAGTTTTTATTTTAAATAATCTACCAGCTATTTCAAGACATTTTAAAACATCTTTTGAAACCTTATTTGGAAAACAACCAAACTATCATTTTATGAAATAATTTGGTTGTGCATATTACCCTTTTCTGAAAGATTACAATAAGCATAAGTTTGCTTTCCATACTTCAAAATGCTTGTTTATAGGTTATAGTTCTCAACATAGAGGCTACAAATGTCTACTTTCTAGTGGAAGAGTTTACATCGCTAGGCATGTCATATTTGATGAAACTGACTTTCTTTATGTCATTCTTTTTCAAAAAGTCACATCCCCGGTTTCAACAACTACACTCAATACTATTAGTATATCTCCTATATTAGCTGCTTCACAAACACATCATAACCAGAACATATATTCCTCTCCAGTTCACTCTCCAACCATAAACACTACAACAAACACACCTATAAACACACCTTCACCTACGCACTCTTCATCTATTCAGCTTACTCCTTCCCCTCCACAAAAGATAAAATCATTACAAGACATATATACCATTACTCAACCTATTCCTTATCCCCAATCATATACAACTGATCTAAATACACCTAATTCTCCTAAAGAAGCACTGTTGTCTCCTCATTGGGTTGCAACTATGAAGGATGAGTTTAGTGCCTTACAGAGAGACAATACTTGGAAACTAGTTCCATTTACTAACTCTATGAGCATAGTTGAGTGCAAATGGGTTTTCAGAACAAAGTTAAGTGCAGATGGTTCTCTTAATAAGTACAAGGCGAGACTTGTAGATAAGGGCTTTCATCAGATTCCTGGGGTAGATTTTATGGATACATTTAGTCTAGTAGTCAAGTCTGCTACAATAAGAGTAATATTCAGTTTAGATGCTATAAAAGGATGGAGTATAAGGCAAGTTGATATGAATAATGCATTTTTAAATGGTGAATTAACTGAGAGTGTCTATATGACCTAACCTGAATGTTTTGTTAACCAAACATTTCCTACTCATGTTTGTAAGCTGAATAAAGCTCTTTATGGGTTAAAGCAAGCTCCGTGGGCTTGGTTTCAGAAATTGAAGACAGCTTTACAGTATTAGGGTTTTACAAATGCTGTTTCAGATGCCTCTTTATTCATTCAGAAGGAAGGACCAGATTGTACATATATTTTAGTATATGTAGATGATATATTGGTTACTAGTACAAGTTATACTAAGGTGGATATGGTAATTAAAAAGCTTCATAAGGCCTTTGCACTAAAAGATCTTGGCTTAGCTAACTATTTTCTTGGTTTTGAAGCTACAAAGACAACAAATGGATACACTCTGTGTCAGTCCAAGTACATTTCAGATTTACTGAAAAAATCTAACATGGACGGTTATAGGGCATGTACTTCACCAATGGCTAAAGGGGCAATTCTTCGGGAAAATGGAGAACCATTTGATAAACCTTTTCTATATAGAAGAACAATTGGTTCATTACAGTATGTTACTCATACTAGACCTGACATTGCCTTTGTTGTCAACAAACTAAGTCAGTATCTACAACATCTTACTATCAAATATTAGCAAGCCTGCAAACGGGTATTGAGGTATCTAAAAGGAACAATATCTATGAGATTACAATTTGTTTCAACACCAAAAATAGCTCTACAAGTCTATTCAAATGCAGATTGGGCTGGTTGCTTAGATGACAGACGAAGTACTTCTGGATTCTCTGTCATGTTAGGAGGAAATCTCTTAAATTGGTGTTCGAAGAAACAGACTGTGGTAGCTAGATCTAGCACTGAATCAGAATATAGGGTTATGACATTAGCAACTGCAGATGTTCTTTGGTTTCACTCTCTATTTCAAGAGTTAAGTATTTCTCTCTGGTGTCTTACTGTCTTATGGTGTGATAATATAAGTGCCACTGCTCTTGCATCTAATCTAGTTCTACATGCTAGAACTAAACATATTAACATTGATACTTATTTTATTCGAGAGAAAGTTGCAAGCAGGATTCTAGAACTACGACATGTTTCTACTGCACACCAACTTGCTGATGTGTTTACAAAAGCCTTATCTACTGAGCAGTTTTGGTATCTATGTACCAAACTGAACTTGCTTGTTCCACCCTAGCTCATTTTTCGGGGGAATGATGAATATAAAGCAAACATTGTACAAAGAGCATCAACAAATCATGAACAAAGAGTAGCAACATACATACATATTTGTCTAGCAGAACTTAACTCAACTGAATATGTACAGAGTAATAATGTACAAAGAGGAACATAGTTCATACATGGTTGTGCAACGGAATTCAACACAACAAGTTTCTTTAATACTCCGCAAGCATCTAGAAGCTTCCAGATGGAACCAGATTACCCATATTATCCACGAGATCAACCACCTGCAAAGAATGGAAAATTTTGTTAGAAGCTGTTAAAGTTGTTAGAAGGAATCTGTCAGATGGCGTGATCCAAATTAGTCTGTTAGCAAATCTGTTTAGAGCTCAATGATCTAGATTAATGCTAGTTATCTATATAAACAAAACATCACTGTAATTCATTGGCACCTTTTGATAATCAGTAAAGAAGCGATCTCCTACCTTTGATGAATTTTCTTGTTAATGGCAAATTTTCTCTCTGGCATTTTAACAAACACTTAGAGTGCATGTAGATTTCTGTGAATTTTTTCATAGTGAATGTGTTCTCTCTCAAACATGTTCAACTGGGTTCATACAAGGCCTCTTTATTAAGTTTTTGGAGACATTTCAACATGACTACCATACATGAAGCATGTCGTAACCTTTTTGTGGCTTTCTTTCCAAGCTCTATAGAATGTGATATGGTCTTTAACAAGGGTCCTTGCGCTTTTGGTACAACTCTCTTACTATTGACGAAACCTTCTAGGGTTGGCAATTTAAAGGATTTGGAGTTTCGTACAGTTTCTTTCTAGGTTCATGCTTATGAATTACCTCTTGCATGTCGAACCAGAGTTATGGCTCGAGTGATTGCAAGAATACTGGGTCGACTGATTCAACTTTCGGATTCGGAGAAAGCATGTAAAAGAATATCTATTCGTTTCAGAGTGGAGATGGATGTATTCCAGTCTTTAAAGAGGGAAGTGAGGTTGATTTTTGATGATACGGGTACTCCACATGATATCTTCTTACGATATGAGCACCTCCTAGATTTCTACTACTATTTTGGGAGATTGGGCCATATCAACCGTGACTGTTTTGACGTGGAAGCATAAGCACGGACTATAGATAGTGATGGATTACTTTTTGGAGACTAGATAAGATATCTAACAAATTATCTTAAAGTTTATGCAAAAGTATCAAGGTTAGTAGATAAGTCTACTACTACCACTTTTATAGTTAAACTTTCCAAAATTTTCTGGGAGAGTGGGACTAGTTTGACATCTTCACTAGGTAATCAAATGTAATCTCTTATTTGTCGAGTTATTTCCAAAAAAACACCATTTTTTCAAACGTTTTACTTTAAGCCATCAGTTTTGAAAAATTTTGCAAAACCACCCCAAAATAAAAACAACTATTGGTTTTGTTGTTGGATAGGTGGTTTTAGGGTTTAGATGAGTAGTTTTAGAATATTATTATGTTTTAATAATTTAAAATAAATAGCTAAAATTATTAAATAAAAATTTAAATAGGATTAAAACATCATAATTATCCAAAACCACACATCCAACAAAAAAACCACTAATTGTTTTGATTTTTGGGGTGGTTTTGCAAAATTTTCAAAAATCAGTGGTTCAAAGTAAAATGTTTGAAAAATTGATATTTTTGGTTAGAAATAACCCCTTATTTACCTCAACAACATAGAAATTGTCATACCTTCTACTTTTATATCCCCTCCACCTATAATTCATATCAATTGGTCGTTCACCTCTCCACAAAATTGACCAAATGTGCATGCTGGTACTGTTTTTAGAAATTGGAAGGCAAAAGTTAGGAATAAGTCAAGAAATTTGAATTTCAATCTTATACCAGTTCTGATTCACCAAGAGAGAACTAGGAATATTGTTGTGAACCCTATGGATGATAACTACGCTTCTTCCTCCCATTCCCTCAAAAGTAAGGCAAATTCTGTATTTTTCTATAGAGGATTTATATCAACATGTGAAGAAAAATACAATGATTGAAGAACTCAAATCTGAATGTTCGAATTGACAGCTCCTGAATCCTAAAGCCGTCTGTCACTATGAGAGTTTTATCTTGGAATGTGCGGGGATTGGGAATCTCCCGTAACGTTCTCAGCTTGAAGGAAATTTTAAATGAGGTGTCCCGGATATTGTTTTCCTTTTTGAAACAAAATCAAATATGAGTATACTAAGGTGAAAATGCTCTCTCCTACTTTGCCTAAAGGTTTTTGGGTTCTTGCAAGGGGCAGAAGAGGTGGTATACTTCTTTTGTGGAAAAATGATATCAATCTTTCTATAGATTCATATTCTCTAGGACATATTAATGCAGTGATTGTCAACAATTCGGGATTAAAATGACATATCACAGGTATTTATGATGCTTATTTTCCTTCACTACGTTTACACACGGGGAAACTTATTAGATGCTAAAAATCTATTTCATCACTTCCTTGGTTATTTCGTGGTGACTTTAATGAAATTTTATGCCCTTCTGAGAAGGTTGGAAGTGGTCATTTTTCCAATACAAATTTTGGTGTTTCATGATGTTATGATAGAAACCGATCTTTCTACTTTAGGTTTTGAATGACCATTTTGGACATGTACCAATAAGCTCCTGGACTCCAACTGCTTCTAGAACGCCTAGATCGTATGCTGGCTGATGGTCCTTGGATGGAAAATTTTTTTAACTATCAAGTAAGACACCTGAATATGTTATTCTCTGATCACTGGTCAATTCTACTCTTGTAATTCTCTCAAAGGAGTCATCAAATATGAGGGGGTCTACATTTTAGATTTGAACCTTTCTAACTCACAATCACAAGGTTTGACAGTATTCAATGAAGCTTGGAAGGCAGGTATGGCACATTTTACATCTATTGTGGATCGTCTCAAGTCTTGTTCTATATTTATTTAATCATGGCATAAGAAGAATGACACTAATCTGCCTAATTGGATTGCGGAGGTGTGAGATAGAATATCTAGAGTTCTTTCCGACCCTGATAGGGCTACCAAATCTTCTTTGTTCCTTGTAGAGAGTCAGCTAGAAAATCTTCTTATTAAAGAAGAGTTTTTATTGGAAGCAGCATAGTAGGATAGATTGACTTCAGTTTGCTGATAGAAACATGTCAATTTTCCATAGAAAAGCATCAGAAAGGAAATAGTACAAGCAAATTTTGAAACTCAAGGATCAGAACAAATAATCAAAAAGGAATGAAGATGATTTTTTTGAGTTATTTTAATTCTCTTTTTGCTTCTGATCACCAATCATTTAATGAGGTTTTACCTATTCTGGAAAATATTAATGTCCGCCTAAATAGTAGGGATGTGTCTCTATTAGCTAGACCTTTTACATTTACTGAGATTGAGTCAACTCTATTCTAAATGGGTCCTCTGGAAGCTCCAGGCTCGGATGGATTCCATGCAAAATTCTATCAGTCGTTCTGGAGTATTCTGTGAAACCCTGTTTCTTCTTTCTGCTAAGATGTATTGAATAAAGGTCACAGATGGGGAGATGTGAACAATACTAGTCTGGTGTTAATTCCTAAGTGTAAGAATTGTTTGATTTCTTAAGACTTTAGGCCCCTTAGTCTTTGTAATATCTTATACAAATCATTTCTAAAGCAGTGGCTAATAGATTAAAAAATGTACTTCCAGATTTAATTTCTGAATGCCAGAAAACTTTTATATTAGACAAAATGATTATATAAAATGGTTTCACGCGTTTTAGGTTGATTCACTCCCTCAGGAGATCAAAAACTGGATCTGGACATTTAACCCTCTAATTAGATCTGTCAAAAGCTTATGATAGAATTGAATGAGAATTCCTAAAGGCATTTCTTAATAAATATTGGATTCCCTCATAATTTGATAGATGTCATAATGGAATGTGTGACCTCGGTGAACTTTCGAATTGCCGTTAATTCTTAATCTACCAAGGTTTTCCATCCGAAGAGAGGTCTTCGACAAGGGTGCCCCAATCTCCTTTCCTTTTTGTTATGTGTATGAATGTTCTATCAAGAAATTTGAAGAAATTGGAGTTGAACAATCTGTTGGTTGGATATAGTTATGTTCTATTAGCACCTTTTATTAGTCATTTTTTATTTACAAATGATCTCGTCATTTTCTTTAAAGCTTCTATTGAGGGATGTCGTGCAGAACAAAACACTCTCAATAGCTTTGGGAAGGCTTCAGGTCTAAGAATAAAGTATAAGAAGTCTGTTGTACAATTCTTAAAAAATGTTAATCATGACCTGAGGCTGTCGATCCTCCACGAATTAAATATTCCATCACCAGCCACTTATAATACTTACCTAGGTTTTCCAAAAAGAAGATGGAATGATCAAAACTTTTCAGGGGTGACTGGTTGGTCCTTATTAAATCCATTCTGCAAGCTATCCCCACTTACTATGTGTCCCCTGTTCAGATGGCCTATAAATGTGATCGTTTCTATTACACGTACGATATCAAATTTTTGGTGGGGTGATTCAGAGGATCACAAGCAGCTGCATTGGATCAAATAGTATGGCCTATGTATTCCCAAATCATTTGGAGGGCTAGGATTTTGAGATATTGGTAGTTTTAGCCAAGCTTTGTTGGCTAATCAGACATTTTTATTGATGAAGAAATTGGATTCCCTGGTGTTAAACTTGCTGAAACCAAAATATAGGATAAATGGTTCACTCTATAATGTGATGCCTACTAAATCAAATTCTTATATCTGGTCCAGTGTTTAATGGGGCTTTGATCTGCTCAAACGTGGCATGTACTGACTAGTGGGTAATGAAGAAAGCATCTCTGCAATGTATGACCTTTGGTTTCTAAGACTATACTCTTTTAAACCTTATATGATGCACCGGGCTTTCGGCATTGATTTTGGGTATGGAATTTAGGGCCCAAAATTGACTGGTTGAAGTGAAACGGCGATCTGAATCAAACTCATGCTTTTGGCAATGATCTACGATGCATTTCAGTGTTTCAGGATCGTTTAGAGGGGTTTTTTGAACTTTTATTATTTTAAGGGTTTTTTCGTAATTTTGGAATTATTTTGTTACGGTTAAGAGTAACGCCTTGTAAAAGGGATGTTTAGGGTTTCTAAGAGACAGACTTGATATTATATTTTTCAGTAAATCAATTGAGCGAACGAATTGTTCCTCTTATTCAATTCTCAATACTCTTTCAGCCAATTCACACACGTTTCCGGCATCATTATATAAGTTCTCAAAATTCAAATGTTTAAATTAAGGTTTCCGACCTTATTATTTCTGGTCAATCTCATGCTATATGGAATCAGAATCAATTGAGCTCTCTATTTTCTGAGCAAGATCCACTATAATCTTGTCCATTCCAATGTCTTCAGTGGACCACAAAGATGAGCTATCTTGGTTCTTTACAGTTGATGAAAACTACACAGTCAGATCCAATTATTGGTTATCCCAAGGAGAAAAATTAGAAGTTTGGCATTCTGCTCATTCCGTCAGTTGGTAGAGACAGTTATAGAAGATTAAGGCTCCCCAGAAAGTGCTTATATTTTTATGGCAAATTTCTAAGGATTTTATTCGTGCAAAGAAGTGTTTGTTTGATCATCATAATGTCCTCAACCTTTTCTGTGGCAAATGCGGGCTGGTGGAGAAAACAATAGAATATATATATATATATATATATATATTTTATAGCCATAAAAAACACTTGTTGAAACTCCGAATTTTTAAATATCTTGCATCCTCTCAAGAAGGCAAATATCCAAGAGATCATTAAATTTTGTTTGTCCAACCTCGAAAATTATCCGATTTCTGCGTTTATAGCTGCTCTGTGTTATATTGGTTGACTAGAAACTATTATAAACATAACAACTCCTTGAATTCAAATTCTATTCATTTGCTTATTCTGTCATTAGTGATTTTACGAAGGCGTAAGGTCACCTCAAAGATCCAGCCGAGTAATCAAGAAGAAGCATGAGTTCTCTTCCTCAACCAAATCTTTCATCTCACAGACTGGTGTTATCAACAAATTCTACTATAAAAAAAAAGCATGTATATGGTTGTGGTATAAGAATATGCATCAAAAGCACGAACGGTCAAATTAAACTAATAAATCAAAGTTCATTGCTCATACTCAGATGTGCTCATGGTTGAGGTTATTGCTATGCTCGAAGGTCTTTCTCTGATTTTTTTCGTCTCAGATGGTGATCACTATTGTAAAGTTTGATGCATAACTCCAAACAATTTCTAATCCTTCGAGTTGTCATGAAAAAATAAAACTTATCATTAAAAATATAGTTTCCAGACAAATTTCATAATACTTGTTGTTTACACATTCCTCTATTTTAAAATTTTCTAGCTCATGGACTTACCTTTAAAGTTATGAGAGATGAAACTCTTTGTATTTGGTAACATGTCCCCTAATTTTAAGATTTTAGTGTTCTCAATAAATGGTTTTTATTTTTTTAAAAAAACACATCAACTTAAACTAGGGAATGTTTTACTCTAGAAAATTTTAAAATTTCATTGGTAACATTATTGAAATATTATCATTGAAAATGTTTTATAACATTACTATATTTGTGAGTCGTTTCAGAATTATTATTTTTTCTTTCATTATACATGAACTCTCGTATGGGTATATAATGTTTAGGAAATGAAGATTGATTATTCGAGGGGGATGATGATGAAATTACGGAAATCCTTACATGTATGACGTTAATAAAATTAATGGGAGATCAATTAAATTAGAGTAATGATTGATAGCCTACTCGTTGTGACTACTTTTCTTACCTATTCTTACATGGCAAGTGCTGATTAGATGAAAAAATTTAATAATAATTAATAAATTGATTATTATTAAATTGATATCCAATCATTCATTGCCACGTAAGAGTAGACAATGAAAGTAGGCACTAGAAGTAGGCTGTGTAGTATTACTCATTAAGTTATTATTTTTTTTCATTTTATAATCAAACAAATATTTTGATATTGGATAATATTTTCATGCACGTACACACACAAGCCCATAATCACATGGATGTATGAACTCTGATATGTAAGTCCTTGTGATTTTTCCACCAAATTGAAATTGCTTGAATTCCCAGCTCACGGAACAACTTCAACCCACAAATTTTGTATCATCTTTTCCTTTTTCCTATTCAGGTAATAGTCATTTGTACTTCTTTGAAACGATCTTCTAAACTTCCAAACCTTAGTATGACAACAAGCATCAATTATTCTCATACATTAAAATCAAGTATAAAAATATGTGAATTTTGATTAAAAATAGTCAAGGATTATAATCTTATTTAATTATATACCTCCTCTAATTATCGTTCTATTTTTTTTTTAAACTACCATCATTTTAATGTTACAAATATAGACAGTTAAAGAGTAATGAATGAAGCTCTCATGCCTGCAAATTTTGCCATTCTTTTGATTATTAAAAGAAAAAGAAAAAGCTTGTAATTCCCAGTTGAATAACAGTGAGCAAACCTCTAGTAGCTTTTGAAATTGTCTCTGGAAGTAGATCCTGTTGGGATGCAATCCAAAGTCCCACATCGGTTAAAAA
This sequence comes from Cardiospermum halicacabum, assembly GCA_031304145.1. NCBI lineage: Eukaryota > Viridiplantae > Streptophyta > Magnoliopsida > Sapindales > Sapindaceae > Cardiospermum > Cardiospermum halicacabum. The sequence goes on from CM062397.1 coordinate 17,344,018, forward strand.
AGTCAAGCAAGACTTGTATATATACATCCACACCTACCCTAATAGAATGAGGCCTTTTGAGAGGAGCTCAAGAACAAAACCGTGCGGGCTAGGCCCAAAGCGGACAATATCATTCTATGTAGGGTGGAAGGAGCGGAGCTCGGGGCCTAACAAGTGGTATCAGAGCTCCAGGTAAGAGCTTGTTTGTTAATTTCTTGATCTAGGGTTTATAGATCTGTGAATACTTTGTGGTTTCTTGGTGCTTTCTTGGTGATTTGTTCGATCTTGGTGATCTTATGCCCCTGTGTGTGTTTGTTGTTCGTATCTGATTGTTCGCTGATAATACCTGTTTTTCGATCTTTATAGATCTAGGGTTTACTGTTAGCAACGATTCTTTAGTGAAACCCTAACAGAGCAGTTTATGATTTGTTCAATATCTTGTTGTTTCTGTCATTTCTTGTTTCTAACAAGTTTGTTCAAGTGACAGGTATTTTTTAAAGGTGACTGAGAAGAATAAAAGCTTAAGGAGAGGAAGAGGAAACTAGAAGGGTGACCCTAAGAGAGGTTCCGGGGCACTAGGAGGAAAATCGAACCTGTTAAGGTCGATTTACTAGTAATCAGCTATAATTGAGCCTTTCTAAACCCTTAACTCTATTTTAAGTTCTCTGCTTTTATTGTGATCTCTTATATTGTGTATATTCCTGTATATCTTTGGTTGGTTGAGAACCTTGGCTGAAGAGGTACAAGCCTTAGTTGTTTGTTAAAGCCTCGAACCGCCTGCCAGTACGGAACAGACTGGCTTGTTTGAACGTGGCTGAGGGTCACAAGCTTAGTTCTTGTTAAAAGACCCAAACGGTGTCAGTAACGTGAAAATCTGACTTGTTTGAGGTTCTCAACCTTTGGGAATAATTGTGTTAATATTTGTCTTGCTTCTGTGTGAATATCTGAGTGATCTGTTTATGTTGTGATATATTTGTTGTATATCTGAAATTGATTTGTTCATTCTTTGTGAATATAGTGCATCATATTTCTTTGGTCTTCCTTGTAGTGTCAGTGTATTACAAAGTTTTTAAAACCATTCTTCAATTAAACTCTTTACAAAATGTCTTCCAAACCTTCTAGTTCCAATCCAATAAACATTGAGGTCTTTGATGGATCTCAAGACTTTGTTTTGTGGCAAAAGAAAATGCTATCTGTTTTGGTTCACCATGGCATTGAAGGGGCTGTGGATAATGACTATCCTTCTGGTACTACTGATACTGATAAGGCTAGAATGGCTAAGCGTGCATATCATACCATACTATTGCATTTATCTGATGATGTTTTAACTGCTATGAATGATGTTAAGACTGCTGACTCTCTCTGGAAAGCATTAGAAGCTAACTATTTAGAATCTGATATTCCAAATAGGATTATTAGCCTTCATAAACTGTTTAGCTTTAGGTTTGCCCCTAATAAGACGGTAAATGAGAACTTGGCTGTGTTTAAAAGGTTAGTTCAGGATCTGAATAGTAGGACAAAAGAAGCTGAGAGGCTTAGCAATGAATATCTAGCTATGGTCCTTCTTCATGCTTTGCCTGAGTCCCATAGTGTTGTTAGAGAATTCATTTCTTTTAATAAGAAATCTTTAACCACTAAGGATATCATGGATGCTCTGAATTTCAGATCTGTAGGTGAGGAGATGATTAAAAAGGATAATGAAGGGTTATTCCTTAGCAAACCTAACACCAGCCATAGGACTAAGGGGAAGGGTAAGAAACCTGCAGCTAACCAAAATAATTTGAGTAGGGCTGATAACAAACAGAAGGACAGTAGTAAGGGTAAAAATGGTAGCAATAAAGAGAGGAAGTGTTATTATTGTAAAAAGGCTAACCATCTTATTAAGGACTGCTTCCAGAAGAAGAGAGATGAAGCAAATGGTATTGTTAAACCTGCTGTTTCTAATACTGTTACTGTTTCTGATCCTTTTGTTGATGGTTTTACTGCTGTGATTGAGTTAAATAATTCTGCCATTCCTGATAATTCTTTGATTGATTGGGTGATAGATTCAGGTTGTACACACCATATGTCACCAAATAAGGGCTGGTTTTCAAACTTTGAGTCTGTTAAAGGGGGTTTTGTTGTCATGGGGTCTGATCATAGGTGTGACATAGTTGGGGTAGGAAATGTAACCATTAGACAGTATGATGGTAGGTTCAACCTTAGATGGTCAAATATGTCCCTGAACTTAGAAGGAACCTCCTGTCTGTGAGTAAAATGGGTGAGATGGATTTTGAGTGTGTGTTTAAGAACCAGTTGGTAGAAATGTCTAGACCTGGATCTAATAAGGTAGATTTAAGGGGGAAAAAGGTAGGAAACCTATACATTCTTGAAGGATCAACCTTAGAAGTTTTAGCTACCCAAACCAAACTTAGTGATCCCATTAGTAAGGCTTTGCTATGGCATAGAAGGCTTGGCCACATAGGTTTAGGCAGTCTTAGAGAACTTCAGAAACAGGGGTTAATTGAGAGTGACTTTCCTTGTGTCATTCCTACTTGTGAGAAATGTATTCTTGCTAAACAAACCAGATCACCATTTCCAAAATCTGATTTTAAATCAAAAGCTGTTCTTGAATATTCATTCTGATTTGTGGGGTCCTACAGGAACCAAAACATTTAGTAATTGTCAATATTTTCTTTCATTTACTGATGATTTTTCAAGATTCTGCTGGACTTATTTGTTAAAATCCAAAACTGAAGTCTTTGAAAAATTTAAAATTGGAAATCTTTAGTAGAAAATGAATCTGGAAAGAAAATCAAATGTTTTAAAACTGATAATGGTCTGGAATTTTGCAATGAACAATTTCACAAGTTTTGTGAGGATTCCGGGATTAGGAGACATAGGACTGTTAGGTATACTCCTCAGCAAAATGGGGTTGCTGAAAGGTTGAATAGAACTCTTCTAGAAAGAATTAGAAGCCTGTTATTCCAAGCCTATCTTCCTAAGATTTTTCTGGGGGGAAGCTTTGAATTATGCCACCTACCTTAAAAATAGGTCTCCCTCCTCTTCTATTGACAATAGGACTCCTTTTGAACTCTGGTATGGGAAACCTCCTAGTTTCAGTCACATTAGGACCTTTGGCTGCAAAGTTTTAGCTCATCAAAGATTTGATAAGCTCGATCCTAGATCTCTTATTGGTTTGTTTATGGGTTTTCAGGCTGGTACTAAGGGTTACAGGCTGGTCTTTAAGGATAAATCCAGTTATAAATTCATTATCAGTCGTGATGTTGTGTTTTTTGAGACTGAATTTCCTGGATTCCTTAATTCTGAGTCTCCTAATCCTATTTAGTACAAACAGCTTGATCTCTCCAGTTTTGAAATCAAACCACTAGAATCTGAGGATTCTGAGCCTGGTATTGAGTCTGATGTGCCTATTATAGAGCATGATAGCCATAGGGTCAGTGAACCTGGAACTAACAGTGAGTCTGTTCTATCCCTGGTCCATCTGAAACTGATCCTATGAGAATTCTGAGAATCAACCTAATGAGATTATAAATGAGACATACCATGAGCATAATTTGGATGATTATCTCCTGAGTAGAGACAGACCTAGGCGGACCACTAGGATGCCATCCAAATATAGTGACTTTGTTGATATAAATCTTGTGATCTATGCTCTTAACACGTATACTGAATCAGAATTTATTCCAAATTCTTATCAAGAAGCTATTAATTGTCCAAATGCAATCATGTGGAAGAATGCTATGGATGATGAAATAGCCTCATTGATGAAGAATCATACTTGGGACCTGGTAACGAAACCTGAACTTAAGAAACTTGTGGGCTGTAAGTGGATTTACAGGGTGAAGGAGAACTTACCAGTTTCTGATCCAGGTCGGTTTAAGGCTAGATTAGTAGCCAAAGGGTTTACCCAGAAAGCTGGGGTTGATTTCTCAGAAGTATTCTCTCCTGTAGTTCGGTATATTACTATTAGGATCATGTTGTCTTTAGTTGCTCATTTTAATTGGGAATTAGAGCAGATGGACGTCAAAACAGCCTTTCTCCATGGCTTTCTTGATAGGGAAATATACATGGACCAACCTGAAGGGTTTGTCAAACCTGGTGGCAAGGTGTGTCTCCTGAAAAGGTCCCTATATGGTCTGAAACAATCACCCCGTCAATGGAATGAAAGGTTTAATGATTATGCAGGCAAAATGGGCTTTAAACGAAGCATGTATGATGCTTGCTTGTATTACAAGTCTGTTGATAATTCACCTGTATTCATGCTTTTGTATGTGGATGACATTCTGTTAATGAGTTCAAAAATGCAGTATCTGGCCACTGTCAAACATGATCTGAATAAGGAATTTGACATGAAGGATTTGGGGGAAGCCTCCAAAGTCCTTGGCATGTCTATATCTCGGGACAGAGGTAATAATCTTTTATGCATTGATCAGAAAAATTACTTGTATAAAATTTTGAACAATTTCAATATGAGTGATGCAAAACCGAATAGTCTGCCCCTATCTGCTAGTCATAAACTTGACAATAAACTCTGTGATGATGATCATATCCTTCATAACATTCCATATCCTGAAGCCATTGGCAGCATCATGTATGCTATGGTCTGTACAAGACCTGACTTAGCTTATTCGATAAGCATATTAAGCAGATACATGATGAAACCAAGGCTTGAACACTGGAATGCTATTAAAGGTCTCTTCAGGTATATTAAAGGCACTGTTGATTTTGGTTTACAATATAGTAAGCATTCTGATGTTGTGAATATTATTGGTTACACTGACTCTGATTTTGCTAAAGAGATTGAATTCAGACGTTCTATGACTGCTTATGTATTTACTGTGTGTGAAAATTGTGTTTCCTGGAGATCCAAATTGCAGTTTGATGTGGCTTTGAGTACCACTGAATCTGAATATATTGCTTTAACTGAGGGGATCAAAGAAGGGCTCTGGATACAGGGGCTCCTTCAGGAAATCAATTTACTTGACCCCAAAGCAATAGTCTTCACTGATAGTCAGGGAGCCTACCACATCAGTAGGAACCCTGTCTATCATGACAGAACTAAGCATATTGGGGTCAAATATCACTTCATTAGACTGAATGTTTTAAATGGTGTCCTGCAGGTTGAAAAAGTTCCAACAGACGAAAATCCCTCTGATATGGGCACCAAGGTAGTATCAATGAAGAAGTTACTGTACTGCAGGAACTTCCTTCACATCTGCCGGGTCTGAAAACAGAGGAACTGGACCAGTGATGAAATCCTTTGGAACTGAGAGAGGCTTGGAGGCACAATGATCAAAAGTGATGATCTATAGACCATTTTTATGATTCCTGTAGAATGTAACATTAGGGGAAGTTTTGTTGTAATGTATACATTCTTTTATTACTGCCGAACTTGTGTTTGTTTTGTTCTTCTTGCTCTTGTGGGCTCTGTTGTTTGGGCTTTGTCTCTGCCTCACTTGCTGCAGCTTGGCCCACTTACCTGGAACCTGACCCGACCCTCTTCAAGATCCGCGCTTCTTCTCTTGGGCACCCGGTTTCACTTGAAGACCTACCTTTATATTCATCTCTTCTTCTCCTCTGCAGACTTAGTGAGAGAAACAGCGACCTCTCTCCTCCTGCTCTGCTAGGGTTTCATCTTTGTTAGGGTTACTTTGTGATTTCGGCTGTAATCTTTGTGTAATTGCTTTGTGATATACTCTGTGGTCTTGTGATCTGATTAGTAGTGCCATCGATCTCTCAGTTTGAAGCTGAGGTCCCGTGGATTAGCCTCGTTTGAGGTGAACCACGTAAAATTGTTGTGTTTTGATATTGTGATTCTATAACTTGCTGTTTTGTTACAGATTGGTATCAGCGCCCGGTATGAAAATGGAGCCCGCAAGTGATCCGTATTCGGGGTACCTTGTGTCGAAAGTCTTCCTGATAATTTGGTGGTCAGGCGGCGAGTCCCGTTGGTGCGTAACGGCGGTGCAAGATGTTTAAGACGGATCGGGTGGATTATGACTCGAGGGGAGGTCGCTCGAGGGGGAGCCACGGGATTGGTGGTCCTTTGGTTTGAGGGGAGGATTGTTGGGATGCAATCCAAAGTCCCACATCGGTTAAAAAAGTCAAGCAAGACTTGTATATATACATCCACACCTACCCTAATAGAATGAGGCCTTTTGAGAGGAGTTCAAGAACAAAACCGTGCGGGTTAGACCCAAAGCGGACAATATCATTCTATGTAGGGTGGAAGGAGCGGAGCTCGGGGCCTAACAGATCCAATAGCAGTCCTTCTTTTACAATTATATTTTCTTCTTTATGTGAAGAATCTAAAACCAGATTGTAATTTGGACCAAAGACCACAACAGTCCTTCAAAGAATCCAGAGACAAAGACTAACCCAAAGCAACCAACTTTAAATATCTTTAAATTTGGTGGGATTCACTTTAGTTTTGGGAACTCATGCCAACTTTATTTTTTTTAATCAAAAATAGTTACAAAAGAATAAGGTAAAACAAAATACTTACATAAAATAAAAAAAGCTTGAAGAAAACAAAAACAAAGCCTGATTGATTGATAGATAGTGATAGAGGTACATGTCCTTCCCCATTCATTATATGTTATGCATATATGACTGTAACCTAGAACATATTCTACTTTCCACTTTACCTTATTAGCTCATTTCACTCTCTCACACACAAAATAAAATAAAAAATTAAACAAAAAAATATGTTAATTAATTGAGAACATTATGTTTCCTCTGGTGCTTGATTCTTTTTTTTGGTTGTGTCAGATAAGCTTTAATTTTCTTCACATAACCCATCTCCATGAACAAATTAAGGTTTAAGTTAAAAGAAAAAAAAAAAGTTGATGTAGGTTTTTGTCAAATATTCACTCATATTTCTAGGAGATTACATACAAAAGAGATGGGAGTGAGAGAGAGATTTTGTCATCTTTTGCAAATTATGGTGCTTCTTCTGCTATCTGTCACATTCTTAAACTCTAATATTTATGACTGTCCTGGTGGTCTTCTGGAGCTCCCCGTTCTCCTGAAACCGAAATTGGGAAAAAAATGATGTGAGGATATTTTTTTTAAAATAAAAAAATTAAATAAAATATTATAATATATACATGTTAAATGATTAAAAAACACTATTTGAATAATAAAAATTAACTTCAAAATTTTAATATATGGAATAATATATTTATTTATTAAGAAATATCTTTAAAAATTTTTAACAAAAAAATCTTATTATTTAAATAAATTATAAATTTTATTTTATTTTATTTTATTTTTATTTATACATCTTATAATTAGACGTAACTAAAAAAAAATATGGAAAACATTATTAAAGTGTATGTAAGTAGTAGAACTTTATATTAACACGCCTTTCAAATGTGTTTTCAATAAGCACATTTTAAAAGCTAATTATGCAATTAAAAAAGTAGTAGGCTTAATTTGGTAATTAGAGTTATGCTTTAAGTTTAATGACAAAGAAGAGGTAAAGGAGAGAAAAGCAAAAGCTACAATGAAAAGGTTAAAAAGAAATGGTTTAAACATGAATGAAGTAAGGAGAGGCTGCTTCTACTCATGCTGCAGGAAAGGAATAAAGTGCTTTATTTATTTATTTATTTTTTAAATTAATAGTTAGTTAATTAAAAATGTTTTGTATGTGCAGAACCCTATATGATAAAAGACCTTGATACAAGTACACAATGTAACAGTCACGCCATCAAAATCCACACCACACTAAGATTTAACATCATAGTACATAAGTTAACATAGCTATACTATACACTATACACGTGCATGGTTCAAAGGTATTATTAAATTTAAATAAAATTAGAAAATTATTGTTTGAATAGAGATAGGGAGGGCATACCTGTTGTGAATAGGATCAGGTCCATTGGGGACTCTTCTTTTCATGAAGTTGAGATCAGGCTCTCTACCTAACGTTTCCAAACTGTTGAGATTTGAAGTGGATTGTGTCTGAGTCTGAGACTGAGAGTGAGAATTGGTGATGACTTCTTTCTTTGATTTGCTCTCAAGTGATAAAGAAGACGAAGATGATGTAGTACTACAAACCAAAACAAACCATATAAACCCAAGTACCAAAATTGCTCCAAACAACCTCTTAAACCATGTATAACCATCACTGCTACTACCACAACTCCCCATACCCTGTAGTTTAATTATACTATAGTATGTATATATAGATTTGTCTATGTAAGAAGAGACAAAGGAAGCCAAAACTATGATTGCATGATGATTGATTGAGAGAAGAGAATAGGAGAGATATAAGGAAGGTGGGCTAAGAAGGCAAAGTATATAATATTTAAAAAAACAAAATAAAATTTGTTGATATGGGTTATGGAAGTGGTTATGTGTTGTCCTTTATAGTTGATAAGAGAAGAGAGCACTTTTTGGAGCTGAGAGAGGAGTGTGATTGTGTTTTTCGAACGTGAGGAGGAGGGAAGCCTTTGGTTTGCTTTATACTGGTAGTGGCAATACGACACTCTTTTGTTTCTTTATCGCTTTGGTTTTTGTAATTGTAGTGTTTTTGTGTATTTTCATGCAATTCTCTTCTCTTAACCACACTCTCTTTTGTCTCTCATTAGATCTTGCAATATATACGCACATTTGTACTGTATGCCTTACGTACAAGACTAGTGAAACTAAAGTGTTGTATATATATGGGTGATAAAGTGTGATATAGGGAATTTTCATGCCTCAACTTGGATTGGATTGGAATAGAAGGAATCTTTAGATTTAGATTGTGTATAAAAATTAGGTCTAATTCGTAAAATTCAAAAGTACGTATATTATATATTCTCTCATTTAAATTAGTATATTTTAATATAATTTTATTTTAAAATAAATATTATAATAATAATATTTTATTATAATTTTTAATATTTTTTTAAAAAAAATTTGGAATAATATTTTTTTTGAATTATTAAATTCAATTATATTTATTTTAAAATATTTTGCTGATGTGCACTGATAAGACTGATATGTACCACCAAAAGCATATATTATTATGTTTCTCAGTGCATCAACAATATATATATAAAAAAATACTACTTAAGTTTAAGTTATTTAATTTTAAGTAAAAGAAAATAAATATTTAACATTTTCAAATTTATTAAAATTATAAGGTCCATTGCATTTTTGGACTTTTTATTAAAAAAATTATATTTTTAGACCAAAATTAAAATTTTTACAAAATTAAACTTTTTAAAAAGTTTTTGCAGAAAATAGATCAAAATGACTATAATACCCCTGCTTTCCAAGTCTTGATTTGTTTCCCGGGCAAATCAGACCGGGAAGCAAAATCTACACCAAAAAATAGGCAAAATATAATTATTTCCCGCTATTCTGTTTCCCGGATCTAGAAACATAACACCAGGAAACAATTATATTTGACTGTTTCATGATTAGATGCTTTCCGGTCCACCTGAAAGCTCATTGTTGCAATTTTTTAAAAATAAGTTTAAAAGTGTAAAAAATTTAAAGTTGGTCTAAAACTATTTTTATTTTTATTTAAAATCTAAAAATACGTATTTTTACAAATTATAATTATATCCATGTAATATAATTATGAAATAAACAAATATCAATTATATTTTTATTTCTATAATATATTTTATTTTTGAAAAACTAAATTTAAAATGAATATGAAAATATGTATAACTGATACCTCACATCTATAAACTGATAGTTCATAAGAGAATAATATTCAGTCAGCTTTCATAATTTAGGTGTGATAATATTAGAGATGCTTAAAGCTTATTCTTAAATTGAAACCATCTAGAAAAGAACATGGATGTTGATGTATGTTCCATAGGACCTCATCTGTGAATGAAAGGACACTATTCAAAGATTGATTTATAAACAATATGCTTGGAGGAGAGGGTGCCCCACTACACAAGTAACTCCAAAGTGATTGGACAAAGTAAAGTTAACCAACCACTCAATCATTTTAACAACATAAATAAACTGCATTGCATCATATGCTATACTTTATCCAAGAAAAAACCTTTTCAATATATCAAATTAAATACCACACCTACCTACCACATCTGAACTATATATATACTGAAGTGCCTACATGTACGGTATAAATCTAGGTTGCTCAGACACAAATGCCATGTTAACACATCTTGCGTCCGATATTTGTGGATACCGTATTTATTAAATAAATAAATAAAATAAATTGAACATACGTACATATTTTATATAATCGATATAACTATTATTAATTAATTATTTTATTTTATATATTTAAATAAAATATCAATTTACTATTTATTAATTTAAAATTAAAATAAAATTAACTCTAATAATTTTATATATTGAAAGATAAATATTGACGATTTAATATTATTTATTAATTTATATTATTGATGGTATATTTTACGGTAAAAATATAAGTGCATATATTATATAACTATTAAGTAATAAATATATAAATATTTATCTGTAATTTTTTAATATAAAAATATTATTATATATTATTTTAAAATAATATATTTGCGAAATCGTGTCGTATTCTAATTTTTTAAAATTTACGGTATCCGTATCAGTGTCCGTGTCCACGTGTCAGTCTCCTTTATAAATAGACGATTGTATACACTATTTATTTTAATTTTAAAATATTAATTTTTAAATTTATAAAATTTATGTTTTTTTTTTAATTATTACAACATAAAATAAATATACTGTATAGTATAAATATTTACTTTAACTTGGCGGGCAGATATGACCCACTTATATGCCATAATCACTTGAACCACTCTTTTTAATTTGTTGGTAAAGACTGCTAGCTACGTATGTAATTCATAATATATAACCCATCTCTATAGTTGATATCTTTAAATAACATGATATGATGGATCTTTGATGAAGAATATAAGTAAAAACTAATTTAAAATTTGAAAAATTATATATAGAACGTAGATGGATGTATATGAATATAAACCTTTAACTAGTGGAATATATATTGCATGCATTTGCTAATGGCAAAAAAAGCATATAGCACAATTTGTCTTATCCGCTGCATTTGAATCTAACAGTACTACTACTACTCAATAACCCTTTTCAAAGTGTTATGTTGGAGAATCCAATGCTCTTGCTTGCTTGCTGTAATAGCTTCTCATTCAAGGTTAAACCACTTTAAATCCATTAAAGATTTTTTACTATATCTCACCTAAGATATGGATGCTCAACCTATACTTGTTAAGTGCACATTTTTGCTCATCTCTACTATCTTTTATACTAAATTGGTAATGACTTCACAATATTATTATTCACATTCGGAAAATTCTGCTATTATTTGATAATCTATTCGTGCCAAATACAAATATCAGTAGGGTTTGAATGAGTGTATCGAATCGATTGAATTTTAATCAAATATTGGTTTTTAAAATTTTGAACTTTGAAATTGAAATACTAATACATAAATACAGACATCTTCAGTCATGCATATATTCAAGTATTCTATTTCATATTCTAATCATAAAAAAAGAAAACTGACAAGAAAGAAAGAAAAATCCGTTCAACTTCTCTCTATCGGAAACAAATCATAAATAATGGATGTATTCCACATATCACCAACTAGATACAATCTCTTCTGTCTCTTTACAGATTCTTCTGTCTTTTCCAGAGTTCAGTATTGAAAAAAATCTCGTGTGTTGTCACATCTATTTACGAAATGTATGTAAATAGTTTTATTTAGTGGCAGTTACTCACTTTAAATAACTATATCCAGCACCTGTGAGAGACACGTAAATGGATTCTTTGGGTGTATCATACCCATATATCCAACACAAATGAAAGACCAAATAATCTTCGAAAACGATAATATAACTTTACCGTGAAGATTTGCAAAATGGAATAGTCTCTATAGTAGGGTTTACTTTAAAAATTAGGGGTTTATATGCGCCGCCTTTCTTCCATTGGGACATGGCCGCCTATATACTATTAATGAGTCAAAGGTATAGATTTCGAATTAATAATCTTTATTGTTGGTTTCTCTTTTGTGTACATACAAATATATAGTAGTATAACTTATCATTCGAAAATCACTGGACATAAATATAATTTAAAAAGGAAAAAAAATAATAATAAGAGAAAAAGAATGTGAGCAGAACACAAAGCAAGAGAATCATTCTCTACAATGACAGAAGAATGTTTTTATATTTTTTAATTTGAATATGTTGGGACGTTTCTCTTGTGTTATTCTTCTGTGGCATCTTTGGTAAATCAATCTCATTAACTTGAAGCTGAAAAAAGTAGTTTAATATTGTGACAAATCTAGATGTAGTGGGCGTTTGTGTATATATTATTGTGCATGAAAATTCCAATAGCCATCATAAGTTACATCTAGATGGAGCACAAAAAATAAATAAAAAAAAAAAAACGGCTTTAATTGATTTGAAATTTTAGAACTTCTCTGGAATCCATATAATGAAAATCAAATTTGGCTTCCCAGGTATACCTGGTGAGTTTTGCTACTTTTCACTATCATTATTTCTAATATCTCTAGCAAGTTGGCAACTATTTATACTATGATGCTGCATTATTCTGGAATTTGATTTCAACAAACTGATTAGATCAGTTTAAAATTAAATTCGTATTTGAATTTAAATAAATTTATTATGAATCGAGTTTGAGTTTGAGTGTACATATTTAATTTCAAAATTAAAAATTTAATAAACATAACCAGTTAAATAAAAAGCATATATTTTCTGGTATAATATAAATTTATATTTTTAAATTAAATTAAATTAATATAGTAAAATAATATTTTATTTAATATATTGAATCCGACTAAATTTTTGAACTAAAATTGAATTTATATAACTTTACGAATTTGAATTCGAATTTAAATAATCCGAATTTATTGTAAACGACACCTTAATCATACACATTTACAACATTCCATATTTTACATCTTTATTTTTATTTTAGTTATAAATGAAACATAGACATTTGATCCAACAGCTCAAAGTAATAATGAATTGATTGGGGAAATTGTTTTTCTCTTTATGTAGGGTGGACTTACTTTCTTTTATTTACTGTGGGATGCTCTTTTGTTATTATGATAAGCAAAACAAATACTTAATTAAAAAACAAAAATAAAAATCTAAACTTCTTTTATGGATTCGTACACGACAACTTTGTGAAGTGTTCCTACAAAATTGATATGATTTTGTTATAAGATTAAGACAGAGAATGGCCTACACAGAATTAATTAAGATTTTGAGTGGTCGACATGGTTTGCCTCTATGCATTAGACACGTAAAATCTCGTACAAGTTCCATTTGTTTGCATTATTAATCAAACTTAGCCAGAGCATAACTTTTGTTACTATCATTAGGTTTATATATATTGAAACGAATAATATTGTCTTTTTTTCATAAAGTAGTAATCTATATATATATATATATATATATATATATATATAAATAAAATATGTATATCACTTCGTTAATGACCAATTATAGTTTATATGTATATTGACATTCTTTATACTAGGAGGTGGTTGGATTAGCAAGTACATAATCATTCTTTTATTTTAATTTTATTTCATTGTTAAAAAGATTTTTCTACATGTGAATAAAGAAATTATTTCCTTTTAGTAATCTCAAATGGAGAGAAAATGAACTATGGGTTTGCAATAAGAATATTAATAAAATATTAGAATAATTATTTTTTTAAAAAAAATCTTAATTTTTAAAAATTCTAAATATACAATAAAATAAAATTTGCATAATCTAATTCGAAAAATACACGGTACTCACTATTTATCTCCATAATCTATTTTTAAGCATATATTTTTTAATTAATATAGCAGTAATTAAAAATGATTAATGTGATTTTTAAAAAAAAAAATTTGTTTATTTATCTTTAAAAAATATGGGTATAATTAGTAGACGGATACTTACATATTTGATCTTTTAGATTATCCGAACGATATTTAATAAACCTATAAAAGTTTATGACATTTTCCATATTTTTAGATATTATTTGAAATATATTCTTCAAATTATTTACATTTAGGATTTGACAAAGCAAGGGTTTGGATAGATTCTTACTGAAACCCTTATTGGACCTTCGGTTTTTTATTTTTATTTATTTTTTTTAAGGGTCTAAACTCTATTCTTACCCTATTTTAAAACTAAGACTAATGGTTTTAGGAATTTCTGTAATCAATTCGATGTTGAAGATCAAAAATAGACAAAACGCACAAACGATATATCGTGGTTAGTAAATTGCTTAATCTACGGAATTCAACAACTTTTTATTTCGAAACAATCTTACAAACAATTAGACAACTCCCCCTCAACAATCTACCAAACAATCGTATTCAATCAATCAAACCAATTGATGAACAACTAACTCAACTCACGGACCCTCTGTGCTCTCAACCAATGTTATCTGTCATACCCAAAAGTTTAGAGTACATCCCATATACATAGCTAACATAAAACCTAATTCATATGAGAGTATCTAACTCAATAAGAAAACAAAATCTAAATCTGACTAAAATAAGAAAATTAAATCCTTCTCAAATAAGAAAACAAACAATTAGGAAATAGACCCAAAACTCAAAATAGGAAGTCTTTTCTAAAAGAGAAATCCTCGTGATTCAAGACAATCCTAACAAATCTCCACCTTAAGTTGAATCACCTTAACTTTTTGGATCTTATTCCTTCAATCTTAATAACCATGACTTATTCAAGTTCCAAACATATGAAAGAGTTGCATCCACCAATTGTGCCTTCTAAGCACTCTTCATTATGTCTTCCAATTCTTTTATCCACATCTTCCCAAGTTTCATATTCAAAAATTCTGAACATTCAACCAATTTTTCTTTTTTATTCGATACTAACATCCTTCCAGCAATAGTATATTCATCGAGGAAATACAAATTTCATTGTCTTGTACCTTTTGCGGCTACGACACCTCTCCGTACAATCTTCGTCACCCCACCTCCAGTGACAATCTTCTAGCCACTAGAATCTAAGACTCCAAGTGAGATAAGACTTTGCTTCAGCTCTGGAATATATCTCACTTTCATCATCGACTTGATTGTACCATCAAACATTCTTAGTCTTATCGTTCTTATTCCCTTAATTTGACAAGTGATATCGTTTGCCAGACGGACAACATCTTCATTAAAGTCTTCCAACTTTGAGAACCATTCTCTATTCGGACATATATGATACGAACAATTATAATCTAAAATCCATCCTCCAGACGATTCATTCATAAAAGTTGTGGAGAAAACATCAGTCTCAAATTCACATTCTGACTTCACCTTCGGCTCCAGCTTTTCTGTTACATTCGCATTCGAGCTTTCAAGTTTAGAACATTCATGCTTCCAATGGCCTTTTCTCTTTACTCCATGCACATTGATCTTTATCCAATCTATATGTTGAGGACCTAATTTTAGGGATTTGAATACTAGTCAAATCTTCGTAACTTGACCGATAAGTAAAGCAACAGCTCTGACTTGTACAGCAAGCAATCTCGGATTTGACCTAACTTCAGCCGCAAAATACCCAAATCTGCCCCCAAACAGTCCACACACACTCACCGATAGATATGAATTAGGTCACCTTAATTAGGGTTCGCTAATTCTCTAGAGATTAGGTTATTAGCCTTCACCCTAGCCCAAGCACTTGGTAGTTAGCCAAGAAGCCGAATAGATAATCTAGAGTCAAGGTAGTTAGCCTTTCTTCTAGCCCAAGCAACTGGTTATTAGCCAAGAAGCCGAAAGAGATAAATAGAGAATACTCTCCAACTTTATTGATATCTGATCTGAATTGAATGAATAAAACTACATCAATCAGCCCTTTATATAGGCTAATATTATGCCCTAAAAATAAGGAAAACCTAATGAAATACAAATAGGAAAACTAATAAAAGTAAAATAACTAAAACAAAACCTAATAGGAATTGAAATACTATCTAACCCTAATTTGAAATAGAAATAATTAAAACCCTAATAATTAGGTTCTCATCACTATATCAACCTTTATTGTTCCAAGGTTTCTCAGCAATTATTGTATATTTTTCTCTCTCCTTTCCATACCTCTAGCACTTCCGAAACATGTTTGTGATCAGACTAGTCCTTCTTTTGGTATTCATAATTCACTAAAGCATTATACACTTCACTAACTCAATCTCACTTTTTCCATACAATGAAGTAGTGATCAAGTGATCATACATATCAGGCAGAGAGTTAAGTAACAACAATGACTTATCTTTCTCAGAAATTTCAACATCTAAATTCAAAAGATCAGCCAATATTTTGTTGAAATTTTCTAGATGTTCGATCATAAATGTACCAGAAACATACGAAAAGTGGAAGAGCTTTTTCTTTAGGTAGAGCCGGTTTTCAATACTCTTTGTCATATACTTATCCTCTAACTTCTTCCAAAGACTTACTTACATAATTGCATTCATAAAAGAATACTTTTGATCTTTTCGTAAACATAATCAAATGGTGCTGCAAGCTTGTCGATTTAAGAAATCTCAATTCTCTTTAAACATATCATTGAGTTTATTCTTATCTAACACTATGAATGTCCCCTCGCGAAATAAAAGATCCTTAACTTCTGACTACCACAATGCCAAAATTGCTCGTACCATTAAATTTTTCTATATCAAATTTCATCGTACCTGTCATTGATTGCCTCAGACGACTGCTTGCATACCCCTTTCCAGATCCGGATGCGTTGTCGCCATTCGTCTCATTTTTCGTCATCCCAACCAAAGCTCTAATACCAGTTTGTTAGGATTTTCCGTAAACAATTCGATGATCAAGATAAAAAATAGACAAAACGCAAAAACGATATATCGTGGTTAGCAAATTGCTAATCCACGGAATCCAACAACTTTCTATTTCGAAACAATCTTACAAACAATCAGACAACTCCCTCTCAATAATCTACCAATCAATCGTATTCAATCAATCAAACCAATTGATGAACAACTAACTTAACTCACAGACCCTCTGTGCTCTCAGCCAATGTTATCTGTCATACCCAAAACTCTAGAGTACATTCCAAATTTATAGCTAACATAAAACCTAATTCATATGGGAGTATCTAACTCAATAAGGAAACAAAATCTAAACCAGACTAAAACTAGAAAATTAAATTCTTCTCAAACAAAAAAACAAACAATTAGGAAATAAACCCAAAACTCAAAATAAGATATCTTTCTTAAAAGAGAAATCTTCGTGTTTCAAGGCAAATGGTATACCCTAACCTATAAAATTAAGGGTCTAATAAGATTTTTATTAGAAACCTTAAAACATGTATATATAATTTTCACAGGCGTTGATCAAACATTGACTGAGCATTGATCGACATTTACTATCATTGACTTGTATTTATTTATTTTTATTTTTTATTTTTCAATTTTTAGATATTTACCATTATTTTTTGGTGTTTGACCATTCGATACCTAATTTATAACTGTTTTAAAAGTAAATACACTATGATTATTTCATTCATCTAATAAATGGAACATACCTAAATTTACAACAACCAATATAAACAATCCATCTGTAACATCACAAGACATCCTGAGCACCACAAATCAATCCTCTCACTACAAAACCAACAACAATCTCATCATTGTACAACACTACACTGTCATCTCCATAACTTCAATCCAACACCAATAATCAAACTCACCTGCTCTTCAAGCCTGCAGATTCTTTCACTTACCACATACTAGTTTTCAAGCACATTGAAAGTAATAAACACCAGCACCAACACAAATATATTAGAGCCCTCCACATTAAGAAAAACATAAACAAATCAACACAGCTAGATATATAACTAAAACAATATGACAAAATCAAATTAATCACAAATAAAGGAATCCCTTCATATCATATATAATAAAGTATAAATAAATATATTTCAATAGCATCATTGAGGGCTATATAGCTAAATCCAAACACCATTTAATGAAACTTCAAATCAGAATTAAGTAATAAAGATATATTTTATAAACAAGTTCACGATCACATTAGAATTAAGAAATTCCCTTTTTGCATCCGGCTACAACTAATGGATCCTCTTTGTCCAAATTAGAATATACTTCATTTTCTAGAATACCACTTGATAAAATAAAATCTAAAGTAAGTAGTTACTTAAATAAACAAAATGATATAACATACTGAAGTTTAAAATTATTTCGTACCATCAATCATAGTCCAAATCCAACTTTATGCACACAGTAACGTCTTTAATGTATTTGGATTTAATCTCCTACCATGAGGACTCAAAATCCTACATTTAGCATTAAAAGCAGACTAATAAGCTAACATAGAAATTAGAATAACTATGATATCTTTAGCAACTTTCAAAAAAATTGAAAATTTACTCTCATTCAATTTTCACCATGGTAAAATATCAAAAGTTGGAAATTAGCTTGAGATTCTTCCTCTAAATATTTATCCAACTAATGCCTTTTTCTACTTCTAATTGCATTAAACTTATACCTCTCAAACTCCTCATCATCATTTCATCACATCATAAGCATGTATGACAACCGAATTACCAATTTGTTTAGGCAAGATTGTATTAATTGGATTTTCTAATTTATACTCATTCATCAAATCCATAATAATTCAAGCACTCTACTTCATCAATTATGAGTATCCAAACCATAAATTTAAGCAAAATAGAAATGAATGAGCAATATTTTATTTCTATAAAAAAAATTTTGCAACCATTATCATATTAGGTATCCAATATTTTTTGAATTTAATGAACATAACTATTATCATCGCTCCTATCTTTTCATTAGGAGACGTAACTCACTTGTTAATTGCATTCTTCATTTTACCAATCAACTGAAATACGACATTAGTTATAGGATAATAGGTACCTATTACAGAAGAAGCAAATATACAAAATGAAGTTAGGGGAAAAAGAAAAATAATTAACATAACTGATACATGTTTATCTTACAATAATAAAGATATGGTGCCCCCTATTATATTAGTTAAAGTTATCTAATAAAACTATTATCAATAGTTTATTTTGTGTACATAAGCACTAATCACATTGTATATTTGAAGTTAATACATTGATTATTTTATATTCACAATATAATAGAAATATCTAAAAAGAAAAAGTGAACATTCAAATAAAGTAGAAACTTGAACACCAAGAAAAAAACATGACTGGATTTCTATATATATCAAATTCGGGTATTATGAAAATATAAACCAATAAATAAATCTAACGGTGTTTTAAAATTATAACCTAATAAAATTTCAGTTTAATTTATAGAACGGTTGTAAATGTTTCACCATTATCATTGCCGATTTCTTATTTTTTTTATCAGTTTAATTTATAATATGACTTACTAAGTTTCAATCGAACAAAAATATTTTTATATATATCAGAGCTACCGATAACAGAAAATGTGTTAAGTCTGTCTTGTTACACAATCTAAAATAAGTTTCTTTGAATACTTTACTTTCAGTTGATTTGTCACCACTTCAAATGCCTCCATTCCTTTAGTAAAAATATCCAAAAACTAATACTATCTATTATCTTTTTAATGCAATTATTTATAACTTTTAGCCTATGTCTCACTATTAGATTCAAGATATGCGCACACCAATATATATGGAACAATTTCTTACCTAACAAAAGTGAATTAGAAATTTTATTTTTGATTTTATTAACTAGCAAATTAGAAGTTTTATTTTTGATTTTATTAACCATTGAGTCACTGGTAGAACAATTATCTACATTAATTGCAGATAGTTTTCTGTCTATGTTCCAATCAATCAAACATTTCTTCAATTATTGAGAAAGAGATTCTACAGTACGTGGACTTGGGTACAGAAATAAACCTCAAAATTATACTATGTAATATCCAACATTTATCAATAAAATGCATAGTAACAACCATATAACTTATTTTGCGCCATAAATCCACATATCAGTAGTGATTGCAACTCTACTATTTAAACTATTTAACATCTTTATTGTCGTATATCTCTCACTGCTGTATTTTTAAACATCTGGACTTAAAAAAAATGGTAAGTTAAAATCATATGGTTATAAATACTAGAGGTGGATAGTGGAACAACAAAAAATTTAATGTGTTTGGGGCAGTTTTATGTCAAATTTGAGGTGTTTAGTTATTGTGGTAAAAACATACAATTTTTTTTTATTTAATTTTATTTCGAATGTAAAAAATCTAACGAACTAAAAAAATGGTAAATATATAATTATATATTTAAATATAATATATGCTATATAATATATTTTTTATTTACAATAAATAAATTAACCTTCTCGTTAAACTAGTCAAACATTTATAATAATTATGTTTGCATAGTCGGAATATTTTTTGGTTAGTTTTAAAAACATGGGAAGATAAAAGAGGTATTTTCAAATATTCATGATAAAATAATGAGTAACTAAAACTCTACTAGAATTTTTTATTTTTATTTTTATTTTATTACCATTCTCCCCTTTTTTTTCCCTTTGAAATTACTTAACTGGCTCTGTAGTCAGATGGGTCAACTTTTAAAATTAGTAGTTCCTATCCGATAGGAAGGTTTTTTTAATTATTATTTTTTTCAAAGTAAAAAAGTAAAAATAAAATTCAAACTTTGTTAATAAAGTATTAAAAAAAATACTGCTTCCTGAGACATATCCCCAGAAATAATTAATTTTACTAAATTGTTATTTAAAAAAAACAATATGCTCCCAATACCAAATGTCCAAATAACGACGCACGCATAATGTCTCTTTCATAACAAAATGGGTAAAGACAGTTTTGTGCAACACTCCCGTTTCGCTGTAATGCTATAATGACACTATGAAAATTTAAAATCAAAACTAACATGTCTATTTTGTTGCAATATTTAAACTCCCAACTAACCTAATATGATATTTCTAATTATATATTAAAATGTCCGATACATTCTTGGAAAGTTAAGTTAAGTAAAGAATATTGATTTTACTATACTAAAAATATGATATAGCGACCAAACAATATCTTATTGATTTTAAACATACACATTTTATTTATGTACAAGTGTTATTGTACGTGAACTTGTATGTGACCACAATATTAGTTAAAATATAATAGTCAATTAAGTTCGTTGTTATGGTTAAATACTCTTTGCAGCAATAAACTCTTCCTCGTAGATGTAGATGACCATACTTGGACTATATAAGGTTTTGGTTATAATATCAATTTGCATTAGAAGTGGGTGGTTCTCTAAAAGAGCTACGACTACGGTGTAAAAAAAAATGAATACTTATAAATGGTTTAGTTAAAGCTCGCTCAACATCTAAACAAATGATCACGAACAAAATTTCATAACTCAGTTTAATAAACGAGCTGGGCTTGAATAGACCCTTATTCGAAATATATTTATGAGTGGACTCGTTCATAACTTGTTTAGATGTTACTAAACAAACAGACTCGTTTATAATACATTATATTACAATTAAATTTTTTCTTTTAGAATTTAAATTTAATTTTAACTTAATTTATTTTTATTTTGATTTTACTAAACGAACTCAATCAAACTATTAAATAAGTAGTTAACCGAGTAATTTGTTAATTTTTTAAATCAGTTCAGTTCATTTAACTCAAATGTGCTGCTCATTTTAATTAAACAAGCTGTTAAATGAATTAAACTCAATTAACTTACACAAATTAATTAAACGATTTAAGACGAATCAAATTCTACTAAAAAAAAATATATCAAATTAAGTTTGAACGAGTCTAATAATTGAACACGAGCACTTCATATATTTAACTTCTTTACTCATTTGTAACCTATAAAATTTGATGCAACATATTAAAAAACTGTAAAATTTAGTTTTACTTTTAGAATTTAAATGGGTTATTGCGGGCATGTGTACAAAATCTTATATATATATATATTTATTTATTGTAGTGGTTCGGAACTACAGTTGATCCGGACTGACGGACCGGATGGTTCTGGGTTTGTTTGGGATCGATTCCTAAAGTCAAGGTATCCTGCAAAAGAACAATAAACGTCCGAGCGGACCTTGGGACACCGGTGTGGTGTCTGCCGTAAGCACTCCGACGCTCAAGTCAGCTTTGAACTGAGAATAGATAAGGAATTAAATAAGTAAAAGAAATAGTTAACTTCCTGTGTTCAATGATTCATGTCGGAAGGATTACTTCGGAAGGACGTTGACAGACCCTCGAGAGAGCTCTAGGCTCGATTGATTATGATTGACAAAGTGACTTAGATCACCTGATGTTCGTCGGAACACGATCGGAGCC
The DNA here is from genome assembly GCA_031304145.1 of Cardiospermum halicacabum. NCBI lineage: Eukaryota > Viridiplantae > Streptophyta > Magnoliopsida > Sapindales > Sapindaceae > Cardiospermum > Cardiospermum halicacabum. The sequence goes on from CM062397.1 coordinate 17,366,302, forward strand.
AATAGCAATTTGAGTGACAAATTTGGCAGAGTTTCAGTAAGCAATAGCGTGTCCCCTTTGTGAGGTTCAGGCCTTCTATTTATAGAGGTTTGGAGGGCCGTCGCCTGATCCCAACGAGATCTCCGCGGAACGATCTCCGCAGGATCTGGGATTTCCTCAACAACTCGCTTACCCAGTCGACGGGCCTCGGAAGAATTGGACCGTCTTGGAATTACTGGGCCTGGGCCTCAGCATCAACAGACCTGGTCCCGGGCCCGGGCCTTGGTTCCAAACCGGGCCTGGATTTCCAGCCCACTACAGATTCCCCCATCCATCCGCATGGATGGTTCTGAGCGGATGGATGAAGATGAAACGGTTGAAGAACCCACTAGTCCCCTCTAGCTGTCGAAAACGTCACATTATAGAAAACTCTCCATTAGTGCGCCGACACGTGGAAAAGCTTCCCCAGCACGCCTCTTGCCCCAGCCTATAAATAGGTCTCTTTCCTCTCATTCCAAAACTTTCAGTCTTCCTTTCAAGAACACAGAGCACCGAATCCCCGACGAACCTCGTCTTGCGTTTTGCACCGTTCTCAGATCAAGTTCAAGGTAACTCATTTCGTGAAACCGTTATCTTTTTATTTCTCTTCATATTTATCCGTTGCTGCTTGTTCATTCTACCTTTGTCGGGGAAGACAATAGGTTTGTGTGAAACGCCTCTGTGAGTCTAAAATACGGGTTTTGAGGGAATGAGAGAGATCAGACCAACTCTGTGGGACTTTGAGTGGGATTTTCCGGCCATTTTAGGTCTTTTCCGGCGTCTTTTGGACCAAAATTATATTTTCCGGCTAACCGGATAAAACCTCTGACATGACTGTTGAACTTTCCGATTAGGTATGTCAAGGGAGTCAACAGAGTCAGAGATCCGAAGGATTATGGGTGAGGATCCGTCTGGAGATAAGAGTAGTCCATCTACATCAGGGTCCGTGGGAGGATCCAATAGCGTAGATCTAAGTCCAAGGACTATCGCGAAGTTCCGTTCTGAACTTCAGAGGGAAGGTTCCGCGCAACTGAGACCAGCCGGAGTAATGGTGGAAGTTGTGGACGAGGTGACCGGTAGGGAAGTCGTGTTTTCCTCATCCGTGGGCCCCCAAGGGATCCAAAAAAAGGATTGTCCATCAATCATCCGTCCGGAACATATCGATGCCATAAGGGAGGCTTACGGCATTCTGGATGATGTCGAAATCCGTGCCCCCGAAGGTAATGAGAGGGTGGATTGGGTGGTAGATGGCTGGACTCCAATGTACACTATCTTGTTAAGTATGGGACTCAAGTTCCCGATCGGAGGTATGCTTCGGAAGCTTTGCAAATGGCTGCGGATAGCTCCAAGTGAAGTTAATCCCAATACCATGAGGCTTTTACGGTCAATTGACGAGATGGCCACAGAAAAGGGGATACACTGTGATATTCCGGATGTGTATTTCGCTTATTCTATCCAGAAAGTCAACGGCGATCCCGGCCGAGTAAACCTTCAGTGTCACTCGGATCAAGCCCGGGTGTTCTTGAATCCTTCCTCATGTGATAAAGGGTGGAAGGAGAGATATTTTTTTGTCTCCAGACATTGGAGGAGGAGGCGGATGGAGATATCCCATTCTGGTGGACTCCCGAGCCATGTATGAGCGTAACGGGGTTGTTCAGAAAAAAGTTCATTTGTGCACTCGTCGTTTATTATTTCTTGAAACTAACGTGTGTTCGTTTGTCTTTTACAGTAGAACTAGGAAAGGGCAATTGTCCGTGCGGACTCAACAGTGAGGCTGTTATCGACAGGATCTTGAGGCTCGATCCGTAAATCAGAGATTTGCAATTCTTAGTTCCTGTTCTTCCTGATCCCACAAAGAAAGGTCAGGGTCCGAAGATGACGAGCCAGAATCTTCGGAAGAACAAGGAAAAGAAGGGTTCTAAGGCGGCTGCAGCTCTTCAATTTCTGATGGGCCAGAAGCCAAAGGGCGTTACTATCGAAGGTCCTTCCGAGACAAATGTAAAGAAAAGAAGTGGGTTGCGTCGGCTCGGAAGCTGAGCAAGGACAAAGGAATTGCCGCGACGCGTCGCCGGGAGGAAGATGGTGTCGATCGACCTTCTCCCAAGAAACACATGAGTTCCTCTCCTGAGATTCAGATCATCGAGAAAGATTCCGAGTTTGGGGCTCGGACTTTGACTGTGCCTGCTGGCACCTCATTTTTCAAGGAGCCGGCGGTGGCTCTTGAGGCTTTAAAGGGAATGGTCCTAAAGGAAGACCAGAAATTCCTCTATGAGAGGCGCAATCACCTTGTTGAAGAGCTTTTTTTTGCAAGCCAAAAGGCAATTTCCGTATTTAATTTTTATGTCTTCCGTTCGGAATTATATCTTCTTTTTGTTTTTCAGCTGGTTCAAATAGGTCATGCTTTTGACCAAGAGTGGGACAGACATGTCTCCATTGTGAAGAAAGCCCGCGCCGACAGGGATTCTTCTAAGAAGGATAAAGAGGATGTCCAGCAGAAGCTTGATGCTGCTGTTTCCGAGCTAGGAAACTTGAGGTTGATAGCTCAAGACAAGGAGAAGGAGCTTGCATCTGAACGGGAGAAAACCAAGAAGGCTTTGGAAGAAGCTTCTGTGCTGAAGGGCATGGTTGAGTCTCTGACCTCTCGGATGTCCGAGATGGAGTTCAGCCTTGCCGCGTCAATCGAGAGGGCCAAACAGGTGGAGGCCATAGCGGAGATTGAGGCGAAGGGTAGGGTATACCAGAATTTTTTAGCTGGTACCCTGTCCAAGGCTGTGGCTGAGAGGAGGTTCGGCTACTGGCTTCAACTGGCCGAGGCGACGGGAGCCCAGATTCCGAGCTCAGCTGAGGATAGCGACTCGGAGAAAGATGAGGACGTCGAGGTTCAAGAAGAGGAAGAAGCTGGAGGAGAAGAGAAGAAAGATGGGGCGGATGCTTCCGAGGCCGAGAAGGGAGCTGAGGGTGAAGTTTCTACGGCGGTCGAGGTGGAACCAATCTCTATCGTCCATCCTTCCTCGGAGGCTGCCGCTGTTGACCCGGATGTCGAGGAGGATTTGGTCCTTGATGACCTGGCCGTTTAGGCTTTTTGTATTTCTCTCTTTTTGTACTTCTTTCTTTCAATTTAATGAAATTTATGCGTTCCATTCTGATTGCCTTTTTTTATGAATATTGCAGAGTATTGAAACATAATAAAAAGCGTTCGAACACTAATTAACGAATCATTGCATTAAAGAGTAAGCAACGCCTTAAAAAATATTCGTTCCGTGTCGATGCTCGGCTTATACATTGATTGAATCGGAATTGTCCTTTCGGATACAATAATTTCGGTCTTTTCAGACGTTAATTAACAATTGTCCTATCGAACTTTTCAATTTCATTATCCTTTCAGATTTTTGTACACAATATGAAAAATGATCAACTTTTTACAAGTGTTGATTCAAAAAAAGTGAAAGTGCTATGTGGGGTCTTATTTTGTGCCCGAGCGGAATCTTCAAGACGTTTATTCTTCTGAGCTCAGTTCTTTATTCGATTCTTCGTCTTGAGAATTCTTCCATGCTCTTGTTCGATGTGTCAGTGCGGACACCTCGCAAAAAATGAATTTTTAGGGTTAGAGCATGATTCGGAACCTTTGTGATATGGGCTTTCATGCCTCGGACTCTGGACTTAACTTGATTAGTTATATTTTCCAGGATGTATGGGTGTTTTGCCTTTGGTTCCGTAATACCTGAGATTTCAACACAGGGTGAGGGAGGTCCTCAACGTATTGAGGACCCTCCGATGCTTAAGTTAGTAATTGATTCGGAAGGAAAATCGAAATAAAAGATGCAAGTATCGAGTGGGTTTCCTAGAAAAACCTGATTTCCCCTCGTAAGGGGTTAATGGTTCGAGCGGACGTTGGCTTTTGACTGCAAAGCGATAAAAGGGTTAGGATGGTCCTCAACTTATTGAGGACCCTCCGATGCTTAAGTCAGTAATTGATTCTGAAAGCAAATCAAAATTGAAAAACATTGAATGTAAAGAATTCATGGTTTGAGGTCGGAACCTGGTCCCCGGAGATCATGAGGTTGTGTTCGTTTAGAACTGGAAATTCTTCAAGTGAGCCGCATTCCATGTGTTTCGGACTGCTTTGCTGGCTTCGTCTTGGAGTTGATATGCTCATTTGCCTATTATTTCTGTAATCTGGTACGGACCTTCCCAGGACTCGTCCAATTTGCTTGCGGTGAAGTTTTTTCTGAGTACCCAATCCCCCACGGAAAAAGTTCTTGCTCGGACAGATTTGTTGTAAGCTCTTTCAATGGTCCTTTTATATTTTTCCATTTTTATCTCGGAATCTTCTCGTAATTCATCGATTGTGGCGAAGTCGAAATCTAACATCACCTGATTCTGATCATGGAACGGGTACTGTCCGAATCCCACGTCGGAAGGAAGAACTGCTTCGACTCCGAAAACTAGAGAGAAGGGAGTCTGTCCCGTCGGAACCCTTGGAGTTGTTCTGTAGGACCATAAGGCGCCAGGCAACTCCTGAACCCATGCGCCCTTGTGCTTCCCCAGTCTCTTCTTGAGAATGGTCATGAGGGTTTTGTTTGTCGCCTCGGCCTGACCATTCGCTTTCGGGTATCTGGGGGTAGAGAAGTTCAGTTTGATATTCCAAGCGATGCAGAAGTCTTTAAATACCTTGGATATGAACTGGGAGCCATTATCTTTGACTATTTCATTCGGAACTCCAAAACAGCAGAGAACATGCTTCCATATGAAGTTTCTGACGGCCAAGTCTGTGACGTTGGTGAATGCTTTGGCTTCTACCCACTTGGTATAGTAATCGGTGACAAGAAGGATAAACCTTTCACCTTTCCCATAAGCAGGTGGGAGTGGTCCCACTATGTCCATTCCTCATTTAGAGAAAGGCCATGGAGATGAGATTCCATGCAGAAGCTCAGCCGGTGCGTGAATGTAATTTCCATACCTTTGGCAATTTTCACATTTTTTGGCTAATTCTTTCGCGTCCGACTTCATGGTTGGCCAATAATACCCGGCTCGGAAGCATCTGAACGCTAGGCTTCTTCCCCCGGAATGGTTTCCAGCTTGACCATTATGAAGTTCTTGCAAAACCCTATTCGCGTTGTTCTCACCCAGGCATAGCTGATAAGGGCCGCTGAGGGATCTTCTGTATAGTACTCCTTCGATTACTGCGAATCTGGCTGCGGATGTACGTAACTTCCGAGCTGAAGCTTTGTCTTGGGGCAATGTACCGGATTGGATGTACTCGAGAATTGGCTTGATCCAATTTTCTTGTGGGTCGTTGACCGGAAGGACTTCAAGTGGTTCTGCCTTGATGGAAGATTTTTCAATGTGCCCGTGCAGAACATACCTGGTGCCTGGATCCTAGACTGCTGAACCGTAAGAGGCAAGAGCATCCGCACGGCTGTTTTCCCCCCTTGGAATTTTTCAAACGATATTGTCAAGAATGATTGTTGGATGGTTTGAACTAATTCAAGGTAGGTCTTCATCCTGTCATCTTTCGCTTGATAGGTTCCGATGACCTGGCTTACGACTAGTTGAGAGTCGCATTTGACCAGCAGATTCTTGATGTGCAGGCTTTGGGCTAGCTTTAAACCGGCGATCAACGCTTCATACTCTGCTTCGTTGTTGGTGACTGGGAAATCGCAATGCAAGGAATGTTCCAATAATTGTCCATTCGGATTTATCAACACAATCCCCACACCGCCTCCTTGTGAATTGCTAGCTCCGTCAACTGCTAGAATCCATGTGTCGGATTTTTCTTCCGTAGTGTTGACACCCTGAGGAGGGACTGCGAAGTTCGCCACGAAATCGGCTAATGCTTGTGATTTTATTGTCGTACGAGGTTTGTAATGGATGTCAAATTGACTTAATTCCACAGCCCACTTCATCATCCGCACAGAAACTTCAGGTTTATGTAAGATCGCCCTGATTGGGTAGGATGAAATGACAGTTATAGGATGGGCTTGGAAATAGGATCTCAGCTTCCGAGAGGCTGACACTAGGGCCAGGACGAGTTTTTCCATACTACTGTACCTTGTTTCTACATTCGCAAGAGACTTACTGGTGTAGTAGATTGGTTGTGGAGTTTTTTCTTCCTCTCGGACCAAGACGGTGCTGACTGCAGCTTCGGAAACTGCCAGATAGATATACAACATTTTCCCGAATTTTGGTTTGGTCAAAACTGGTGCCTTTGCAAGGTGGAGTTGGACTTTTCGCAGGGCTTCTTCGCATGATCTTGACCAATCGAAGTTCGTGCCCTTCTGAAGTAATTGGAAAAGGGGTTTGCGGTATTCGGAAGATCTTTGAAGAAATCGATTGAGGGCTGCGATTCTTCCGGTCAGACGTTGGATGTCTTTCTTGCTTTCTGGAATCGGAATTTTTACAACTCCTTCCAGTTGGCTCGGATTTGCTTCTATCCCCTTTTTCGTTACCATAAATCCAAGGAATTGGCCGGAACTAACTCCAAATGAACATTTCGCCGGGTTCAACTTCATATTGCATTGCCTCAAGATTTGGAAGGCTTATTGCAGGTGTTCGATATGTTGTTTGGCTTTTAATGATTTTACGAGCATATTGTCCACATATACTTCCATGGTCTTTCCGATTTGTTCAGAGAACATTCGGTTGACTAAACGTTGATACGTTGCTCCAGCGTTCTTTAATCCGAACGGCATCACATTGTAGCATTAAGTTCCTTTTTCGGTTATGAGTGCCGTTTTCTTTTGATCTGCTGGGTCCATCTTGATTTGATTGTACCCCGAGAAGGCGTCCATGAAGCTTAAGAGTTCATGTCCCGCAGTCGCATCCACCATTGTATCAATGTGAGGAAGAGGGAATAGGTCTTTCGGACACGATTTATTTAGGTCGGAATAGTCTACACACACCCGCCACTTGCCATTTTTCTTCCCGACGACGACGACGTTGGCTAACCAGTCTGGATATTTCACCTCTCGGACCATACCATTCTTCAGAAGGTTTTGCACTTCTTCGTTAACGATTTGGTTCCTTTCCGAGGCGAATTTTCTCCTCTTTTGCTTGATGGGCTTAGCCTTGGGATCGACTCCTAATTTGTCGGCGATAATGCCTATGTCGATACCTGTCATGTCCGCGTGGGAACAAGCAAAGCAATCGAGATTAGCCGAAATCAAGTTTAGGAGTTTACCTTTAACTTCCGGACTAAGGGTTGAGCCAATCTGAATCTTCCTGTCGAAATGTTCCGGATCGATTTGGACTTCCTCCAGGGGTTCTGGCACTGGAATTTCTATTCGGCCATGCGTGGGAGCTCCGTTCTGTAATTGCTATGCTGTTGGAGTTTTCTTGAAGCTGGTGTGATAGCATTCCCTTGAGGCTTTTTTATCCCCTTTGATTTCTCTGATCCCCTACTTGGTAGGGAATCGGAGAGTCTGGTGATAGCTCGCAGGGACATCTTTCATCTCATGGATCCAAGGTCTCCCCATAATTAGATTGTAAGATGATTGCGCATCTACTAGGAGGAACCTGGTCACGAGATTAAGGCCACCTGCAAAAACAGGCTAAACAACCTCACTTATAGTTTGCTTCGATTCTCCACTGAATCCGGTGAGTGTGGTCGTACTATGGATGATGAGTGACTCATTCAGATGCATTTCCTTGAGAGCCGGAAGGAACATGATGTTCGCCGAGCTTCCATTGTCGACAAGGACCCTCTTCAATTTGCAGTTGGCTATTTGCAAAGTTATGACCAGCGCATCGTGGTGCGGGTCTGCAAGTCCCTGCATGTCTTGGTCAGAAAATGATAGTTCGTAGGTAAGAGGGGTCTTACTTGGCCGAACGGAAGCTTCGTTGACGCTGACTAGCTCTCGGGCGTGTTTCTTCGCGGAACTTTGGGTTATTCCGCTCACCATTGAGCCGCGTGAATAACTCCAATTATCCGTTCGACTTCAGGAGCTTCATCAGGCATTTCAATCGCTTTGGATTCATGACGTTTCTCCTCGGATTTTTCAAGTGTTTGCTTTCCCTTTTCGGATAAAAACTCACGCAGGCGTCCTTTCTTCAGTAGGGAAGCTACTTCAAACCGTAATGCCACACAGTCCTCTGTTCTATGGCCGTGGTCATTATGAAATTGACAAAATTTGTTTTTATCTCTTTGGTGTGCGGGAGTCCGCATTTGCTCTGGCCAAGTAACAGAGGACCCCATGTCTTTCATTGCGGCGACTAGGGCTTTCGGCTCTAGAGTTAGGTCATAGGCCGACACCGGTCGCTTTGGTTTGTTTTCGTCGTTCCTACCTGGAGTTCTGGACGGACCTGAGTTGGGGCGAGGGTCATGCCTTTTATATGGCTCGAACCTCCCCCTGTGAGGTTTGTTGTTGCGCTGCTCGGACTTACCGTTTGCTCTGCTCTTAGCCATGGCAGCCCTCGCAGGATCCTCTTCCAACTTGATTTGCCGAGTCGCGATTGCAAGGGATTCCTCTAGAGTCTGAGGCTCGCATTCCGTGAGCTGCTCGTACAGACGTGAGAATGGGGGTAAACCCTTCCGGAATGCAGTCGCAGCGGTTGACTCCACGATATCAGGGATCTTGATGTACTCGCTGGTGAAGCGGGAGACATACTCTCGGAGGCTTTCACCTTCCTTCTTTGCCACGGAAAATAAGTGATCCGTGGTTAACCTGAAACACCTGCGGCTAGAAAACTTGACAACAAAATATCCACAAGTTGAGAAAATGAATGAATAGAGTTGTTCGGAAGATTAAGGAACCAGGTTAGGGCTGGACCACCCAAACTACTACCAAACGTCTTGTATGTTATGGTTTCGCGAGTGTCACTCGGAAGGTTCACCATGGACATTTCCTGGCGGTACTCGGCCACGTGCTGTGCCCGATCCGAATCCCTTCGGAATTTGTGGAAGGTTGGAAGGATACTCCTCTTCGGCATTTCTACCGTAGCGATCCTATCCACGAGTGGGGAGAGGATATGGGTGTCCGCAGCAGAGCACTCAAACGGTGCCGAAATGCCAGGAATGGTCCTGATGACGGCTTGGAAGTTTGCAGCTTCTTTCGCCATGCCTCTTTTGATCTCCTGGATCTCTGAGAGGATGAGCCTATTGGCTTCAAGATTGACCGTATTGTCGCCGTTCGCGTTTGGGGTAGTGCCATTATTGGACATATTGTTCATCCGTTGCGTGAGCTCCTGGTTTGCTGCCTTGGTTCTGGCATTCTCTTCTTCCAACTGGCGCATGCATTCCATCATTGCTCTAAGTTATCGTCGGCCCCACGGTGGGCGCCAAACTGTAGTGGTTCGGAACTACAGTTGATCCGGACTGACGGATCGGATGGTTCTGAGCTTGTTTGGGACCGATTCCTAAAGTCAAGGTATCCTGCAAAAGAACAATAAACGTCCGAGCGGACCTTGGGACACCGGTGTGGTGTCTGCCGTAAGCACTCCGATGCTCAAGTCAGCTTTGAACTGAGAATAGATAAGGAATTAAATAAGTAAAAGAAATAGTTAACTTCCTGTGTTCAATGATTCCTGTCGGAAGGACGTTGACAGACCCTCGAGTGAGCTATGGGCTCGATTGATTATGATTGACAAAGTGACTTAGATCACCTGATGTTCGCCGGAACACGATCGGAGCTAATAGCAATTTGAGTGACAAATTTGGCAGAGTTTTTGTAAACAATAGCGTGTCCCCTTTGTGAGGTTCAGGCCTTCTATTTATAGAGGCCTGGAGGGCTGTCGCCTGATCCCAACGAAATCTCCGTGGAACGATCTCCGCAGGATCCGAAATTTCCTCAACAACTCGCTTACCCGGTCGACGGGTCTCGGAAGAATTGGACCGTCTCGGAATTACTGGGCCTGGGCCTCAGCATCAACAGATCTGGGCCCGGGCCCGGGCCTTGGTTCCGAACCGGGCCTGGATTTCCAGCCCACTATATATATATATAAAACCGTTCCAGTTTATTTCCTTCCCGTAAATAATCTAGTACCAAGGTTTTAAATATCGAAACGATACCCGATATTATTCCGATATTATCTAAATTTCTGAGCGACCGGTACCGATACGTCTGAATATCCTATATCCTCCGGAGTATCCATACGGAATCCGATATATCTGTACAATATCCCGATATTCCCGATATTTTCCGATATTATCCGAAATATCCCGATATATTTAGAAATAAATAATATTTTTAGAATGTAGCTAACAAAAAATTAAGTGATAAATAGATTTTAATTTTGATATTTGTACTAAAGTGTGGATTCACGACTAATGAAATTTAAATGGTAAAAATGAAAATATTAAGAATAAACAATTGAGAAAATAAGAATAGTGAACTAATTTGTACCGTTTTAAGGTTGGTTGATACTAACGTGATTCCTACTAGCCAATATTGTATGAATTCATGCGTACATCAATCGAAAAAATTGCATTTCACATGGAAGTATGTAGGTGTGGAGCAAGAAGCATATATTTAGTTTGCTCATTAGTGCAGCAAATATATTAATCTCTATTATTTCTTTTGAAAAAAGATTAATTATAAAATTATGATTTTAATTATTTGTATATTATTTAGTATGATATTTCATAATTAAATTCTCATTTTTAATATGATAGAAAACATGAAGAGAACTCAAATCTTATACAAGTTATGTATACAATTGGATTAAGATACTTAATAAATTTCTAATTTTAGTAATAAGGTACAATTCTAATATAAACATCAATTTAAACTATAGTTTTATTGAGAGAAGATTTTAGGTGCATTGTGAAATTTATTCTTCTTGTATTAATTATGAAATAATTTGTTTTTAAATAGCTGAAATACTATAAAAAAAATATGAGAAATTTTTTTGACAAAACTAAAACAATTGGCATCGAGTACCAAAATGAAATTAAGTACATAATTATATTCAGAAATTATTACAATATAATAAAAAATTAATAATATTAATTAAAAATTATTAATATTATTAATTTATATTTGTGTTATGTCATTAAGAAATATATATATATATATACGGAATAGTGTTATGTCATTGAGAAATATTACAATAAAAGTATTATCACCAACATTTTCAATATGTGAATGCCATTAAAGCACATTCGCATTGATTTAACTATCTTGTTTATAAATATATTGAAAAAAAAATAGTTTTTGTTATTTTAATGTGAAGTTGAAAATTATATATATATATATATATATATATATAATATAACTATTTATATGTAGAGAAAATATATCTCATATGAACTTTAGATGTAAAAATAAGTATTAGAATTGAGAATCTTATTATTATTATTATTATTATTATTATTATTATTATTATTATTACTATTTTTACTATTATTATCATTATTATTATTTTATTTATTATATTTGCTTACTAGATGATGTCGATTTTATGTGTTGCTAGTTATATATATGAATGTGGAATTAATGTTGAACGGGTACTTGAAAAATAATTATGTGTAAATAGTTTCTCTAATTACCATGAAAATCCAACTAGTAGTAATGGAGATTAAAATTCAAACATAGTAGTAGAGATGCTTGATGGAATTGTTGGAGGAGACTGTAAAGAAATAATATAATCTTCACACCTTAATTCACCTTTAATCCATTAGGTCAACATTATTATCTAACTGAAAATAGAAATAACAAAATGTTGGTTAAGAAGGTTGCAATTGGTAACAAGAAAGAGCGCAGCAAATGGATGATGAATCTTAAATAATAATTTTCTCATCAATGAACGTTGGTAATCTAGATAATTTTTTGGATGATTTACAATCACGAGGTGAAAAGAAATCGGGGTTAAGTTCTAATATTCAACCTTAGTTAAGATCAGAATCAATTTCTCATATCTAATTCTTTTGTAATTTTAGAGCTACAATATATTTGATTATCATTCTTCAAAAATGTCAAATGAAGTTCGAATGTACACCGAGTGACAATATCAATCTACTTGGATGAATCCAAATGATTCTATTTACGGATCAATTGGAAGAGATGAAACGCCATAAACATGACATTTTAACAATTACTTAAAAAATATATATATGCAAACACATATTCATGGCAAATCTATAGTGTGAAAGGATAGTTATTCACCTTATATATTTGAGTCACCATGAAATTCTTTTTTTTTTTTTTAGTGATTTGTATTTTTGTAAAATTTTGTAATAATCTAATAAATTTAGATGTTATTTTCAATATTTTTATGTTTATTTTACAATTAATTATAACTCACATGTATGTGTAATTAAACAAAATGTATATAAACATGTGTTAAGATGAACATAATGATTATATAAAGTGAAATATAGTTTATTATTTTTGAAAAATTTAAAATTTCAACATAAAAAATATAAAATTATTAATTTTTTAAATTTTAACAAAATATCTAATCGAAATCGATAATATCCCAATATTATCTGAAAACTGAAGAGCCCGATACCAACACCGATACCGATATTTCAACCCTTGTCTAGTACTTGGAGCAGTTAGTTAAAAATATATATATATATATATATATATTATTATCATTTAATAAGATTACGTGGTAGAATTCTATTGGCAACCTAACGACCCGCTAAAATCCAAAAACAAACTTTTTCAATTCCTTCAATGCCTTGATAAGGGCAAGGCCCGTTCAATCACCAGAAGAACTGAAGACAAATGAGCCTAATCATCGGTCTTGATCAGAAGTGGCCTCCACAAACTATGTTTCGTCAATCTAAATCCAGATTCATCACACTTACCAAGGAGCTCGTGCCGATGATTCACCCATCTCCTCATTCTGCGAATTCCACTCGCCTCTTCGTCTCCATTAGCAATAGCAACATCGACGCTCAACAACTCGACGCCATTTTTCATCGAAAGCAGTCTTTGAGGTCCAAGATTCGCAAGGACCTCAAAAGCATGGATCCTAAGCGGAGAATCGAAGAAGGTAAATCACGCAAAGCCTCGTTTGTTTCTCGCTTTGCAGTTTAACTGTTTGTTTATTTGTCTGAGTGATGGTGTTATTCAAAATTTTGGGTTGGTTATTGATGTTAGAAATTGAGTAAGTGATAAATGTGCATTATTTGGTGGTCTAGAAAGCATTTGAAGTTATGTGTTGAGTTTGTTTTTGATTGTTTCTTTTTACAGATGATGCTATTCAGAATAATGTTATGGAATCTCCTTGGTTTAAAGCTAGCAAGAGGTTGTGTGCTTATATTACCTGCCCTAGTTTACGCGAAGTGGATACATCAAGAATAGTGTCCGAAGTTTTATCCAACCAAAACAATGGTTTGTCACAATTTCTTGCTTGTGTATGTATTGTTAGAACAAACTGTAAACTACTTAGCTGATAGTGGTAGACCATCAAAACAATACTTGAATTTGCACATTTGAATTGCTGTTTGATTTTATTCCACATATAGGATACTGCTTCTGAATAGACTTATGCTGTTATTGTGATTTGATAGTGAAGGCATAAATCTATTTTCGATACCTGCTATGTGCTTACTCTGGTTCTCTAATTGCCGCATTCTCAGCCTTGTCTTAATGTTTTCATATTGCTATTTGAAAGATGAGATAATTGAAATTTACTTTACTTATTTTTGGATTGTTTGATATGTCCTGTACTGATTTTATTTTATTTTGGTGGCACCTATGGAGACCTTACTTCTCCTTTTCAACTTTAGACCATGATGCATGGATCAGGAAAGAGCTTTATGTTCCACGGGTTGAGGACAGGAGTAGCAATATGAGAATGCTCAAGATATCCAGTGTCCACAGTCTCATTGAAAGCTCATTGCACATTCTGGAACCTGCCTTAATAGATTCTGAAGGAAATGAGTGTGAAGATGGTATGATTCTTTTATATCTAATATGCTTAAACATTTAACCATTCTTTTCCTTCATTCAGGATACCAACACACTTTTTCTTGATGAGACTGATTGGTTTATTGTGAATTTTTGTGCTTATTCATGTCTGCCTGCTTGTTTGGATTTACATTTACTAATTACATTAAAGAACACGCATTTTTATTTATACAGTTGAATATAACAACAAATAGTTCTCACTATTCATCATGTGGCCACTTGGAATATTTATTCATGTAGTCATAATGGACTCAGCATATGTGCTAATTAACATTTCAGGCTTTCATTTAGAATTCATGTTTCTGTATGTTTATTTTGGGATTAAATATCCCGTTTGTGCTTGAAGTTTAACATCTATAACAATTTGAAGGAGAAAAAAGAAGGCAAACCAGGCAACCTGACCAACTGTAGAGCCTCTATCCTTGTTTATTTGTGTCAGTTCTTAGTCAGCATTTTATGCAATCCACTATCAGAAGTTCCAAGACTATAATGCAGCAGTAATGTCCAAATCATCTTTTGTGGTTCCAGATGGAAAAGTTTGCTTGTGCTTCTAAAGAAATCTTCTAGTCTTTCATATAAATGGTCCCAATTAGTTGTTTCATGTTCTTTTTTATCATTTTTATAGGATTTCCTTCCTGGATATCCTTGAGCTACTTACAATAAGATTTTCATTATCTGATGCAGTTATGCAGGCAAATGAACCAGTTGACTTGGTGATCTTGCCTGGTACTGTCTTGTTCCTTGATCCTTTAAAACAATTTTCTGTTCTTAAAGAGCCCTATTCTTCTCTTTCTTTTGACGTAATTATTCCATATTCATTCAGGGCTTGCATTTGACAGATCAGGAAGACGTCTGGGTCGTAGTGGGGGGTCAGTCACTGCATTTTTAGCTAAGCTTGATTTAAAATTGATGTCCCATTATTTGACATTGTTCTTCTCCCTTATCTCACCAATTTGATCATAATACTATTTGAAATTGGATACTTTCGTTTTCTTTTGAAAAATTCTATCATGTGCTAATTTAAATTGTCTGCCCTCCTAATACGACTAGGCTGTAACTTTTCAGTGCTGGATTTATCAATGCATATGTATTTAATGGATATGTGTATTTAATGTGTGTAATATTAGCTAAGATGTGGGAGGGCTTGCATTACTCTGCTGCATTTTTACTTGGTCTTACCTAAAAACTGGTTAACTAGTGAACTAATGTATCGCGGTAATGCAAAATTTGGCAGTTACTATGATCTTTTCCTCATGAAGTACCAAAAGCTTGTACTAGTGCGAGAATGGAAGATGCCTTTCCTTGGTAAATTCCTATTACGAGTCAATATTACTATGATCTGGGGGACTTGATTAATATTTCAAATTGTTATGTGTTTTTAACTTGGAATAATCTGGTTTGGCTGCAGTTGGGCTAGCATACACACCACAGGTTCTAGAGAAAGAAGCCATACCTGTAACTCCCTATGATGTTTCAGTGGACGCTGTTGTGTCGCCTGATGGTGTCATTCCCATAAGCACCCTTGCTTTAGAGAGATGCTGAGTAAAACTCTAATGGGGGGTATACTGAAGGCTTCACCGGTTAATGTATGAGTATTGGAGGAAGGCTTCACTGATAATTTATAATGTAAACACATGGAATTATGGTAAGATCATTGTTTATTGATTATGTTAAGAGGGCAATATGCTTTTGCTGGTGGCAACATTCATCAAAGATAAAAACATACTGAAGAAGTTTACAGCTGTCGCATTCGAGCATATCAACTGGTATGTCACTAAGAATGACACAGAACAACATAATTTGCACGCAACAACCAATCTTTATTTCCATGGATACAGGAATACAGCAAATAGATACCCAATCCTAACACTTTGAAGCAAAGCGCTTCAGCATCGATAATTGTAACTACTATAAGCCATCTACATGTGATGATTGTAAAATTGCTCGCATAATTTTATATCAAATGAAAAAAGAAAAAGAGAAAGGAGAACAAAAATGTTCCTATCAGGTGACCAGCAAGAAATTCATCTGAGCTTCTCTTGCCAAGTCTTGGAAGTGTGAGACTCTTCTATATGTCGAGTTAGCAGCGAAATCCCATAATGAGAAGCACTTGAAGCAGCATAGTATGATGTCACAGTAAGCTGGGTAAACTTTGGCAATGCATATCCTACAAATTTATACATTCACAGCAATTTTCATCGAGTTGTAACTCCATACTCCAAACACTCATCATATTAATGTTAGAATTTATAAAACTAATTATATACCCTATCCAGAATCCATTGCAAGCTTCAAACTACAGAGCAATAATTGAATCAAGAAATATAGATAAAAGCATGCATGATCTCTCTTAATCGAATTATAGCCTAATCACAGGATAATTTCGGTTGGTGCGATAATTTAAATTAAAACAAGTAAATATCAACCTATATCACTTGGACAACTAAACCATACACATTGGTAACATTATATCCTGTGATCATTTCCTTTGAATTTAATGAAGTTTTCATCTTCTTTTCCTTACATCAAAGGAGCTAATTACACAGTTAAACACGCATAACAGATTGCACACATGCGGTATACAAGTACGTATGTGAGTATGAAATCAAGGGGCAGTAACCATGATAGACAAAAGCATGAAACTTGCACAATAAGATTAAAGAGTCGCAACTTTAAAAGATAAAACCAAGGAAAAATAATAGCTTTTACAATTGCAGTTAGTGTGACAATTTTGCCCAAAAAGAAACTCAAGAAATAGGGAGCAACAAAATTTGATCAAAAGACTAACTTGAGTTTGAAAGAGTTAATAAATCAATATAGTTAGTTTCCTTATTCATCAATGAATTAGTGATGACAAACCAAGACCAAGCACAGTCCATACATGCTCAGGTGTTTGAACATGTAATGACAGTCTATCATCTGGTAGTCAGCTATGTTAAGGTGAGACATGCACTTACAAATCCCTATCTCAGCAGGATTATAACAAGAGAAAAAAAAAAATCTCAATTCTAGAAACTATGGATCAGCCTTGTAAAGCGATCTCTTTTAGGTTAAGAACTTTTATTTGGGTATTCGATCTGAATGGCACTTATTAAGACTGAAATTTGTCTTCAATCTCACTCCATCACGAAAATCATTCAAGAGGGAAAGGAAGAAAAAAGAAGAAGAAAGAGAATAAGGTACTCGATGTCATGCTATCATGCATTGCAACCATAGAGAACAGTGATAGTAAGGAAGGGGCAGCAGAGTTTTCGGAGTTTAGTTCTTTATTGCCTAATAGTTAGATTATGTGGATATAGTGGAAGACTTCCGATACAAATTCACAACCTCAATTTGAATGTTCTATTTGATATTATGATTATTCACTCTCATCTTTCTAGTGGAAATTGCAATTATAAGTCTAAATTTGTTGTCAAGTGAGCCAACTCAAAATCCAAGAAGCTACAACTCTAAAATTATACATTTTGCATATTAAGATACATAATTGGTAAAAAACAGAAATCCCCATACCTCCAAAGGCAGCGGTGGCACCAGAAAACATCAGCAGTAGAGGAATCTACCAGACAAGCAAACAAAATTAGTCTAAGCAAAGGACATACAATTAATTTGATCAAATTGAATAAGAAATCATACCCCAGTTACAAAAGGAACCCACTTGGGTCCTTTAAGCCGATTTTGAAGGTATGGGATACCTGTATTAAAACCATGAATAGCGCCAAGCATACCACCAATACCAGACCCAGCCTATACCGAAAAATCAAGAATCAATCAGCATCCACAGACAAAAATAACATACCCACATAAAACAGAATAGAGACTGACCACAGCTGTAGCGTCGTGTAAAACGGAAGTAATAGTCCACTCGGCCTTGTCCTGAGAAGAAAAAGTAAAGCTTATATTGATCACATTGTATGAAAACGTAGAAGAGAAATAATAAAGGTAGGTAGGGTTTTGAGAAAGAAGACAGGTACGGAATCAGGGTTTAAGAGTGAAAGACAGCGAGGGCAGCGAGCAGAGCCGAGTCCAGGATTCATGGTTGGATCGTGATGCAAATTTCCACTTCTTAGTTTCTGCTCGTACACTTCCCTTGTACCCATCTCTTCTACACCTTTCAATTTGTCTCCGATTCGATCTTCTACTTCTCGTTAAATAAGGAAACGAATCCTTGAAGACAATTTTCCTCGCCCTCCCTTCAGTGATAATGTAATTGGAATTTCACTTCCTGCTTGGGTTACATTATTTATTTAGAGTTAATTGTAAAAATCATCTCATCTTTAAAATATTTTATTTTTAACTTCGGATCGTGCAAAATCTGATTAACCCATTTAAAATCATCTCCAACTAAAACTACAGACTTTTAACAAACCACCTAAAATTACCTAAAACCAAAACTACAAATAATATTAGAGTAATTTTACTAATTATTTTATTTTAATAAATTCTATATTTTTATTCAATAATTTTACTAAATTTTAATTTTTTTTTAAATAATTTAAATATAATTTTTTTAAAAATATTTAATTTCAAATTTATTAAATTAAAATAAATTATTATATAATTTAGTATTTTAAAAATTTTTAGTTAATAAATTTTAATATTTTTTAGTTTTAAATTTTATTTTTAAAATTTACTAAATTAAAAAAATATATTGTGTAGATTTAACAATTTTTAAATATTTGGTAAATAATTTTTTTTAATTTTTTAATTTACTAAAACCTACAAGAATATTTAGTTATAGGTATATTTGAAAATTTCTTTAAAAATGTAATAATATTATTGTATTATAATTTTATAGGATTTTCAAAATAAATATTAATGAATAAGATATTTAAATTAAAAATAATAAAATAATGTTGACACATTGAATTTTTTTTACAAAAATAAAAATAAAAATAATGCTCAAATTTTCATTAAAAATTATTTAAATTACATAATATTTAGTTGTATATAATAAAATTAAAAACTAAAAGTTAAAAATAAAAATTAGTAAAAGTATTCAAATAATTAAATAAAATAATTAAAATTTTTAAAAATTATTTATACTATTTGTAGTTTAGTAAAATTAAAAAATAAAATTAAGAAGTTATTAATTTTTTAAAAAATATATTAAACTAAAAAATAAAAAAATATTTATAACATAATTTATTTAGTTTAGTAAAATAGAAGTTAGAAATTAATAATATAAATACTAAACTTAATGAATTGAAAATTGAAAAATTTCTAAAAACTATAAATTTTTTTTTAGTTAATATAAAAATAAATATAAAATATTATTTAAATTATTTAATAAAAATTGTTAAAATTTGGTAAAATTATTAAACGAAAAATTTAAAAATTATTAAAACTAAATAATTAGTAAAACCACTCAAATACACAAATAATTTTCTCTTATTTTGGTTTTGAATGATTTTAGGATGGTTTGGTAAATTTTTATAAAATTAAGTGCGAGAGGTAAAATATTTGAAATTTTGAATGATTTTTGAAATTAACCTATTTATTTATTTTTCAATGCCCACCCCAGTGAAATATGAAAAATAAGTATTGGTGTGAGGGGATAAAAACTATACTTTTAAATATAATTTAAGTTCATAATCTGCAATAGCTAGTTTAAGTTTTCACATCAAATGGAAATTTGCTTTCATTAAATGAGGCAACATTCAAAAAATACTCTTATGATAAAATTTATTTACAAAATTAATTTTAAAAAACAAAAATTTTAATTTTTCAAGTAAAAGGACTCGTATAGTCTTGATTGATTGAAACTCTATAACATATCATCTACTTCACAAAATATCATAAATACTTCACAAGTACTATATTCATCCTTTACAGACGTTGTCCTTTTAAACGGTGATTATCGATATCATCTTTAGTCTTTAATTCTGGACGTACATATTTCCAAGGTCGTTGTTAATCATTCATCAGGTAGGTATCCAAACTTTTTATGGCATTCTGTTTAGGTTTTTGGTTATAAAATGTATTTGTCTTGTTGGGTCGTGGATGGTAATGTTGAAATCTGTTATTTTGTTTATGATTATTGGATTATTATTTGTTTATTACTTGTAGTTTGGGTAATTTGTGGCTTTAAGTTTAGAGTTTTAGTTAGAAAATGCATTTTTGACTATGGGCCGATGTTGGTAATGTTGAAATCTATCGATTTTGTTGACCGTGATTGGATTATTATGTATGGTAACCTATTATTTTGGTAATTTGAAGATTATGGACATGATAGATAAGTAAGTGTTTATGAGTGAGTATTTTGGTTTAATCATTGTTGGTTATTGTCTGAACTGAGTAAGTTATTTCTTTTTCTAGGTATTTCTATTGATACAGAAGCATGATTCTGACTGTGGCTATTTTATTGTTATATTGAAGTTATTTCGGATGTAACACGTTTCATGCGCACACGGTGTAGTTAAGGCCACTTGAAAGAGATTTTTTTTTTTTGGCAATTATGTGTGTATAAAAAGACAGTTGTGAGGTGAGTTAGTTACTGGATAGTCGAGTATGGAAAAGTGATTATTCAGATTTTGTTCGATATAAAGTGTTTTAGGTGGCCACCATTTATATATGGTCACTTGAAATGTGTTCTCTGTATGTTATTTATTTCTTTTCAGGTGGTCACCACGTTGTTGAGGTCACCTGAAAGGCAGTTTGTGTTTGTCATTTAAATGGTGTTCTATTTGTTAGTTATTTCAGCTTTTTGTTGTTAGTTATTTATATTGCATGTCGTTATTGTAAAATAATTTATAATGTTTTACATGTAGCTTTAAACGTGTTAATTGTGTTTGTGTGCCAACATTATTCGTACATATCTATAATATGGTTGACATGGTTGGAGAACTAGTAAGATCTAAATTAGATTCGGATAAATAATTTATCCATTGCTTACACTTATTCTTATATTGAAGGTTTATAATTTCTTTTTCAGGTTGTTTGTAATATGTAATATAGGTGGGAGCCTCTAAGAGTGATTTCGCACTTGAGGCTTAACAATAAACCAAATGTCTTGATAGAGTTTCTAAATGGTCCTTTTTGTAAGTATAATTTTAGTAAGTTCATTTGTGGGTGTCCATTCTGTCAACTTTTTGAGTTGTTTGAACAAGATAGTGGAAAAGAGCAAGTATTTTATTGAAAACTTGTTTTGAGGGTGCCTGCGAATGAGATTGGGGTATTTAATTAAAGTGACAATGAGTTGTGGTTTCAAATGGGTGGGGCTGCTCATCGATTTGGTAAATAGGAGTTCGCGTTAGTGATAGGTTTAAGATTCAGGAAGAAACGGAATAAGTTGACTACATCTGCGCCTCCCCATCTAGCACTAGAATTTACAAAACAAAAGCATCAAATAAGATTCGAAGAAGTAAGAGTAAGCCCTTTGTCCCTAGCAAGTTTTTAGTCTGAACCTCTACACGAGCACAGGGAAGTTTTTGTCCATTGTCTTTATTTTTGTTTTATTTTTTAACAGTGAAGACAATGTACATTTTAAGTGTGGAGAGGTTCCTATTTTAGGTTGTCTTAGGTTTAATTTAGTGCAGGTTTCTTTTTTGTCAAATTTTTAAGTTGTTGCCCATAGGACAATTTAATGTGTGCTTTTTACTCTGTTCACCCTATACATAAAATCTTTTTTTTTTTTTTGGTTAGGGAGTTCACATAAATGATAGAGATTTAATTTTGTGTGCTTTAAGATGCTAGTAGATGCTTTTAGAGCTTGTTACAATTTGCTTTATAAGTCACTTTAGTTAGGTTTATTGTGAACATAAATGCTAGTTAGAGAGGAAATAATATACAACCAAAAAAAGACAAAAAAGAAAAATATATGAAAAATAAAATAGAGAAAAACACAAATATAATCTTGTGACATCATCGCCTGCTGGGATTAGTGGGTTGATACTATTTCCTTAAGTGATTTACATATAACGATGATAGCCTACTCGTCGTGACAACTTTTCTTGCTTACTCTTACATGGCAAGTGCCGATTGGGTGAAAAATTTAATATTAATTAATGAATTGATTATTATAAAATTTATATCCAATTATTTATTGCTACATAAGAGTAGGCAACAAAAATACGCACTAGGAGTAGGTTGTGTAGCATTACTCTTTACGTATGGAGATGCTGATGAATAGGAGAATTTTTTCATTTTTAGGCCGATAAAACTAAAAAAAGTCACACGTTTTTGGTTTACCATAACTAGCCAGAATAAGTGACATAACACTTGTTCTCCTTAAGTGACTTATGTATGAAACAGATAGTGAATGAGAGAATTTAGTCCTTTTTTGGGTCGTTCCAAAATTCGAAAAAAATTAAAATATATATATTGATTTAATGTCAAAATCTCTTAGTTATTTGGGTTACCAATTCTTGCTGGTATAGATTATACATCATTTGTACCATTCAGTGGCTTACGTTTGAAGAAGCTAGTAATTGGGAGAATTTAGTCCCTTTAGGTCCGTCAAAAATTCGACAAAACGAGTATCTTTAAATTTAATTTATTAGTTTAGTTGTCAATAAATTTGGTTGCCTTCTATATTTACTTTTGAAACCGACTTTATGATTTGTTTTGCAAATTGTCACTTGTTCTCTTTGTATTTATTCTTAATTAAATATAGAAATCTAATTGTGTGTTGTTAATTTGATAGTGGACTCTCTTTTCTCCCTAAATGTTTTTCTTTGTTTGTGTGGGGTGATTGAGTTTTCTTTATAAGCACTGATTGCTCATTATCTAATACTTGGGAAAGCTATTTGATTAGACCACTTGTCGTTTCAGTCTTAGTTGATTTTTAGTCTTGTTTGATTTTTGACTTGTGAGACATACTTGATGGCAAGTAGGGGTTAGTGTGGGGGTATTTGATGGGGTGTATATTATGCATATATATATATATTATTTATTTCCCTATTTATTTTAGACTTAAATGAAGGATTTAATTCTTATTTGCCTCATTTTGTGATTTTATGCAGTTTTGGAGAAATTTTGCGATAAAGAAAAATTTCAAGGGTTAAAAAGAATATTTCACAAGTTAGGAAGAAATAAAAGACCATGTTATCATTAGACTTTGTTATTTGAGTTTAAATTTTATATATATTTTTAGGAATTTTAAATTGTTTCTCTCATTTTAACTGCGAATGGTTATATTAACCTTGAGAGAGATTTGAAACAAATGTGAGATCTTTTCCTTTCGTGTACTTATTGAATTCTATTTCTTTGGTTTAGTTTTTTGTATGTTCATTTGTTATTCAATGATGATAATGCTAGTTGCACTCATAACTAGCTAAGCTTCTTTATTCAAATAAAGTAGTCTATTCCATTTTTACTTATTATGAGAACTGTGTTTAACTATTTATATTATTAGTATATGTGTTTTCTCTTGATTACTTGGTTAAGGGTTGAATATGTTCTTTTATTTGATTGATTTATGTGTACAGTTACTTGTTTGAATATGTTAGCATCTCACTATTCAATTAAATTAAATTGTGAATGTTTAATTGAGTCGATTTAGGTAGCAAACAGTGTGATACATTATGTTGTGATAATTCGTGAACATAACTAAAAAAACGCATAGAGTTGATTTGTTTGTTATGGTCATAGGTCTTCCTAGTTCTTAAAACAATATGTTAGTTAATCCGATAGGTTAGGGGCTAGTCGTAGACGCAAAGTCTGACTAAATTGATAAGTTAAGGAAGATTAATTGTTAGGCGCAGAGTCGACAATTATAATTGTGTCTACTGAATTAATATAATTTATTCTAAGTTTTGATGATCAATATTTACTTTATTAGATTACTTTTACCATTCGATTGTTCTATTTAGTTGATTTTTATCGGTCTATTTTATTTATAATTTGATATTCAAACCCCGGATTATTTACTTTATATGTTAATTTGGTCATACTTAAATTAATATTAATTGTCTGTTTTCAGTGGGATCATCCCTACCTACCTATACTGCAATTTGTAGAATTAAATATTATTTTTGATGATTTCAATGCACGTCACCCAGTAAAAAAAAAAATAGAGTCGGAATCTGAACCAGAAACACAAAAAAGTTTTACCGTGACTTGGGATTTTGATTTGCTGGTTATTATTAACAAGATATCAATCGCCAATTGTTCGTCGTTGTTCATGTGGTTGGCACAGATCACGTGAAAGAATAACAAGAAAAAAAAACCGTTATTAAAAGAAAATAAATAAATAAACAAAAATTTTAGGACCGATCAAAATAAAAAAATCGAAAGTTTAGGACTGAGCTAATAGCTCATATACCACTTCATGTAACTAAGATATTTCAATTAAAGCTTGCACGTGACATTCAATAGTCAAGAGAACTCAAATTGCAAGAACATACCACATGTTACATGGTTCCACCTAGTGGTTTTATTTAGCCGTCTAAAAGGTGAGGTGGGCTCAGATAACACGTTTGTTACAACAATGACATATATATATAATATATATATATATATATATATATATATATATATATATATATATATAATCAAAATGGATAGGGTCAGGTATAAGAGGTAGTGTGCTTCACGAATGTCACAACCTCATCGTCCAAACCTACAAATATCAACATATCAGATAAGGAACCAACTCTTTTAAGCTATCTCTTTTATCTACTCAAATGTAACCATATTAATTATGATATGTATTTATTATTTTTATTTATTCAACACCCACGTATTGACTCTCTAGTATTACTTTAAAAAATTCAATATTTACACGAATTGAAATCTCAATATATCCGACACTGAAAATTATGAGTTAAAATAAGAATGAATATCAAATATATATTTGAAATTAAGAGCATATCCAGTTGAAAGTTTAAAAATAGTCACACCATTGTATCACTTTTTTTCCTTTTAATTTTTAGTTAAAATTTACCACTCAATAAATTTATAAATATAAATAATTCTAATTTGTCCAAAATTTTTAAGCTGATTTCATCTATCCAATTTGATCTATGTCTCAAAATATCTAATTAGTTTAAAAAATATTTATTATTTTACATATATTACTCTATAAATAAAAGTAACTAAAATACAAACAATTGCATATATTTATTTATTATATTGATTGGATTTAATTATGCAATAGAATTAATATTATATAATTTAATTATATATATAAAATTTATTAGGCGTAAAAAATTAAATAATTAAATATAATACTTGTTAATTTAATTGGTATCATACAACATATATATATATATATAAAACTAATTTATTTAAAAAAAAATAAATCGTCAGTCCGGCCCGTGGCCATCTCTATCTTTTAAAGTTATGGTTAATTTCATTTAATAGGAATTTGTTTAGTTAATTTTAAAGTGTTAAAGAGGTAGAAAATATATTTTTCAAATACAGGTGGTGAAATAGTGAAATAATCAAACCTTAGGAGGTTTTTTAATACATTTTCTTTTATTTTTTTAAAATTACTAAATTACTCCTACAGTCAAACCGATCAACCGTTTAAAGTAACGGTTTCCATTCACAATGAGGTTTTTTAGTTAATTTTGTAAAGTTAAGGAGGTATTTTGGATAATTTTGGAACGTAGGTGGTAAATTGACGAAAAACATAAACATTAGGAAGTTTTTTTAGCAATTTCCCTAAATAATAACAAAAAGAATTTGAAACAAATTAAAAAGGAATATTCCCAAAAAATTAGTATGGGTTTGGCCTAGCAGGCATTCCCCAATTCCACCTCCTTCATTTCTTCAAAATATTCATTCTTCAAAATTTTTAAACTCCAATCCATTAACTTCAAATTTTGAAGGAAGGATTATTTTATAAATAAACTAATTACTTTTAACTACCATAAAAATATTTATTTTTAAATTTATATATTATTGATATAAAAAAATAAATTTTTAAATATAAAATATTATTGTTTCATATTTTTAAAAAATAAATTATTATTAATTCAATCACATATATAATTTATATAAAAATAATTAAATTATATATAATTATTACTTTAATATATTAAACTTAAAATGAAGTTAAATCATTAAATAATTTAATAAAAATACAAGGATTTTCTATTACAATAATTTATTTCGTAGAATTACTATATTGTTCCCACAAATGTTCAATTAAAGCATTCCAAAGTTCAAAGTGACATTCTCTATTTCTAATTTGTCTATACCGATTTAGAAATCGTTGAAATTGGTCTGTCAGATTATTAACCATTTGAACATTTAGGATCAATGGTTCTTGTCTTTCAATGATATTTGCTTCTAAATCACGTTCATTCTCAATTATCATATTATGCATTATGATGCATATTGTCATTATATCGTGTAAAATTTTCTTGTTCCATATACGTAGGGGTGTTCAAAAAACCCGTGACCCGACCCGAACCCGTCGGGTTTATCAAGGTTCGGGTCAGTCCGGGTTCACTAATGGGGTTGGGGTCGGTCCACACATTTAGAAAAAGTCGGGTTTTTAAACAGGCCCGACCCGACCTTGACCCGACCCGGACCGACCCGATAAACCCGATAAGATTTTATTTTTATTATTTTATTTTTTAATTTTGGTGCATATTGTTAAATATGTGATATTTTTAACTTTATCCAAGTTGTTTTGGGTTGTTTAATCAATATAATGATAAATTATACCATTATGAGTCAAAAATTGAAAATATATTTATATATATTTAAAATTCTATATAATTTTTTTGATTTTTTTTATTAATGGGTGTAACCCGACCCGACCTTGACCCCGACCCGACCTTGACCCGAGACCGACCCGAAATATTAAAGGGTCCGGTCCGGTCCAAAAATTTACCCCATTTTCGGGTTTTGGGTCAAACGGGTCGGTCCGGGTTTGACCCGAACCCGACCCGTGAACACCCCTACATATACGTGACGGTCCCTTGACTATGATAAGCCGTGACTTGAGAACACCAAATACACGCTCAACATCCTGCTGACAAGCCTCTTGCTTCATTGCAAATAATTTTTTCTTGGAACTCTGAGGATCATGAATAGATTGTACAAGAGTTGACCATTTAGGATATATGTCATCGGCTAAATAATAACCAGTGTTATACTCTTTTCCTTGAATAACATAATGAGCTTCTGGAGCATTGCCTGCAGTAAGGTTAACAAATAAGTTAGATGATTCCAATACATTAATGTTGTTCTTTAAGTCTTGCAAACCAAAATATGCATGCCATATCCACAAATCAGAAGTTAGATGATTCTCCAATTTTTATATATTCATCAGTCGAGTCAGCCGGGACATCATATACTAACGTTCGAAAAACAACAGTAATTTTTTGTAGAGCAGATAATCCAATTCTACTAAGAGCATCAGTATGTTGCTGAAAATACCTATCATGGTTTTTCACTACATTGACAATACGCAAAAATAAATCTCGACTCATACGGTATCGCCTACGAAATTGACCATCGTTATATCGAGGGTCTTTGCAAAATAATCATTCCACAAATTACGATCAGCTTCTTCTCGGTCACAGTTAATCACTCGATGGCCAGGAATTGAACCTCCATGTGTTAGTTGATTATTCTGTACTTGATTGAAATAATAAGTCATGGCACTATTGTTGTTGACATACATTTGGAATAGTTTGGCTTATTATGCAATAAGTTGTTGATCCTACTCTAATATAATGAAAGATAATTCATTTTCATCATTTGAGGATGAAGATGAAGAAGAGAAATTCATTATAATGAAGAAGAGAAATTATGTAAAAGCGTGTACTATTTATCAACCACTAATAATATATGTGTTATTTACGTATTCCAATATTGTCATCATTATTAATTTTCGCTGCAATGAAAACTTATTGAGGAATCTGTACTTGTTCTGATTCAATGCATGCATGTGTATAATCTCAACAAGTTACAATGAGTATAAGTGCAAGTTGATATACAGAGTAGTGTGTGTAATGATTACGTGCAAAGTGGAAATACAAACAAATGTTGAAATATTTTGTAATGAAACTAAATTATATAATGTGAAAAGATTCTGTGTGTAACAAGTAGTGTGTGGTGTGTGGCTGTAGGTGAGAGTGAGAATGAGTAACAAGTAATGTGTAATGACTACGTAACGTGTCATATACATGCACGTGAAGAGATCTTCCAAGTTCAAGTGCAGATAACTTGTACAATTATAATATTGATAAAAAATATAGTTGATTACTTATATAGACAAGTGCATGTAATATTTTGTATGTAAAGATATGATTTGACTAATGTATATAAGATTTTTTATACAATGGGTGTTGGTAAGTGTGAGTAAGGTCCCGAATGTTTTTTCCAACTTAACACTTAATCGATCTTAACGCTTAAAATAAGTGATTTAATCCATTTGTTTTTTTAAAGAAATTATCTGAAATGAAGTGATTTCCATCTGAATTGTTCAGATATTTTTTCCACTTAAATTTGAATCGATTCGTTTTTTTTTTTTTTTTTTTTTTTTTTTTTTTTTTTTTTATTACCTATATTTACATTACTATTCTCTTGGTACTTGTATTCTTTCTTAGTACAAACATTAACATAATGAATTCTCATTTTTTAATTACACATTTATTCGTGAACTTCATTGAAAATAATAAATGTTCACATGCTAAATTTTAATGAAAATAATAAATGTTCTCATTTAATGCAAATCATTAATATTTTCATTTAAATTTAAAAAAAAATGTTCTAATATCACTATAAATTTCAATAAAGTAATAAATATTATCATTACAAATTTCAGCAAAAATAATAAATATTTTAGATTTTTTTAATGGGTGGTTTGTTTATTTTATATTTCTATTCTATTGTAAATTATTAACATTAACTACAATTTATTAATGAATTTAATAATAATTTATAAATGATAATTGGTTATTGATACTTATTTTATTTAATTTAAAAATTATTAAAATATTTATGATATAAACATTCATATGAATTATAATTATTTATTTTAAATGTTATAAATTAAAAAATAAATAAAATTATTAAACTAGAAAATATCTAAAAAATTAAAAATTGATAAAAGGATGAAAATTATAAATTAACAAACGGTCACTTTGTTTTAAGTTGATTTTAAAAAAAGTCAATAACAATATTTTAATAATTAGTAATATATCATAAATAATTATTAGTAAAATAAAAAAATTATATCGAATAAATTATTTTTATTATATTTATTATATATTTTTACTTTTAAATTTTAAATTATAAAAATATGGTGAATATTTTATATTTAGAAATAATAAATAAAAAAAAATTATTACTAAAAGAATATAATAAAAGATGTTATAGGGATAAAATGGTCAAATTACAATAAAATGACTTAAAATAAGTTACGTAATATATTAAAAAAACAAATAGACAAAGATCTTAATTGAATTAAGACTTATTACATTTAGCACTTAATTTAAGTGCTAATAAGTCTAAAGTGAAAAAAAACAAACGGCCCCTAAGTAATATTCTGTATGCAAATATTTGATTTGACTAATCCATATAAGATTCTATATACAATGTGTGTGGGTGTGAGTGAGTATGAGTAATAAGTAAAGTGTGTAATGGTTACATAGTGTGTCATATGCATACATGTGCTGACAACTTGTACAATTATAATGGTGACTGAAAGTGGAGTTGGCAATTTGTGATATGGACTAGTGCATGTAAAAATTCGGTGTGAATAAGATATGATTTGACTAATGCATGTGAATACTCATTATATATATATATATATATATATATATATATATATATATTGTTTGACTAATGGTTGATGTGCTTCAGCACACTAATTGGAAGAAATTGTTACTATATACAGTAATAGAAAGGCAAGAAGTCTTATATATAAGTGCGATAACCTATCATTCTTATTCTTATTTTTTAAGTTTTTATATCACAAAAAGATGTATTCATTTTCATACGTAAGCTCTTCTCAAAATTTCATAAAATTTCATAAGAAGTGCAGGCTACACCATTCAAGAAGACATAGCTTTATGTCATCTATATTTAGATGTTTCTCATAATCCAATTATTGGTATTAATCAATCGGGCGACTTGTTCTGGTTTGAGACAGAGTACCAGAAAATAATACCAGTCTCGTGCATGAATTTAGATCCAAAAAATCACTTCAATGTAGATGACAAATAATTAGTGCAGCTATTTCAAAATTCAAAGGTTGCATTCGACAAATTGAAAGTTTACATTTGAGTGGAGCTTCTGAGCAAGATATTGTAAGTATTGTTTTATTTTTATTTATACATTTCTCTACTGTAAATTATTAATATTAACTTCAAAACTAATTAAATTTTTTTTTATATAATATGTAGTTATTTCGGGCAAAAGCATTAATGACAGAGGATAATAAATACAAAAATGGTTTCAAATTTGATCATATATGGTCCATCCTCAAGGATACGGAAAAATGTTCTGATTTTATGCAATCTCCAACTTCCCGAAAGTGAAATATGAGAGTTGATGCATCACAATATGGTTCTGGTAATGCATATTCTCCATGTATGTTGTCATTTTCTGTTGATGTAAATGATAACTTAAAAAGTCAAGATGAGGACATACATTGCAATAATGCAACTTTTGAATGACCTGTTGGGAGGAATAAAGAAAAATGAAAAAAAAAATCAAATTGATAAAATGCAAGAATATTTTGCTTATATGAGGAAAAATAGTGAACGCATGTTAGGCAGTTTGAAATAAATTTCTCTACCATACAAGAAAATCAGTGTATATACCAACATGATGTTGAACTTCGGAAGATAAAAGCAGAAAATGAAAGAGAAAAGATTAAAATTAAGAAAGAGCGTGAAGAGAATAGAATTTTGGAAAAAGATGTGGAAGCAATTTTTGATCCGATTTTACGACAATATTATCAAAATGAGTCATACAAATCATTGTTAAGAGACAACAAGGTGATCAGTGATTCACAATTTTTTTAAGATTCTGATCATTTTAGAGGAAATGGGAGTAATTCTGACGAATTTTAACCAGTGTTGTTTTTCTTATTTGAATTTAATTTCTATTATGTCATGTAAACCTTTTATTATGATTTTTATTTATGTATTTGTACTATCTATTTTCTGGGTGAGGAATAGTTAATTTCTATATTATTTTTAATTTATCAATATACTGTGCAATCAATTTTGAATTTATTTTAAAAATTTATTTATTATAATTTTAAAAGTAATTTATCAAGAAAATTATTATAAAAAAATTAAAAAAATTATATTGGTAAATTTTTTTAAAAAACTAGATTACCAAAAAAAATTATTTTTAAAAAAAATAAATAAATTAAATTTTTATATACAATCATAAATGAAATATTTAAATTATAAAAATATTAATTATATACAAATTATCAACTAGTATTTAAAATATTTAAAATTTTATACATAAAATTATATTTTATAAATTAAATAAATACCTTCGGTTATATAATAAAAATATTTAAAAAATGGTATTTTTTTTAAAATAAAATCAACAGTTACAAATGATTTTGATTTTGTCACATGTTAAAAAATAATAACAAAAAATTTAAAAATCAATTAAATGATATAAACAATGAAATTGAAGTTGCTGGAGAAGACACATCATTTGTGCGGTTCATAAAAGCATCTCCAGTAGTATGTCTGTTTACAATTTATCCACGGCCACGTCAGCAAAGTAGACAATATTTTAAAAATTAGAGCTTCAATGATACTGTCTATTTTGAATGTCTGGCTGACGTGTCAAATTTAAAAATAGACATTGTCTATTAGAGCATCTCCAGTGGAATGTTTAGTTGCAATTTTTTCACGGCCACATCAGCAATGTGGACAATATTTTAAAAAATGGAGCTCCAATGGTACCGTCTATTTTGAATGTCCAGCTGACGTGACAAATTTTAAACTAGACATCGTCTATTAGGGTATCTCCAATGGAACGTGGGCATCAGATGTAAGTTAGAAATCGTGAATGATGAGGTGGCAAAATTTTTATTGATAAAAAGTATAGTTTAAAAATAGTCATACAGTGGTCACCGTATATCCCTATTTCTTTTTTAATTTTAATAGAAATTTAATTAAAATTAAACTATTTTATTATAACAAAAAGAATTTAAAACACGTTAAAAATCTAATTAAATAATATTAAAAAGCTGAGTCAGCATGTCTATTGGACCGTCTAAAATAGAAGTTCTGATAGACGATGTCTAATTTAAAATTTGTCACGTCAGTTGAACATTCAAAATAGACGGTATCATTGGAACTCTATTTTTAAAAATATTATCCACGTTGCTGATGTGGTCGTGGAGAAATTGCAAATAGACATTCAACTGGAGATGCTCTCGGAACTTCAATTTTAAACGGTCAAATAGACATGCTGACTCAGCTTTTTAATATTATTTAATTAGATTTTTAACGTGTTTCAAATTCTTTTTGTTCTAACAAAAGAGTTTAATTTTAATTAAATTTCTATTAAAATTAAAAAAGGAGGAGTGATAGACGGTGACCACTGTAAAACTATTTTTAAACTATACTGTCTATCAATAAAAATTTTGTCACCTCATTATTCACGACTTCTACTTTACACGGCCACATCATCAGACGCTCACGGTCCATTGGAGATGCTCTTAAACTTTCTATTTTAGACGGTCAAATAGACATGTTGGCTCATCTTTTTTATATTATTTAATTAGATTTTTGATGTGTTTCAAATTCTTTTTGTTATAATAAAAGAGTTTAATTTTAATTAAATTTTTATTAAAAATTAAAAAGGAAGAGTAATAGACGGTGACCACTGGATGACTATTGTTAAACTATATTGTCTATCAGTAAATATTTTGCAACATTAGCATTCACGACTTCTATTCACGGCCACATCATCTGACGCCACGTTCCATTGGAGATGCTCTAAGCTATCTTATAATAAACCTCAGTCATTCTTTCTTTTTTTTAAAAATATTTTTAACGTTTTCTATCCATTTTACTGTTCGGATCAATAAATGAATAGCACAAAATATTTTGGTAATTTTTGAAACTTTGAAAATAAAAAAATTACAAATAAAAAATATTAAATATATTTTTAAAAATTAAAATTATGAAAATATTCTTACTTATTATTCAACTAGTGTAGAACCCGCGCATTGCGCAGAGTTAAATATCTATTACTAATTTTCAAAGCATCTATAATAATAATAATGCAAAATTTCTCTTTAAAATTAACTTTAACACTAATAATTACAATTTAAAATTTCTCACATCTTAATTAAGGTCTAGATTCGTATATTAGAAATGAGGGGGTAATTGGGGCATATTATATATATATATAATCTATATTTAGAGTACAGTTAAAATTTAAAATTTCTTTATTAAAAAAATATTTCAAATACCTTGTGATGAAGATAAAATAAATTTTTATAAAATTATGAATGCTATGATAATGTTGACATTTAAAATTAAAAATAAGGGGTGATTATTGGTAGAATTTAATATAATATAATCTATCATTTAAAAGAAGTTGATTATTTATTTAATATATTTGAAATTGATATTAAATAAAAGTAAACATTTATAAAAGAAAAATAAAAATAAAACAATTATAGACATAAAATTATTATTATTATTATCATTTATTTTATTCTAATTTTTAATTTTATAGAAAAATAAATATATGGTATTATTTTTTTTTAAAGTTTATTATGTTATGACTTTTTAAAATATTATATTATTTTAAAGTATGACTTTCACCATTTTTTTACTTTAAAGACACAACTTATTATACTTCAACAATATAAGACTATTAACTCACGTTAAATATGATTAACTTATAATTTTATAACGGTAATAAAATTATAGTAATTGTATTTTTATTAGTTTAAATATAATAACATGAAAATTTAATATTAAAGTAATTGATAATAACATTTGAAGTTTTATTATGTAATACCTTCCTAAAAACTTTCAATGAATGTTAATCAATTCACCATTAACTCTAATTATTTTAATACTATTGATTATTAACATTTATGTGAAAGAATATTAAATAGTGAAAATAATAATAATAACATGATTTGATTAATGCTAGTGTGAATATTTTAATTATAGTGTTTTTAAATAGATAAAATATTAAATTTAGATACAATATTTTTAAATAATAATAATAATAAAACTAAATTGACAAAAATGGAAGAATACTATCTATGGTAATTTGATTTTAATAAATTAAATATAAATAGAAATATTTTATTTTATATCTCAACTAAATTTTCTTAGTTCCCTTCAAATATAATAATAGTTTTTATAACTAATATAAACATAAAGAAATTTAATCTTTTATAAATTCCAACTGTTCTTTTCATTATTTATTCACTCTTATCATATCCCTGGATAAAAATAAATAGCTCAAGTAAGAAGAAAAATAAAAATTAAAAAACAAAGTTAATGTAATAATTCATTATGTACATGTAGATAAAGAAAATAAATTTAAGTAAATTTGAATTAACAAAACACTATAAAGAAAAAGTAAATAATAACACTAATAATAATAATAATAATAATAAATTGATACATTTGAATTTTTTTTTATTTAATTCGAGATGCATATTTCCATCATTGTTTTATATATATATATATATATATATATATAGTCTTCAGACATATTTATGTCTTATTTCCTACCCAAAAGAAAGATGATTGTGAATTAAAAATTTTTGTTATTGAATTTTTATGCAAGTAATTGCTTGAAAAATAGACACCTTAAATGCTTGAATTTGATGAGATATACATTATCAATCACTCGATTAAGTTGATTCTCCCGGCTAGAATAATTGATGGACATTTTGTGCTTTGTATATTTCACATGCGAAAAATCAAGATAAATAAGTAAAAAAAATGAAAAAAAAATATACATATATAATAAAATATACCAAAATTTTATGCCCATCTCGCCTATTAAAAAAATAATAAAAAAATCAATTAATCATATTTTAACACAATAATACAAATTGACACAATATGAAAATTTCTAATACAACTAAAAGTAGTTAAAATATAATAATAAGAAAAATAGAGAAAATAATCTAAAATGGTAAAGTAATGATGGAGAAGTGAAAGAATGGTATGATTGAAGCAAAATGGGAAGACATGGTATATATAGAAAAAAAAGACTATTGGAGTTACAAAACCTTTTATTATTTCATATTTTTTTAAGGATATCAATTCAAAATTAATGTAGGAGAAATCAATTGTAATAATTTTCTATGGTAAAATTATAATTAATAGATGAATATTCTTAAGAATATGTTCCATACATTTTTTTCCAAACAAACGTTAAATTCCACATCACATAAGATTTTTAAGAATTTTGTTAAATGCCACATGTAATCTCTTTATTGGCAAAATATGAAGAGAAAGAAAAATATTCAAATAAAAAACCTTATTAATTGACATTGATGAACGAATAGGAAGAGAAAAAGTCATCGAGAAGAAAAGAGGTTGAGTGAGAAAACCAAAACACGTGTCATTTTATAATTCGTCAAATACGTTGGATTTTCAAAACTTGTTATTTTTGATAATTTTCAACTCAAGCGTGAACTCTCAGCCCGCCACGTCAATTTCGTGGGTCCACTGAGAGTTCCGCTTTATATAGATATATATAGATTATTCACGGGTGAACAGTAAACTTAATAAAAATGTAAAAATATAATTTTTTTTTCTAAAAATTAAAAGTTAGAGATTCATTTACTAATACTTTAAATCCTCATGATTTTTTGAAATCATCCAAATAAAAATTCTATTAAAATAATATAAAAATTAGAATGAGCATACTTAACGGTCTACTTTTTTATGGAAGAAGTTTATTTTAAAAATTTAAAATTTGTTAAAATTTTAAAATAGAGGTTGCTATTAAAATTATAGTTTTAAAACTATTATCTATAAAGTTAATGTCACGATTGATAAATTACAAATTCAAATAATATAAAAAATCTCTAACAGGTGCATGCGTTTCTTTTATTAAATGATGGAAAATCTGTTTATTCTGTTTCATAAGGACGATTCACTTCAGCGTAAATCTTACAAATATCATTTTGGAGCAAAATTGAAAATTGGGGCGAAACTAAATAGTAGTAACTATTAATAATATGCATACTGCATGTTAAAAAGAAAAATATCAAATACAAGCTTGTTATAAAAAAAGGGAAAAACCTATTGTAGCTACTTGTCGTGGTTACGTACAAATGCATAGTGAAGATCCAATCATATCATTTCATTAATACTAGCTGCAGCAGGTAAAGACACACATTCCTTTGTGTGGTCACAGACTGAGACAATGAACGATGAACCCTCTCCTTCGTTCCGTTACCGTTGGGACGTGTTTTTAAGCTTCAGAGGCGAAGACACACGCCACACCATCACCGACCGCCTCTACAGGCGGCTGTTCGACAACGGCGTCCGTACATTCCGCGACGATGAGGGACTTGAAAGAGGAGAGGAGATCGCGCCTAGTCTCGTAGAGGCTATTGAGGACTCCGCTACTGCAATCGCCGTCATTTCTGTCAGGTATGCTGATTCCCACTGGTGTTTGGAGGAGCTGGCGAGAATCGTCGAGTACGGGAAGCTGCTGCTTCCCGTCTTCCACGATGTCGATCCGTCAGACGTCAGGAAGCAAACTGGTCCTTTTCAGAAAGATTTCTTGGAGCTCGAGCGACGATTCGGCGTCGAAAAGGTTCGACGGTGGAGACAGGCTATGAACAAGGCTGCTAACAAATCCGGTTGGGATTCTAAGACCTGGTAACCCCCTCCCTCCCTATTCCTCTAATTTTGCGAGCTTATGTTGCAATTTCTTCCTCATTGACAGTATCTTTTGTTTATTGTTTATTATCATCTTCATTTTTAGTCTCAAATACTTGATTATTAATCGAATTAGAAAACGCAAATTGAAATAGCTTCCTCACAGTGTAGTCTAGTCTTCTTGCTTGTAATTGTGCAGATGCTGTCATGTCATGTCATGCTATTGCTTAAATTAAGCAACAAGAACTTTAGAATGGAGGAAGAAGCAAATGATAGAGATTTTAAGAAAAAAATAGGTTCAAGTTTCATATAGTTTGGCGATTTTAAGTCGTTGAAACAACACAATTGATAATAATCAATGTTAGATTACATCATTTTGTATCCTAGTGGTTTGTGTTAAGTTCTGATTATTGGAATGTATTGCTTCTTCATTGGTTGGTATGTAGAAGTCAGAAGAAGACTTTGGGAATTGAGATTGATGGAAGAGTCTTTTTAATTTGTAATACTATAATATTTAGGGTTGTTTCAGAGTAAAATAATAAAAAAATTTAAACTTTGCAGCTTAAAAGAAAGGTTTGTTGTACAAAAGTTGAGGAGGTTCACCATTAAATTATTAATTTATTTTCAGGACTCTTTGATTGTAAAGGTGAAGTAGTTTATTATATTGGAAGTATAAGATTTGTCTTTATCTTTAACATCAAAACTGAGATTTCCATTTTTGGAGCTAGCGTTCAAATATAATATACATGTGAAATGAAAGAGAAGAATGGCATCATCAATAGCTTGTTTTAATGTTGCAACTTGCGTGTGCTTTAAATTATTAATATCAATCATGCTAGAGGGTGTTATAATTTTTACAGGCAATATCAAAATAGATTAAATATGATTTTTTTAATTTAAATTTAAAAAATTATGTTTAAGTAATTTTTTATAAATTAATTTTAAATTTTATTAGTTCAGAATTTTATTTAAAAATTTTAATTTTTAAAAAACAATAATTATTTGTAATTATAAATCACATTAGTTAAATTGATTCATTTTAAAAATAAAAAATTAAAATTAAAATAATAAAAATAAAAGTTAAAATAAAATTATAACTTTTTAAAAAAAATAAATTTTATATTTAAATAGATGTTAAATTTAAAATTTGTAAGTAAATATGACTAATTAAAATTTTAATAATATATTTATTAAAAAATTTGATTTTTTTTTTTAAATGATAAATATTTAATTTGATTAAATTCACGTATAAAATATTTAGGCTGAAAAAAATAGGACGTAGATCATGAATAATATATTTGAAGTTTATTATATCTGTTTTATGATCTTGTTGTTCTTCTCTTGCTTAGATGTGCATGCCGCTTTAATTGTATAAACCACCCTCAGGAAAACAAAGATGTAACTCTCATGCAATTAATCATACATTTTTATTTACTTATTTACTTTCCTCATTTGATTTCTTCTGACAGGAAAGAGGAGGATTTAGTTGAATCCCTGGTGAAGAAGATCTTGAGCAAATTGAGTAATACACCGTTAGGTGTAGCTAAATATCCCGTTGGACTTGATTCTCCACTAGAACAACTGTTGAGGATGGTAGACGTTAAAGCCAATGGTGTACAAGTCGTAGGAGTTATAGGAATGGGTGGAATTGGAAAAACCACTCTTTCCAAGGCCCTCTACAATAAACTTGTGATACACTTCAAGAGCCGCAGCTTTATTTCAGATGTGAGGGAAAAATGCAAACATCAAACCGGTATGATGGATGTTGGTAACGAACTGCTTAGTGAACTTTCAGGGAATAAAGCTGAACATGTGAATGAGGTTAACCAATACATGTTAAAGTTGGAAAAATGGATCAATGAGCAGCCAGTTTTGATCGTGCTTGATGATATTGATGATGTAAGACAATTGGATGTGCTGCTTGGTACTAAGAGGGAGAGATTTTATAATGGAAGTCGGATCATCATTACAACGAGGGACAGAGAAACTCTTTCTGAGAGCATGGTGGATTCTGTTTATGAAGTGAAAGAGTTAAAGCACTCTGAGTCGTTGCAGCTATTCTGTTATCATGCATTTGGAAAAGAAAGACCTGCAAAAGATTTTGAACGACTATCTGATCAAATAGTGTCTCTTGCAGGAGGACTTCCTTTGGCTTTGGAAGTAATTGGTTCCTTTCTCTTCGATAAGAGGAGAATAGTAGATTGGGAAGCAGCCTTGGAAAAGTTGAAACACATTCCTCCTCGAAGTCTTCAAGATATCTTAAGAATAAGTTTTGATGCTTTAGATGCAGTAGAAAAGAGTGTGTTCCTGGATATTGCATGTTTTTTCGTTAATATGAGGATGGCGAGAGAAGATGCAATTGATATATTGAAGGGTTGTGGTTTCGATGCTGAGATAGTGTTGACAGTTCTTTCTGGAAAATGTTTGATTAAATTTCTAGACAATGTTCTGTGTATGCATGACCAACTTAGAGATATGGGAAGACAAATTGTCAAGGATGAAAGTCTTGGAGACCCTGGCCAGCAGAGTAGAGTCTGGAATAATGATGAAATATTAAGTGTTCTGAAAAATATGAAGGTACTTTTTTAACCATATTGTCTATCTTCGTTATTGATGCCATGCCAATGTTTGTTTTTAAATAAGTTTAAGAATAAAATACTTGGCACCTGTCGCAGGGAACAAGACAGATTCAGGGCATGACGCTGGACATCCAAAAGAAGCATGATTTGAATTTTCAGCAACGTTATTGGATGAAGCCTACTTTTACATCTGCAGTCACTTATTTGAAGGAAATCATTTGGAGGAAATTTTTCCGTAATGAGGGGACAGATGTGATTCTGTGTACTAATTCATTCAAACCTATGGTTAACATGAGGCTTCTTCAGATTAATAATGTGAAACTGATGGGAAGTATCAAATTCATCCCTGCTGAATTGAAATGGTTGCAATGGAAGGGATGTTCCTTGAAAACTCTCACTTCTGAGTTTTTTTCCCATCATATTGCTGTTCTTGATCTCTCTGAGAGTAAACTAACTAAACTTTGGGGAAGGAAACGGGGGGATTGTTTCATTGCAAGCAAGGTAAGCCTCCCTATCCAATTATGTGTGGTTTTTAAATGATGTGTCAGTAACATCTTTTTTTGTATTTATATTATTGTTTATTTAATTACACGTGGGTTTGAGATTAGGATATGGGTAAGACTTGCTTCGGTAAAAAAATTATATATAAAATATCCTACCCTATTAATTTAGTAAATATATCTATAAAATTTAACAAATTTATTTAAATTTTAGTTATAATATTTTTATTTATATATTTAAATATTTTTATTTATATAAATTTTTATTAGAAATTATATATTAATATATTATAAAATAAAAATTTAGAATATATTTGGCATTATATTTTTAATTAGCTGTTAGATTAGCGTTTCAGATACCGTTAGCAGTTAGCTGGTAAATTAGATTTTAAATTAATTGTAAAGTTAGTTTGGATTAAATTTTAAATTAGCTGTTGGATTTAATGTTTGGTATTAATTTAAATTTTTAAATTAGCTGTTATATATAAAATTACTAAAAAAATATAAATATAATTCAAAAAATAATAATATAATTAATTATAAGATAAAGGTTAATAAACTAAATCACTTAACGTTTGTATGGAAAGCCATCTTTAATAACTTTTTTAAACACTAATTGAAACGCTAGCTGAAACACAGTTACCAAATACCACTATCTTAAACTCTAATTAAAAAGCTTTCCCAAACACACTTATATATTTCCTATTATAATTGTCTCTATTTCATATTCATCGAATATTTTCTAATTTTTACAGATGAGCGGGAAATTGGCTGTTCTAAATCTAAGCAATTGTCATTATTTGACAGAGATCCCAGATTTATCAGGTGAGCATTCATTGGAAAAACTCATTCTTCAAAACTGCGGAGGCCTTGTCAAGATCCATGAATCCATTGGTGACCTGAATAAATTAATTCATTTGAACCTCAAAGACTGTTCAAACCTCATTGAATTTCCAAGTGATGTGTCTGGACTAAAATGTCTTAAAATACTTTCACTCTCCGGTTGCTTTAAGTTGAAAGATTTACCAGAGGATTTGAGTAGCATGGTATCTTTAAAGAAGCTTCTCATAGATAGAACAGATATAGCTAAACTGCCTGACTCGGTATTCCGTCTCAAGAAGCTTGAGAGATTCAGTGCCAAGGATTGCAGGTTTTTGAAATCTCTTCCAGATTGTATAGGTAAACTGACTTTACTGAAAGAGCTTTCTCTGAGTGGTTCAGCCCTTGTACAACTGCCCTCTACAATAGGATCATTGGTTGGGCTTGAGGAGCTAAATCTCATGGGATGTCAATCGCTCACTGCGATTCCTGATACAATTGGAAATCTGAAATCACTAGAGAAACTAGTTTTAGATAG
The DNA here is from genome assembly GCA_031304145.1 of Cardiospermum halicacabum. NCBI lineage: Eukaryota > Viridiplantae > Streptophyta > Magnoliopsida > Sapindales > Sapindaceae > Cardiospermum > Cardiospermum halicacabum. The sequence continues at coordinate 17,407,375 of CM062397.1, forward strand.
GACTTCAGTCAGAAAACTGCCAGATAATGTTGGTTCATTATCACAGTTGAAGATCCTATCTCTTGAAAAATGTAAATCGCTTATTAAATTACCTGATACAATCAAAGATTTAGAGTCCTTGGTTGAGTTTCGATTGACTGGAACTTTGATTGTAGAAGTACCAGATCAGATTTGTGAATTGGAGATGGTCAAGAAGCTTGAAATCGGTGTATGTGAAAGGCTAACACGTTTACCAAACTCAATTGGTACGATGTTGAGTATCACTACATTGGACTTGCATGAGACCCCAATAGCAGAGTTGCCTGAATCCATTGGGATGCTAGAGAGGCTCTATATCTTGAAACTAAATAAATGTAAAGAGCTTCGACGATTGCCAAGCTCAATGGGAAATTTAAAAGGTCTAAGATATCTTTACATGGAAGAAACTTTACTGACAACTTTGCCTGATGAACTTGGGATGCTCTCGGGTTTAATATGTCTGAAAATGAAAAAAGATCCTGATATTGGTTCAAATGAGGAGAACCAGAATGTAGTCTTTCCAAGCTCTTTTTCAAACCTATCCTCGCTAGAAAAATTAGACGCCAATGCATGGAAACTGTGTGGCACTATTCCTGATGAATTCGAGAGGCTATCATCATTGCAAGAACTGGATCTAGGTCGCAACAATATTTGCAGCCTTCCTTCTAGTCTGAGGGGTCTTCCAGTTTTAAAAGAACTGATTTTGTCCCATTGTAAAAACCTGAAGACTCTTCCTCCATTACCTTCAAATTTGGTTAGATTGGACGCTGCTAACTGTTCTGCATTGGAATACATATCCGATCTGTCAAAATTGGAGAGTTTAGATCATCTGGATCTTTCAAATTGCACTAAGATAATGGACATCCCAGGCCTTCAATGCTTGAAATCCTTGAGAAGATTGTACATGGGTGGATGCAATGCTAGCTTTCCAGCAGTGAAGAGAAAACTAGCTAAGGTTTGATCTGAAGTCGTGACATATGGTGTCTATTGCATATAGACTGTTTTATGATTCACTGATGAGTTCTTCTTGACATGATATCAATGCAGGTTGCTTTAAAGTACATGCGGAATCTGTGTGTCCCAGCAAGTGACATTCCGAATTGGTTTGTTCAAGCGATCCCAAGCTTCTCAAGCCGCAAGAACCGTGCAATCAAAGGCATCATTATCGGTGTTGTGATCTCCCTTGATCAGAATACACAAGATTCTTTCAGGCATAAACTACCTGCAGTAGTAGACATTCAAGCAAAGATTCTGAGACAAAATGATCCAATACACACGACAACTCTCCACTTGACAGGAGTTCCAGAAACAGACCAAGATCAACTCCACTTGTGCCGCTACATGGACTTCAGTCCACTGGTTTCTATGCTCCGGGACGGTGATAGCATACAAATAGCAAAACGAGACGCTCCACGTTTCAATGGACTCGCACTGAAAAAATTCGGGATTCATCTGGTTTATGAAAACGACGATGATATTGATGACAAGGACGACGAAGAAACATTAGACGAAGCCCACCAATCGGTTTCCAAGAAACTAGCCAAATTTATTGGTTCACTGTAGAACAAATCTGAAGTCAGTATTTTTAAAATAAATAAATAAAAGTCTGTGCATAGTAAAAGAATAAGAAGAGAACATTAAAAAGAAATTTTGAGCTGAAGAAGACATATTTGGACTCAATTGGAGAATTGTATTCAAAACACAGAATGGGAGATGCGGATACCAACAGCAGTAGCAGCCTACCGTTCAGGCACCGATGGGATGTGTTTCTGAGCTTCGTAGGAGAAGACGCGCGTCATTCCTTGACAGGGAGGCTATGTAAAGCGATGGATGAGAAAGGAATAAGAGTATTCGAAGGAGACGAGTACGTATCGAGAGAAAATCTGATCGACCCCATCTACGACTCGGTTGTATCGATCATCATATTCTCGCCAAGTTACGGGGCTTCGAGGGAGCGCCTTGAAGGTTTGGTCAAGATATGTGAGCTAAATAGATTGATCCTCCCTGTGTTCTACAAGGTCGATCCGTCGAATGTTAGGCGACAGGTAGGACCTTTCAAGGAGGATTTTAGGAGGCATGAAGAAAGACTCGGTGAACAAGAGGTATTGCAGTGGAGAAAAGCTTTGCTGAAAGTCGGTGGCATTTCTGGTTGGGCTTCTGTTGGCAGGTACTGCTTTTTTGGTGTTTGTATATTAAGATGATTTGTTTATTTATTTGGTTAGATATTTTATTTGAATTTTATAAGTTGGAGATTGAACCCAAAACTAGGGTTCGCTGCGAAGTACTAATTGTTTACTGGATTTTAATATTTAATGATCTTTTGTCGTTTCATATATATATATAAAATAAGTTTTATAATAGTTTACTTCTTTAGGCTTGTATCTTTAGTATCGGTTATTCACTTGTTGAAGTGCCAAACTATAATAAAGTTTCTTTTGGCAGTGATGAAGATCAATTGGTTCAACGTCTCGTGAAAAGGGTATTGACAGAATTGAATAATCATCCACTGAAAGTGGCTGCTTATACTGTAGGACTAGATAGTCGTGTGGAAGAAGTTATTAAGTTGCTGGATGTGAAATCTGGTGGAGTTAGAGTTCTTGGACTTCATGGAATGGGTGGGGTTGGCAAGACAACCCTTGCTCAGGCTGTTTATAATAAACTATTTGGAAAATTCCAGTGTAGTTTCATTAAAAATATTAGAGAAAGCTCAAGACAAAATGATGGGTTAATATCGCTTCAAAACAAACTCACTGAGGATCTATCCCTTGTTTCCAGAAGAAATGAGAATGAAGTAGATAATGCAGCCATCACGAGAAAAGTTGCTGTGGTTTTAGATGATGTTGACGATATAAGCCAACTCGATGCATTACTTGGAAAGAAACTATGGTATTCTGATGGAAGTCGAATCATTATCACTACTAGAGATAGGGATGTTCTGCAAGAAACTTATGTGAACCTGACATACGAAGTCTTACAGTTGAATGCAGATCAGGCCTTGAAGCTTTTCAGTTACTATGCACTTAAACGACAGACACCTACATATGAGTTCCTGGAACTGTCCAAGCGGATTGTGTCACTTACAGGAGGTTTACCTCTGGCTCTAGAAGTATTTGGTTCACTTCTATCTGATAAAAGGAGTTTATCATTATGGGAAGCATCTGTTGAAAAGTTGAAAAAGATTCATCCCCATGATGTTCATGGTATGTTAAAGATAAGTTATGATGGCCTGGACGAAGAAAATAAGTGTATATTTCTTGATATTGCATGTTTATTTGTTGGAATGGGGATGAGGCGAGACTATGCAATTGACATATTCAGAGGTTGTGGATTCAAAGCAGAATTAGCTATCCAAGTTCTCACTGAAAAATCTCTTATCAAGATTACTGAGGATGATACACTCTGGGTGCATGATCAACTAAGGGACATGGGCAAACAAATTGTTAAGCAGGATAACCTACAAAATCCTGGAAACTATAGCAGACTCTGGGAACGAGATGAAATCACAAATGTGTTTAGCCTCCAGAAGGTATTGATCTTGGCAGATCAACTTAACCTACTTTGTTTTTCTTGCAGTGCACTTTTACTAGATTTGCAGTCTTGATTATTGTGCAGGCAACTAGTGATGTAGCATTGAATTCTAGTCACTTCTGCTACTTGCTTTTTCAGTTTATAACATGGAATTCATGCATTTGATTGCACAGGGAACAAGTAGTGTACAAGGGATTGTCTTAGACTTGAATAATAGATGGAAGAGGAAGATTTTGAAGGATTCGAGTGTAGAAAGTAGAAATTCCTGGTATGTACTTAGGAGACGCCATAGTCTAACCTCTGCGATTTTTACATACTTGAAAGCAAGATGTATGAAGTTTCTCCGACATGAAGCAGAAGTTGAGAGAGAGCTGGTACTGTGTACAAAACCCTTTGAATCAATGGTCAGTTTAAGACTGCTTCAAATCAATCATGCCAAATTGGAAGGAAAGTTCAAATTTCTTCCCTCCGAATTAAAGTGGCTGCAGTGGAAAGAATGTTCAGTAGAAACTCTTCCTTCCGATTTTTCTCCCTCAAAGCTGGCTGTACTGGATCTCTCTGAAAGTGGAATTGAAAGGCTGTGGGGTTCTTCTGCAAAAAAAGTATGTTTCACTCTGCATCTCTTTGTCATAAAACTTGTCTGGATAAGCTTCTCATTATTATTTTTTTTAGCTTTCTTATACTGTAACTGGAGCAAGAAAATTTACTAGTTTATCCTAGGTGTAATGCTATGAAATTTGATAATTGACTAAAGATTTTCTTCTCCAATGGATTAGATATTTATCACAGCTTGATTAAATCTATTTTTACTCATGCAGTCTGCATAACTTGTTTAGATCTACTTTTGCTCATGCAGTCTGCATAAGTAGCCGCACAACATAAGTAGCCGTACAACAGAAGTAGAAATTTGCCTTGTAGATTTGAAAAGTCATTCATATTGCTTTTATTTTACTCTCACTATGTTTCTCTCCAAATGTGAAAATTCAGTTTTATTTCCCTTTTACCAGGTGGCTAAAAATTTGATAGTCATCAACCTGCGTTACTGTTGTAATCTAGCTGTTGTTCCTAATTTATCACAGCATCCAATCTTGGAAAAGCTAGATCTTGAAGGTTGCGTTAGGCTTACTAAGATTCCTGAGTCAGTTAGTAAGGCAAGTACTTTGAGATACCTAAACATGGAAGGCTGCTCCAACCTCATCGAATTTCCAAAAAATGTTGCAGGGCTAAAACTACTCAAAAACCTTATCCTGTCTGGTTGCACTAAGTTAAGAGAATTACCAGAAAACATAGGCAGTATGAAGTCTTTGAAAGAGCTTCTACTTGATAGAACTGCTGTAGAAAAGCTGCCAGATTCCCTAATTTTCCTTGTGAAACTGGAGAAGCTCAATGTGGACAATTGCCAATTCCTGAAAGAACTTCCCAAATGCATAGGAAAACTGGTTTCTTTAAAAGAACTCAAGCTGAATTATTCCGGGATAAAACAGCTCCCTGATTCAATTGGATATCTGAAGAACCTTGAGACACTAAGTTTGATGGGCAGTGAAGTGAGCGTAATTCCTGATTCTGTAAGAGGTCTCGTGTCTTTGACACAGTTCTTGATTAATGGTACAGCAGTGAAAAATCTTCCTGCTTCTATCGGCTCATTGACATATTTGAAGGTCTTGTCAGTGGGAAACTGTCGATCCCTGAGCACATTGCCAGAATCAATTGAGAGATTAGCTTCTGTTGTAAGGCTACAGTTAGATGGGACATCAATCAAGGATTTGCCAGATCAGATTGGTAGCTTGAAAATGCTTGACAAGCTCGAGATGAGGAGTTGCAAATCCCTTATAAAGTTACCAGAAGCAATTCGAAGCTTGAGGAATCTCACTATTCTGACCTTGTCCAATTCCAGTATCATGGAGTTGCCAGAAGCAATTGGCTTGCTGGAAAGCCTTGTTATACTAAGGTTAAAGAGATGTCACCGACTCCAGAAACTTCCATCTTCAATAGGAGACTTGAAGTCTTTGGTTCATTTGCTAATGGAAGAAACTGCTGTAACAGAATTACCAGAAAGCTTTGGCAGGCTCTCAAGCTTGATGATTTTGAAGATGGCAAAAAAGCCACCACTCATAATGCCCGGAAATGTTGACACAGTTGAGGCGAAAACTTCCGGTAAACAAGCAGAAGTCAACATGGTAAAAGTCAACATGGTAGTATTACCGGCCTCTTTCTCCAATCTTTCCATGCTTGAAGAACTTGATGCTCGTGCTTGGAAAATAGGTGGTAAAATTGCTGATGATTTTGAGAAGTTGTCATCATTAGAAATCTTGAAATTAGACAAGAACAATTTTCACAGCCTTCCGTCTAGCCTAAAGGGTCTCGTACATCTTAAAGAGCTTCACTTGGCCTACTGTGGAGAACTCAAGTCTCTACCTCCTCTTCCTTCAAGCTTGCAAGATTTAAATCTTGCAAACTGTTTCGCATTGGAAAGTATATCTGACCTTTCAAACTTGGGTAAATTGCATAATTTAAACCTTACAAACTGTGAACAAGTAATGGATATTCCAGGCCTGGAATGCTTGACATCCTTGAGAAGATTGTACATGAGCGACTGCAACGCTTGCATAACACAGGTAAGGAGCAGGCTCTCCAAAGTCCGACTGAGGAAATTAGACTGTCTGAGTATGCCTGGAAGTGAAATTCCAGGTTGGTTTTCTCAGGAAGTGATATTTTCCAAACGTAAAAACCGTGAGATCAAAGGTGTGATTTTTGCTGTGGTCGTCTCTGTTAACAAGGAGATACCAGATGAGCTGAGATGTGAACTCCCTTCTATAGTCGACATTCATGCTAAGCTCCTGGCAGAGGATAAATGTAAACTTGACTCTGCATTACAACTTCTCGGGGTACCAAAATCAGATCGAGATCAAGTTTACATGATTCGATATCCAGCTTCTCTCCCTTTGGTTTCCCTGCTTGAAGAAGGTTACAAGCTTCAGGTGGTCCTCCAGAACCCACCATTTCTGAAGGGGGTTTCTTTGAAGAAAAGTGGGATTTTTATGGTTTTCGAAAATGACGATGATTACGAAGGAGATGAGGAGTCAATAGACGAATATCAACAATCCGTATCAGAAAAACTATCCAAATTTTTCAGATCTTTGGGAGATGACGAAGAGTCAAGTCAATAAGTAGGACAATCTTATTTGGTTTTCAGCAACTGCGAAGATATGGTAGCATAATTGTACATTACATTTACATATTATGACATGAACACCCAACAAACAGTTGCACCTTTTATAAAGGACAAGAAAAAGAAAACATAAATCAAATTTTACATACCCAGTTTGAAGTGAACTACTTGCACTATTATATAAAATATTGCCCTAACTAGCCATAATCAAAATTCCAATACTGTACATTCATGACAAACCTGATAGCTACAGTAGCACCCTTAACAAAATAGAAGGGTAAAACAAAATTGAAGAATACATGTTTACAGATCAAACGTGAAAATATGGACACTAGATTTTACAAATCTCTCTAAAGTTAACAGTCAAAAAGAATTTGTACACTAACACTGCTTCCATCTAATGCTTTTTCCCTATCTTGGGCTTGACTCTCATGCTGGCTCGCCGAGCAACATCCCATGCTTTCTGTGGTGCATATATACCTAATTGTGCTGCGAAGAATGACTCGTACCCAGGTGAATCAAAGGCGAACCCTGTATGTTTAGATAATTCTCGTGGAAGCTGAGCGATAGCTAAGCTTCTCGCCTCTTCAGGTGTCAGCTGGGTACCAATCTCTAATGATTCCGCCCTTGAATCACAAACCTCATTCCTATGAATTTCTTGCACTATCTGATAATTATATGGTACGAACCATCTTTGGCAACTACAACAATACAAAGAATAATACTAAGTTTAAAAAGAATAATAGAAAACAAAGATATTAATTGAAATTATTTAATTATCCATGGAACAAGAATAAGTGAGGCAGGTATCATACTCGCCCATCAAAAGCTGAGTAATTGTAATACCTAGTCCTAAAGTTAGGATGCCTAGAATACTCATTACTGATACTTACCCTTGGTAAATGAAGTCACCAAGAAGTGCAACAATGGGAACAAGGAGGAGTGTGAAATAGAAATTGAATGTACTCATTAACACAAATATGACGAAGTAAACATTCTCCTGTGGTGAAAGCAAACACAAAGAATGTTAGTGCAGCTTTCAATAAGTTATACCAAAACAAAAGTAAAAAAGATCAATTAGTGGAAAAGAGTGAGAAGAAATGAACAAACCTGTCTATCACGGTGAGTCGTAATCCCAGAGTATATAAAGACAAAGAGGAACCATGCTAAAATGCTCCCTCCAACTGTTATATAATGATACTTTGTAATTGTATTACACATCATAAGAAGTCGCAAGTTAACAGTTACTACAACACAAGTGAAAGCCATCGTACTGACATCCCATATACCCAAGGTTTTGCCGGATGAATTTTGAGCGTTAGAACTAGAAATGGATACAAAATGATAAAGGACTAGAGATTGATAGACTGAAAAGAAAGCCCAAATTGCCACTACTTTCCATGTGAAAAAGACATTTTTCATTCCCTCCTTGTATAGTTCAGGGTACTTCTTTGAAAGGGATGCACTGACATCCTGACAAATACAAGGTACAAATATTCAGGATATCATCATCCAAATACAATCATTTGTATATAAGAATTTACACATGTTCACACAAACACACGTTATATTTATATATGCATTCACACTCAGCTAATACATCAAGAAAACATTCCAATGATAGAAAAACAGTACCTTCTCGAAAAGCCCGAGCATAATCACAGGCAATGAGGTGAAGATGACATTATATAACGATTGGAACCAATCATCGTAATATCTTTGACCAGAAAATCCACATTGAAACGTAAACCAAAACTGGGTTAGAGTAAATGTCAAATTCTTGTAGAAGAAGTATAGCACAACCTGCAACCATACAATCTCTGTAACTAATGATGAATAACATAGATAGTATACCACAAATTTTTAAAATGTGAAAACAAAACCTTGCATATTCGAAGATAAGACCAGCGTCCATGTACAAGTAGCAAATCTGTAAGGAAGCGGAACTGTGCAATTGCAAAATCACTAGCCATCACTGCTTGCATACCTTCCTGCCCACTTATTCCAACACCTATATGCGCTGCTTGAATCATGCTTACATCATTGGCACCATCGCCAATACTGAGCGTTATCTTTTTTGCACCTTTCTTCACCAAACTTGTCACCTAAATGAAAGAATAACCTCACTCAAAAACTGAGACAACACAGATAATGACACCAGTAAGCTGCTTATATAAACAGAAGTTTAACCAGTTGTCTCAGTAACATGTCCTTGATAGGTCTAAGAAATTGCTATCGCACTCAGTCTAACATACTTTTCTCACATAAAGAACTCAACGAAACTGGAATCCCTACAACTATAAATCCAGCTTATAGGAACAACCCAAACAAACTGTAAATGCATAGAGCAGAAGGGAACGTAAAGAAAGAGAGCCAGAAGACAGAGAACCAATGAAGTAACTTCAACCCTCTCAAAGTTTCATGAAGCAACTGTCATAGTTCTTCATCAATAGTGATCACTAAATACTAATTGCAGCATAGTCATAACTCAATTAGGAACCCTACCTGAGCTTTCTGTAAAGGAGAAACTCTGCAGCAGACCACAGAATTACAATTCATGCCCAAATTTAGCAGCAGGACTCGTAAACTTGGGTCTAATGCATACATAAGACATTTTCCATCAATAATAAGTGCCAATTTTGGTCGAGGTACAGAGTCGTCCATATGGTGCAGTTCATCAAGGCACTTCTGCAGCTCTTTCTTCACTTCTTCTCGTATGACACGTGCAATCTCCACTTGGTCCCCCTAACAACAGTATTAAGCATAATATTAGACATCATATAGGCAAATTGACATCTTTTACCATACAATATCAGTGCCAGCTACGAGCATGACTTACCCTTTCTTCAACTTCTGTTATAACATCTGTCTCTGAACTGATGATAAACTGTTTGAATTCATTGTTCATTAAGTTGCACGCTGCAGAAGGGAAAGTATATGAACAGTTTATGTATACAATAGCATTAACTGATTGATGTCTCAGGATAACGTCTAGATAGAGTATCCTGTACCATAGGCTATATTAATTGCTGTTTCCATTTTGTCTCCTGTTAGCACCCAAATCTTAATTCCAGCTTTAGAAAGTGTCTCTATACAAGCAGGTACCCCTTCTTGAAGCTTATCCTCTATAGCAGTGGATCCAATCAATATAAGATTATTCTCCACAAGTTCTGCCACCTGCATGATTCAGTGAATTAAACTTACATATCCTAGTTAAAATACCAGGATAAAAATAAAAACTGGCAAACCAAAATGTACCAAAACTAATAACAATCCACGGGGACACTGGACAGCGATCATACATTACTTCTTTTTAGCATTCTAATTATGAAGAAATTTTTAGGGACCTACCAGCCACAAAGGAGCAACCTTTTACCTTATCCCTTCTTGGTTTATATATTTTACACCAGATTAAAAATTGTTGGCACCAAAAAATAAAACTGATCAATCTAAATGATGCTGTTATTGTTAATAAGTTAATATTTTTAAATAACTTCAAATTAAAACTAAAACAAAATTGAAAGAGCTATGAAGGGAAAAAAAATAGCATAAAAATATATGAGGACATTGTTCACTTGACATTTATCAGCACTAGAAGTTTAAAATATTTGAGTACACACATCATCCACTGGATAAGAGACCACTGATTGAGAAATCACAGTAACAATATTCAAATATGAAGTTTTCAAAATAGATTTATTTAGAAATAGAATGGAGTGGAAGTAGATTGTTCATTTAGTCAACTCCAATGAATTTGAGACTAAGGCTTGTATTTGTTGCTGTAGTAAAAATTTCTAAAAGATTTCTGCAATAAAAGCAACAGCTTAAGAAGATGAAATAAATAAACAAAAGTTCCAAAAAGCATCACAAAATTAAATAATCTTTTATCTTTAATTTTTTAAAAGAGAAAAGAAAAATAAAGAAAATTTAACAAACAACCTGGAAAAGCCAAATGCACAGAAGTAAACTATCAAAAGAAAATACTAAACCTATCATAAACCTATCAAAAGAAAAAGGTTACAAGTGATATTGTTCAGACCTTGTACTTAAGCCCGATTATTAAATAATAATAATAATAATAATAATAATAATAATAATAATAATAATAAAAGAAAATACCTCGTCCAACTTCTGTTCACGATCCCGTAAAGAGGACTTTGCTTGGATGAACTTTTCATTCCATCTGTCATACACATCGGGACTTAAGTCTTTATATGCAAGACACAGGGTGCGTAACCCTGAAGATCCGAACTGTTCCAAATGTTCCCTCGTCGCTTTTTTAATATCTTCATTTCCAACAGCCAATCTCTCGTAAATTACAGTATCCGCACCCTACACCAATTATTTTCAACTGTCATTTTACACACTAAAATGCAATTAGATATATTCATTCTACAAAGCATAATTAAAAACAATACCTTGCAGTACAACACCAGCCGACCATCAGGATAACGGCATATAACAGATTGACGCTTCCTAGTACTATAAATGCAGCAGAGACAGTCATTTCACCATGTCAACCATGAAATCAACCATGAAGCTAAACCAATGAACACAGAATCCAAACCTATTAAATTCCAGCACATTTAGGATCTCATAAGAGACATCTTCTATTTTACCAATCTTCTCCACATGGGATTCACGAACATATATCATTGTAGGTGAACGCCTGAGAATACATCCAATTAGTAAAAAAGATGGTTCATAATAAATTGACCCAAAACTCCATCCAATATCCAATAACACATGAAAACTAAAAGCTTCATCCAAATGAAAAACCAAAAAGTTCCTATGAGGTCCTCTGGAACTACGCAAGAGTATTGAGAGCATTATAAATCAATAGGTAAGGTAATGAGGCTATATAAAAATCATAAAGCCAACAGGATGACCTACTATATGTCACATGGATAAGCAATCAAAAAGAGAAAGAGAAACAACAGAACTCAAGATAAAGTAAAGAAAATTGAATTAATTACATCTCCTCAGGTACCATAGACCAAATCGAAATATGCATACCTGTAAAAGAAAAATCCAAAGTTCTTTGCAGCAGTAACTAAAGCAGCCTCATCAGGTGATGCAGCTTGATATTTGATTCTCTCAGGGGATTCTTCACCTTCAGGAAGCACAGTATGACAAATGGCAAGACATCTAAAAAATTCCTGCACATGAAAGTGAGAAGTATCAACTTCGAATGTCATGCTATGCAAATTAAGGTTCAAAAGCATCCCTGATCCAGTTTTGGCCCAATTCAGTTATCAAGAAACATACTTTTAACAAGAAACTATGATACAACCAGCCAATTCACTCATATGGAAGCAGTATACATTCTCCTAAGTGAATGAAAAATTAAACACACACAAGAGAAGATATAAAATCAGCAGATCAAATTTTGAAATTTAGGCTGTCATTAACAGCTAAAACTCTCACTTATGGAAGATCTGGTCCAATCTATCAAAAGCCGAAACAGCTTCTGCGACTGTCGATCCCAAAAAAAAATAAGTTAATAAGTAAAAATGGGTTTTGACCAATTGGATTTGTTGAAAAGCATAAAATTATGTTGAATAATTATTATAGCTCAGATAAAATAGTATGAATGCAATGGAAAATTGTAACTTGAGCCAAACACATTCTTGTCAATTTGCCATACAACCATAAATCTCCTCTTGGCATCATAAAGAATATTAAAATAGATTTATAGGGTTTTATCTTTTTTGGGAGAATATGAGCTCATCCACATCAAATACAATCATTTCCACTAAATGCCAGCTACCTTGCACATATCAGGGTTGGGTTCATTCCTCCAAGCCCCAAGCAGAAGCCTAGAGTCATCAAAATTAAAACCCCGTTCTTTTTTCAAATTTGCTGATTTCTCAACCTGTAAAAAGAATTATGACAAACATAAGATTTTCTGCACCAAGGAAGATCAAATCCGTACTAACATTGAATTGAAATTGTACCTCCTTAATTGTTGTACCCTTTTGTTGTGCCACTCCCCTTTCTATTTCAGTAATCCCAGTACCATAACTTTCTCCTCCAATAGAACATTTAAAGAACTCCATCAAGTTTCGTGTTAAAGTTCCAGTTTTATCAGAAAATATATATTCAACCTGGAAAAAGAAAATTAAAAATATTTAAAAAAAATAAAAAAGAAGAAAAGAGAAGAGATCAACAAAAATATATTAATACTCAATAATATATTCCAAATTATTCAGAATTCCTCATTTTAAGAGTGATAAATATGGAAGAGTAACCTTACCTGACCAAGTTCCTCATTCAAATTGGAAGTACGTGCTAACGCAGGGGTGTTGCTTTCAGCATGGTACATATCCAAGTCCTTGTTGATATATTGAGTGGATTGGAAAAATTTGATTGTCTGTAATTGTGTGAGTAAGACTTTTCAACAGAAGTAACTATGAAGAACTAGCACAGAAAAATCTATAATGGGCAAAGGACCAACCTCGATGGATACATATAGAGAAATTGGTATAATTGGTGAGAACAGAGTAATTAATGTAAACATATTCAGCAAGGCCACCTGTATAGCCAACAAAAATAATCAGCTCACCTGTGTAAATAAGAATTAGTTACAGAATATAAAACATTAAAGGGAGCATGGGAGTACCAAAAAACGGTTGCGGGGATTAAATTGATCGTCTTCCACTGTATTTCTCATTTCATGAAGGCCTAAGTAGAAATGTCTACTATCTATGAATACAGCACTACAAAATTCACAAAACAAAAACATGTCACATGAACATATAAACAAAAACAGAACAGGAGAGAAATATCTGGAAGAGGGACAACAAAATAGACAGACAGGAAAAATAGAGATGATAGAATTATCAAACCTTCCTATGGATCCAATTAGACACATAATGGAGAGAGTAGCAAACAGAGCAAGTATAAGTTTGTCTAGCTTCCTCTCTAATGTACTTCTCTTTGAAGGAATATTCATGGAGTTCATCATAACCTACAAATACGACCCAAATCAGATTAGTAGACCATCAAATAACAAAGAGTAGGTGGAAGTAATCTTGAATTTTATGATCAAATAAGAAAAAAGAAAGAAAAATGAAACCAGGAAGAAAGACAAGGTCTTCTCTCTTGATTAGATAGAGACACAAACACACATATAAATATATACGCGCGCACGCCCACACACACACAAACATATATATATACATATATATATTATATATATATATATATATATATATGTATACATATATATATATATATATATTTATATGTATGTGTGTGTATACTGGGAATAGCTATTACAACCAAATACACTATAAAAGTTATTTACATTCTTCCAACATTTAGATAAGGTCAATCGACTCTACTAATTACACAACCAAAACGGCAGCTAGATAAAAAAAGAAACCGTTAATTCTATTAAAGATAACGACCTTAGTTTCATGACCAGCAAAAATAACAGCTCCGATAATGTATTCAGTATTCCTGAGACTGCATCCCTGGAACCAACAGTGCAAGAGGTGAAAATCAAAGATTTAACAGATAAAAAAGTAGATGGGACCATAGAATAACCAGGCATCAAAGTTTGTGTTATTGAACACATATAAGAAGCACTATAAACAATACTGATTTGACTCCTCAATACACCTGAAGTACTTTACATATAAATAAAAATATCCAATTCAAGGAAGAAAAAGCATACTCTCAATAGAAGTTGATTTGGATTGAGAGGTAATGTCTGTTTTTGAACAATAAGATTTCCTGTGAATGTATACAATGAATTGTTTGGTTGTTCACACTGTATTTCACCTGCCAATAGGATAGAAAAATAATTTCAATCAATTAATTAATGATGCATACAAGTAATTAATTCTTCTGTAGATGAAAGAGCTTTGTCAAAAATTAAATTCTAGTTCATGTAAGTTAACTCCTTGTGGCTTGCCCTATCAAAATAAGGGTCAATCCTCAGATTAGTTCAAATTTTATATATATATATATATATATATATATATATATATATATATAAAAATTATAGCATTATAAGAAACTCTAACTGCCGCCACTAACAACAAAAACAAAAGAAAGGAAGAAGTATTTAGTTTAATGGCAACAATATAAATCCCATAAACAGCTAGCATCACTCAATCTTTCCAAGTCTCATGCATCCTTCTTCTCTTCTCACATACATTCAAGATGGAGGGGGAGCTAACACAGAAAAAATTCTCAAGATTCAAAGCAGACAATCCTCTAAGAAAATGTAACACAAGGGCTTCTTGTGGGTCTCAATTAATAAATGAGTTATGTGATCCATGAATGCTTTGAGAAATTTTAGAGTAGGATAAAAAACTAAAACTAAACCTTTAAATTCAGAAGCTTTTTCTGGAGTTAAGTAATCCCATGTCTTTTCCAATGCTTTTCTGATCTTCAAATTAGTTTCCCCATCCAAATTTGCAGTCTGCAAGCAGAAAGAACAAATTGAATAATTAAGGTGTACAGCCTCACCAGCTCAGTAACAGTTGAAATACAGGTAAACTTATTATAAAAGCAGCAAAAAAGAACCTCAATATAGCAAACACCATCAGCATTAGTACTGGCCAAGAACAGTAGATCAGCAGGAAAGAAACCATCCTGATTAATCTGGAACAGACAAGTCAAAAAATATGATATTCAGATGTCAATATCTTTTTATAAAAAAGACAGGTTAAAAACATTAAACAATAAGACTATTCTAGGCATGATTCACTATGGCCCAATAGATACAACATGAATAAAGTAAAAGGAAAATAAATAATAATAATAATAATAATAATAATAATAATAATAATAATAATAATAATTTTATATATCTAAATAAATAAATTGGATTATTAGGAGTCACCACTTCAGCATGATTCAGGTTTACATATATAGATGCCACAAATTTCTCAGCTATAGAAATTTTGAACTTGATGATCTAAATTCGGATATAGACATTCCATTCGCATCCTGAAGTACACTCATCAAAATCTCTTTCACTCAAAAAGGGGTGATTTCCATGTACTACATATCACGGAAAAGATAAAATAATATCCCAAGGATCAACTTATAGCAGTCGAATATTAGGCAAACAACAAACTCAAATAGAATAGAATATTCAGCTGACAAATTGTAGCTTTCTAGAAAAGAAACGCCAAATGAAATGACAGGCACAAATATTCACATTCATTTGTTCTGTATATGGGATTAGATGGGATGAAATGAGATTAAATGAGTTGGGATGGGATGGGTTGAAATGGAATTGGATAAATTTTTAGCAATGTCTTGTTTGTATGAAGATGAGATTGGATAATAATTTTTCATAACATAGGATCAGGAGGGAGGAAAAATAAATCCAACAAACTTACTACAACAAATCCCAAATGATACATGAGATTCATTATATTAAGGTGTCTTGGACTAATTTTAAAAATTATAGTAAGTTCGTGTTTGGCATATGCCATGGGATGGATTGGACGAAATTTTTATCTCATCCCATCCTAGCTATTCGTAAGTTGACAAACGCCCATATACCTACTGTACCAGAGCCTATATAAAAATTCAATGGGTTACAAGAACCAGATCTCACTACGCAAGAAATAAACAAACATCAAACAGTGTAAACACACAGCAGAAAATAGAAACATATCACTCACCCTTACAATATCTCCAACTTGCAACCTTTTCCAAGGAGTACGCACCCAACTCTTATCTTGCAAGACATCTACAGGAGTATTGTTTATTGTCATATCATTCTGAAGACGTTTCTATAGCACACAGTCAGAAAGAAAAAATAAGAACATACAAAAATTAGATCATTGAATGCAAATTTCACTCCAAACGAAAAAAGACGTGATGGACATTCTATCAGGAAATCTTTCAAAGCAATAATGAAACCATTTAAGAATCCATTCTAGAAGGAAAAACTCACCCAGTCTTCCCAAGCCTCTTTGATAAGAGATACCAACAGCACCAGAGAGAGAGGTACTACATTTGTCACTGGATTCACAGGACTGCAGGATCAAAAAGAGCACTTAGCAGCATACAATTGAGATATTAAAACCACATCTCTTCTTTCTTTCACTTTCTTCAAAAAGCAATTGCTTGAAGAAAACCAGACTATATAGTTAAAGTAAACAGCAATACTAGAATAAAACAAATGAAACATTCATAAAATAAACCTTGAAACATGCACTAGCCCCATTTTTCAAAATCTTCTCTCATATTCTCTATGTAGCCTGAATGAGTCTAAATAGACACATTTATATGTTATATGTTCACTTACTGAATGTATCCTCCTCAAACCAATTTCACATACCTCATTGGAGTAGATGATAAAATAGAGATCATCAGAAAGTAACAATTTGCCACCCGCCTGAACTGTCAACACAAATGCAGAATATTTCAGGCACAGGGAGATAATTAAGTTTAAAATAAAAGGGGAAAAAATCGTTTTGGTCCTTTCAGGTGCTAATAGAATGACCTTATCATACACAAGCAAAATTATACCAGCATTACTACACTTCAATCCCTTACATAGACAAGGACATTGACAACTTGAAAACAAAAGACAAATATTGCACCTAAGTTATCTTATTATCAAACTATTTACATTAACTTAAATTTGACATGGAAAGATACGACAATCAATCCCGGCTAAGTTGAAATAGCTAAAATCTTGAAGCAAATGTCTAAAAGAATTCATTCAAATCACATTACAAATGTCTAAAAGTAAGCATTAATTAAACATTAGATGAAAAAAACAAACACTAGACGTTAATATTGGTTACTCATTAAGTGCCAATAATGAATATCGCAAAATAGATTAAATATTAAATAGTAGTGAAATTTTTACATAAGCAAGACAGATAACTGGACAAATGAGGAAAGACTAAATCCAGATTAAAGTTGCCATAGGGAAGTAGATATAGCATCAATAAACATCGCGCCTATTCAATGTAGAACCTATATTGCCAGATGCATCACTTCGTAGTAGGGAGACTATTCAAGTAGGTGAAGACTAGAAGAATGAGTAATACACCAAGAAGTAGTAAGGCAACATTCATGATCCAAGAATCAGGGAGTCTAATCACAAACTGAACAAAGCAGAGGCAAAAAATTCATTTTCAACCCAATAATTTGGGAGACTACTCTAGATTTTTTGAAAGCATCCCATAAACATTAAATCCACAAACCAACAGCAGCACACATTGCCAATTCATTAACCCAGAGTTTCAAAAAAAAATGTTAGCATGTTAGTGACCAGCAGGATCTAAATAAGTAGGACATCTTCTTTCAACACACACACACATGAATAAAAAATATAAAAAAAAGTTAAAAATAAATAAATAAATAAATGATGTTTAAATAACACAAGGTCACAAATATACAAGTTCAACATTCTATCAAATGGTTTTAGCAATTGGTTTGCAATCATGGAAAAAGTAAACCACCTCAAGTTTTTAAATAAAAAACTCAAAAATATTTCAAAATAATGAAGACCAAAACATTATTACAATTTCCAGAACTGGGAGACCCTGTCACTTGAAATCGGAAATTTCCCAGTTCCAAGTGGCTTAAGGAATACATAGTTTTATAGGTAATTCATTTCTTTCCTAGTAGAATGAAGACTCCAAATTTTAATGTACGTCAGGCTTACTATGTCAACTTGATCCACTACAAACACAACAAGAAAAAGAAATGTATAAAACACAAAATGGTTAATCATAATCATATTACAATTAGCATTCTTAAATCCAGCTTACCTGCTCGAACAACCCTTTGGGTAAAAATGTAAAAATATTGTATTTTGTCGTCGCAATAGAATTTCCCTGAAAAAGTTAACCAAGGAATAATTAAAATCCACATTCAGATTGACAAATAGAAGCAATGCAAAACAGAACATAAAAAACCAAGACACTTATAAGGAGAAGACCAATATTTAGATGCTGCAATCTCGGCATATCAAAACATAATTTAACATGTTCAAACAAATGCAATACGTAAATTTGAAGCATCATTACTAATTAAGGGTTTTAACTCTCAAACATTTTCATAAGTAAATTAGTATGGCCTATTGAACTAAAAACAGAATCTTAAAATTATTTCGAAGTGCACCTTCAATAAGCTGCCTCAAACCGTAAAGAATTTACTTAGCCTGGTTTTGTGAAATAAAAACTCTATCATCAAATAAATTATTCGTGTATGAAAATTGCTACCGTACATTATAAAAATTGTATATAAAGAAGAGGATAGACAAGAACAGTGAAGACACATCAACTTTTATTAAATAAGTTGTATCTCACACTCAAGTATAGAATCAATGGCATTTGTCTCTCTTGCTAGGCTTATGCAAAAGTAATTTTGATGCAAAACCTCCACACAGCAACCATATGCTTATTCTCAACATCTTTCTCTCTATTTTACAAATTTCAAACCTAACCCACCCCTCCCGCCACCATTATCACCTGACCTCTAGACAGAGTTCACCATCATATAAATAAATGCCTCACTATTCTGTACTTTAGTATAATAAAATCAACTTGTGACTCATTTACACTTCTGACAGTTTATCATAAAAACAAATAAAATTTAAAAAAATTAAAAAATTTAAAAAAAAAAAAAAAAAAAAAAAACTTATTTCCTTTTGTGATAGCTTCTAGGCAGCAGCCTAGTGAAATGATTCAGTGCACAACTAATCAGAAAACCTTTACTTAGCAAACAAATTAGACTTTGAATAATATTTTTAGACGATGGATGAAACAATAAAGAGCGCAAAGGATAAAGAGGAAGTAAATTGAACAAAAAGCCACATAAATATAATCATCTATCTTTCTTTCTTTGTATGGCATGAGTAGAGTATAGATTAAGAAAAATCAAAGATTGTTGCTCTTATCACTCAAACTTTCAAAGAATAGCATATGTTAATTACTATAGACATAGTGCACTTGTGAATAATGATTATTATGAAATGACTTTCTAATTCAACCAAGAGTACTACTAATTGAATCATTCCTGACAGCTAGTTTCCATTCAGTCCATTTCCCTCACCCTGGTGTTGGGTACCAGAAAGCCCCACCTTTCGTATTTTATTAAGCTCTCTTATCACACAATAAGCATACTTTATTAAACACACTGTATTATCTTTAAAACAAACTAACAAACAAAAAACCATCCTCCTGTTTTGGACCTGGAGAAAAAAAAATGTGAACTTTTCTGTCTCCAACTATTTAAACAACATAAAAACCAACTAAAACAGATAGGTTTAACAAACAGGTATCGAACTAAGTTCCTTAGGGCTCTCCAATTTTACGTTTTCACAAAAACCAGCATCATTAACCAACAATTCAAATGCATACATACGATTCAACTCTAGCTTATCCCTAAAACAGGAAAATGAGGAACAAATGGTAACACAATAAGGGACGGAGAAAAAGAGCGACCTTGAATCGGACATTTTGATTGGCTTCCCGATCATTGCAGAAAATGGTGCGATGACCAGGAGCCTGAGGCTGAACTCGCCCCAGTGTGACGGTACGTGATGGCGTGCGCGAGGTTGTTGAAGACGTCTGACTTAATCGCGATTGGGACGACGTAACCCTATCCCAACCATTCATTTTCTTCTGGATCCAACACGGGCGCAATCGATCTCAACCCAACCACTCGATTCGATCGGCTCAGTTATACCTCGATTTTTCTTCTTGTCTCCTTGATTCAAACCAGATTCGTTAGAGTAGAAACAAAAGAAACCAAAACGCCTTCCGTGTACGGACGATGAAACAGAGAGGACCCTGTTTCTTCTTCCTTTCCTTCTGTGATTTTTCTTTTTTGATTTTTATCTTTTTTTTCCTTTGGCAGTTAACGACGTCCTCGTTTATTCAATTTTGGACTGTGTTTTTCTATATCGGTTTGTGCCTTATTTTCAATATTTTTTTATAATCCAATAAAAAAAATCGCCACCACCTGGGTGAAGTTTCCTTTACTTGAGAAGATTGAAGGATGCAAGTGCGTGAATCACCAACGTGACAAGTGTACAAGTATAATTGGAAGAACTTGCTGAACGTGGAAGTTGGCGCGTGAATCAAATAAGGTCAATAGCAGTGGTCCAAACGCGCAGGAAGAATGGTTCCTTATTGAGACGCAGACGACGCCGTTTCCTGGATTTTTCTTTCGTTGACCGTCAGTTTTCAGGGGTCTAATTTTCATCGACTGTTAACATTCTAAACTGTAAATTTCAACTAAATAAGGAGGTTTAATGACACACAAGATAGGCAAACCACATTCAAGAGGATTGATACTATCAATGAATGAGTTAATAACGTAAGGTGATAAATAGTTTTATTTGTATTTTTTAAAAAAAAATTAAGGATTCTTTTCGGTGAAAATATACCAAATTAAATCTTATTAATTTTTTTTTTTAATTTTAGATCAGTCCTAAATTTTTTAGCAGACAAAATTGAATATATTTTCCGGTGTGTAAAACCGGAAAGCCAAAATTTGCTTTCCGGTGCTACACCCAAGGACACACAAGAAGCAGACTTGAATTTACATGCTTCCGGATGTGTAATAATCCTGATTGATCAAAGTAAAAAATCATAACAATGTAGCAACTAAAGTTAAGTTTTCGAAACTAAAATCATAGTGACTAGAATATTATCGACATCATCCTGCCATAAACAATATTTTTTAATTTAATTCCTTATGTTTGTTTTTAACTGGTGTGCAATCTTAAACTATTAAAGAACAATCAGTTCTCACTAATGACCCATGAATCTCCATTTCAAACCTAAATCTACTATACCCACATCTTGTCACCATCATATTTATAACAACAATTTTTTAAAAATAAGTACTACAAATAGAGATAGTAGCGTTCTGAAAATCACTAATTTAAAATCTAATCGCTAATCAAAAAGTTTCTTTCAAACGGTTAAATTGTCAAATCGCTAATGAAAAATCTAATCTCTACTTAAAAATCTACCTACCAAACACACACATAGTCGTTCACAACAAATATATTTATCGTTCCTTAACACACATATAAATATAAATATAAATATAAATATAGTAGCATATTTATAACCACATATTTATTAGCTACCTGTATCATTCAAATTCACTAACAAGTAGTCATTAAACAAAAAAAAAAAAAAGACATAAAAACTACTAGAATCCAAACCATTCTCGAAAAAATAAGTAGCATATCTTGATTCTACACAACCTTTGTAAATAGACTTACAACATCTCTCATCTTCATTATACGTGCAATTATCTGCACATAGTTTCACATTAGTTCGATAAAAGCAGCTAAAGAGATAATATAGATGACTTCTTACCGTAGTGGAAGAGTCATATGATCTTGGCATGAATACTAAACCATGTAAATAAATAATCTTACCTTAAACTCTAATAATGATGTTGATCTTAATGTGGTTGCAAAATCGACAGTTAAATCAACAAAGATTTTGATAGTAGCAGGGTTGTGGTGTGAAAAAAAAAAAGAGAGAGATGAGAAGTTAAAGGCAAGCATGTAGTTCATACTACCATCAAGAGTCAAGTTTCAAAATTATTTGGGTTGGAAGCAACTTAAGGTTGATGCTGACGAATTCGCCACAAGCGATGAGGCAAGAAGAGTCATGTTATCATTCGAGCTAGTGGCATTAAGTAGCGATTTTTTTTTCAGCGGATAAGATAGTGATCAAAATCCTTCTTGAACATTATATTCGTACAAAAAGTCAGTTTCTATTACAAAATATAATCAAATAAATTAAATAAAAAAAAAAGTAAATACTCTAATCAATTAAGACAAAATCAATTTAATAAGGAAAATGAAACAACTCATACCACATACTCAAATCAAATCAAATAAACTTAAAAACTAAATAATATAATTAATTAAAATCAAATCAATTTAACAAATAAAGGAAAACACAATATAATAAAATTATTTAAACTTAAACAAATCTAACAAATTAAGATCAAATCATTAAACAACCCATATTAGCAAAATTAAAATCAACAAAATAAGAATAATATCAATTCAATATTAAAAGTAAGATTTAGGATTTAGTTCATTTATGATTTTCATAACAACAAACAATAACAAAATCAATTCAAAAATATTATGCATCAATATCAAAAGTAAAAATTTCAAGTTCAAAATGGCAATATCAAGTGTCCCAAGTTCAAAATGGTAATATCAATTCAATATTAAAATAAAACTGATTTCAATCTCTATATTAAATCAACCAATATTATTAAATATTAAACAATAAATCATAATATTTTTATGACGATATTAAACAAAAGTTTATCATTTCAATAGCAATAAGAGTTCAAGATGATGAAAGCATGTCATTAAGGATCAATGAAATCAATAAAAAATGAAAGCAAAATCAATCCAACACTCGACATTCATAGCCTACCATATTAACCAGCTTATTAAAAAAATTTGAGAGCAAAAGCGAAAGAAAAATTATAATCAACATTTAAAATTCATTAAACCAATTTAGCAAACATTCAAAAATTAAAACCAATTCAGTATCAAAATTTAGAAACCTACATCAAGCATCAGATAACTCAGTACAACTTGGAACATTGAAATCAAAACAGAGAATCAAATACCACTAGAAAGGATGAAAACTAGAAAAGAACAAGAGGATTAGAACTCATACCCATAACTATTTGGCAATTTGTCAAAATCCTTCTTTAACATTATATTCGTACAAAAAGTCAGTTTCTATTACAAAATATAATCAAATAAATTAAATAAAAAAAAGTAAATACTCTAATCAATTAAGACCAAATCAATTTAATAAGGAAAATGAAACAACTCATACCACATACTCAAATCAAATCAAATAAACTTAAAAACTAAATAATATAATTAATTAAAATCAAATCAATTTAACAAATAAAGGAAAACACCAATATAATAAAATTATTTAAACTTAAAAAAAATCTAACAAATTAAGATCAAATCATTAAACAACCCATATAAGCAAAATTAAAATCAACAAAATAAGAATAATATCAATTCAATATTAAAAGTAAGATTTAGGATTTAGTTCATTTATGATTTGCATAACAACAAACAATAACAAAATCAATTCAAAAATATTATGCATCAATATCAAAAGTAAAAATTTCAAGTTCAAAATGGCAATATCAAGTGTCCCAAGTTCAAAATGGTAATATCAATTCAATATTAGAATAAAACTAATTTCAATCTCTATATTAAACCAACCAATATTATTAAACATTAAACAATAAATCATAATATTTTTATGACGATATTAAACAAAAGTTTATCATTTCAATAGCAATAAGAGTTCAAGATGATGAAAGCATGTCATTAAGGATCAATGAAATCAATAAAAAATGAAAGCAAAATCAATCCAACACTCGACATTCATAGCCTGCCATATTAACCAGCTTATTAAAAAAAATTGAGAGCAAAAGCGAAAGAAAAATTATAATCAACATTTAAAATTCATTAAACCAATTTAGCAAACATTCAAAAATTAAAACCAATTCAGTATCAAAATTTAGAAACCTACATCAAGCATCAGATAACTCAGTACAACTTGGAACATTGAAATCAAAATAGAGAATCAAATACCACTAGAAAGGATGAAAACTAGAAAAGAACAAGAAGATTAGAGCTCATACCCATAACTATTTGGCAATTTTAGCTTTTAGCAGTGAAACCATGTATCCCTCTAGAAACGAAACTAAGTGTCACAAGCGGGTTTCGAGCTAAACATTATAGTGGGTATTATCTTATAAATTTCCTATTATATCTAATTGTCTAATTTTTCTAACTAAAAAGGGGGTTTTGGATATTAGCCGTGAGTATATAATCCTATGTGAAAAACCTAAACCTATCAGATCATCATTCTTGAGAGTGCGAGAGAGGTCGTGAGAGTAAAAAAGAAAAAGAGCGTCGCTGTGAAGGGTTTGTGTCGTCTCTTTCCTACCAAGCTAGTAGGAGGATTTTGGCCTAATTTTCTTAACCATCAGGTAAGTTTCAGTCTTTTGTTGGGTTTTTAGGTAAGGGTTTTTCTGGGGTTTTTGGTCATCTCAGATAAGTTCTAATCTCGAATTCGGAACCAACACGTGACTCTTGTCCTATTTGATTTCTAGCAAAATGTGCGACGAAAAAAGCGAATCAGATGGAGGAGTAGGTTGTTGGGTGTTGTGCTTTCTTTGCACTGCGATAGGTTACTACATTCGATTTGAGTCCAATATATGGTTGACTGTTTGTTGATTGTTTCTGCATATGATTTGGCTACGTCTGTTCTATTTATTGTGGTTAAACTCAATATTGTGAAATACGGTACGGTCATCCATACGGTCACAAATCTATACGTGATACGATCTATACGGTATGGTCTATACGGTCTATTTGTACAGAAAATGATGTAAACACAGAAATTAATTTATAATCCAAAATAATTGAAAATATCATTTCTAATCATCGTATAGTAGAATTGAGGAACAAAGCATAAGTTTAAAATTTTCACAAAACCATAAGTTTAAAAATTTAATCAAGATCCTCCGAATCTATAGGACAGAATTGAGAGTCAAATCTCGGTGTCTCATCATCAAACACCCCATGTGATGAAGCTTCTTCATCACTTTGTCCAATTGGTTCACTCTCGTCTAATATAGCTTTGCCTTTCTCTAAAACAAAACAAAAAAAAAATTATACTAAGTATTCAAATGTATATTATTTTGAAAATATACACAAAAGAAAAAGAAAAAAACATACTCCTTTTTTGTCCACTTCTAATAGGTGCATTTGCTTCCGCTCCAGATGTGATGAAGGTTGAGACTATATTCTCATTTTCTTCATTTTCGGCCACCCACTCATTGTCGGTATCGGAAAGCATTTCATGCTCATTGTCAATGGTGTACTTTTTGCGTTCCAAGTACTTGCGCTTTAAATTTCGATTATACATCACAAAAGCTAAAGCATTTAACCTTTTTTATGTCAACCGCTTCCTTCTTTTAGTATGAATCTGAAATTAAAATCAAGAAGAGAATTAGTTTCTAATCATTTCACATATTTAGTGAGATTGAATACTTCGATTTATACCAAACTAAATTTGCTCCAATTTCTCTCACAAGTTGAAGATGAGCAAGTTAGACTTAACACTTTCACAGCAAATGTTATCAACTCTAGGGCTTCGACTCCCCAATTCTCCCACCAATAAGCTAAAATGAACATATCAGTATGATTTATCATAAGCACATAAAATAATTTGAATAATAATAGATTAGTTAATTATGGGTACCTGGGGACAAAACATTCACGCTTTCCACAACATGTTCAAACCCAAACAATCCAATTTTTTTCATAAAGTATTGTTGTTGAACCATAGCCTTTTGTTGATCCTCTTTAGAAAGGATAAGCTTCATCATGAATTTGCTTAAGCCAATTCTTATCTCTGGATGAGAGGAGACATTTGATGAGTACTGGAATCGTGGATTCAAGTAATAAGCTGCAGCTTGCAAGTCCCTATACATTTGAAATTGTCATCTCTGATCAATGATATCCCAGATTTCCTTATAACTAGCTAAATCATTGTTTAAGTTCCTAGCAATTTGTTCTTTTGCTTCATCCATAGCTCCATGAATAAATTCCATCCCAGGCATTTTTTCAGAATCTGCTATCCTTAACACTATAACAAGAGGTTCAGTGTCTTTAGAGCATAAGACACTGAATCCCAAAATCTTTCATCCATCACCACAATTTTTTTATCTCTTTTCCTTCTGGCTTTTTAGATAAGCTGCATTCAACCCATTCCGTGGAGGTGTCTCAAGCTTTGGGCGCACTTCAATAAGTCTTTGCAATGTTAGAAATCCAATAGTGAATCTAGTGGCAGCAGGTCTTATCAAATCTTTGTCACTAAATTTCCTTAGCAAAGACAAGGTCATTGAGTGATTGTATATAAATGAAGTCACCTGCCCATTCAACAATTAAAACAATTCTTCATGATAGAAAATAATTAAATCGAAACAATTATATTTGACATTGTATTTAAATTTCTTAATACCTGTTTTGCCTTCCTTAATGCATTTCGGTGTTGTGGTAACTATCCAATGTTCTCAAGAATTAAGTCTAGGCAATGAGCTACACAAGGTGTCCACCATAATCCTTTTCGCTTCTCTATTAACAACTCTCCTGCCTTTTTATAATTAGCTTCATTATCTGTAACAACTTGGATGACCAAACTTTCACCCACCTCTTCTACAATATCATCCAACTGTTGGAAAAGGAAATTTGCGTCCTTCATAAAATTGCTCACATCAACTGATTTTAGAAACACATTCCCATAAGGATTATTAACCACAAAGTTCACTAGAGTTCTTCATCTGTGATTATTCCACCCATCTGATAGTATTGAAACTCTAACTTGTATCCATATTTTTTTTTTATTTCATCAATACTCAAATTTGGTTCCTTCACTTCTTTCTCAAGCAAAGAAATACTCAAGGCATGCCTAGATGGTGGCTTGTAACCAGAACCATAGTTTATAACCTTACGCAATGCAGCTATGAAAACTTCTTTCTCAATCCAATGTAAAGGGGCACCTAACTCATAAAATGCAGTAGTTATAGATCGATGCACCAATTCTCATTTCTCATTGATATTCATTCGATGATCAACACTCCATCGAGTTGGAGGTACATCCTCAACATTGACAAAATATTTGTTTATTGTTCATTGAATACAATCCTCCGGGTTACTCGTGCTTCCTTTAACACTATTACTTTTTGATAAAGTAGTACGAGCTACTGTACTCTCTTCCTTATACAATTATTTTGTATGTTTTCCACTCTCTTGTTCTTCAATGTAATTTTTTATCTCCAACCTAATTTCTTCGGGACTAGAATTGCATGATGCTACTTGTCCTTTAATTCTAGCCAAGTGTTGCTTCATTCGATGCACACCCCCTCTAATTTGTTTATCGCAAAAATTACACATCAACTTCTTAACATTATTTTCCACAATCTCGGTCGCATAATTCCATACCTGATCTCTTTTTGTAGCCATTATTCAATATGAATTTACCTAAATAAAAAAAATAAACAAACAAAATTAAGCAAAAGTAATAACCAATTCAATACTAATTCAATAATATTCAGTATGAATATTGTTTGAATTCAATAAGTTAATAATAATCACAGCATAATAAGAACAATGTAATAAACAGTAAGGCATTTATGTTCATACTGTGAAGGCATTTATGTTCATAAACAGTAAGGCATTTATGTTTATAATAAGAACAATGTAATAAACAATGTAATATTGTTTCAGTGTCCTGATACATGTGAAATGCTTGCAAAAAGTGTAAGTGCTTCCAACAGCAATTGTATACAAAAGACGGATTAATGGAACAAGTGGTTGCAAAAAGTCAAAGATACATTAACTCAAGGCATTTCAGTGGGCATTTATGTTCATTAAATGCAATGATCATAAAACAAAAGTAAATTCAATGGAGCAGCAGATAAGAAATGTTGAAATTGAATCACATATATAAGGTTAAATTGACTACACGTGTACAGCTCAATCATATATATATATATTATAAATAACACAAATGAAGACACAACAATCACATTCTCTTCTCAGCACTTGTCACCTTCTCTTTTGGAGCAGAACCCCTCTTCTCAGCAGGACCCTTGTCTCACCTTCTCTTTTGGGAACGGAGCTCTTTGCAGCAGAAACGAAGCCTTCTCTTGTCACCTTCTTTTCTTCGGTTCTTCTTCCGAACTCTTCTTTCTAAATCAAAAGTTTGAATTAATTTGCTGTGACGGAGTGGTGATGAGTCGTTGATGACAATGAAAGCGATGGAGTGAGGCCGATTTTGAGATAGGTTTTTGAAATCGAAAATACATATTAGGTTTGATTTTGCTTTGGGTCCCATTATCGATAACTTACCTCTTTTGTTATCTGTTTTTCTTTTTTTTTTTAATCACCGTATATTATTTATACGGCATACCCGTATATTAACGTATATACGATACAAAATAGGGCTGAGACAGTTTAGACAAACGACCACCGTTTTGTAGACTGTTTCACGCGGTCGAGGGTCGATACGGCCATATTCCCGTTTATACGGTCGTACGACACCGTTTTTCACAACATTGGTTAAACTAAAACCCTAGAATGATGCCTAAGTCATCCGGACTGTTAATGATATTGATATTGATTAATTTGTTGTAATAACATATTTTACTGTGAAATTGGACAGGTATTGATTATTCTGCTATGATGTTGTTAAATTGTATAGAATTTGGAGATAAGATAATAACATGAAGAATAATTGCTCTTAGGACATCCTAATAGAAAAATTCATGGTATGCATAGGGATAGAGGTACCTCGTATAGAACTGAATTAATTTGACTTGAAGTGTCCTAATAGAAAAATCTATGACATACATAAAGATAGAGGTACCTCGTATAAAACTAAATTATTTGGCTTGAAGTGCCAAAAATTATATATGTTCAGCTTCGGCCAATACATGTTAAAATGATATGTTTTCCCGTTTTCTCTATAAGTTACTTTGGACATTATTCGATAACTTACCAAACTATTGTGTGTGTTGTCTTGGTTATATATCTGTATATATGCTGTTGTGCTGAACTGGAAAATTGTAAAGGCTTGGCTGAAATAATTGTTTGTATACCTAAATTGAAATTAATGAAGTGGTAACATTTTGTTTGTCCATTTTATGTTGTTTTTACTAGTAACTACACGGTTTAAGATAGATTTTGAACAAGGTAAAATTGGGTAAAATATGAATTTCTAAACCAAAACTGATACAGGATCCCTTAGTTAAAACTTAACCTTACAATGGATTAACCATAATGGAAATCGTTGAATGTTTGTTGGATTAACTAAGAAGAATCGTAAATTGTTGGTTGTAGATATGTTTGGTGTGACCTTTGTTATAATGAGTTCTAGGGAGCTCTAAGAGCCTTGCATTGTGTGCCCCATGCTTAGAGCCGAGTCTAAAGACTTTATGTGTGGCTGTTTGCAACTTGAATTGCTAACTAGACTGAATATAGTCTAACGTAGTGTATTTCTACTTTTTTGTCTCTATTTGTGATGTGGAATCCCTGAACGGGTACTGGTATATCGATCGATCAAGAGAAGATTGCTATGACATCTAAAACACGAGCATGCATTGGCATCTGCATGTTTTATTACAGTTTCAAACACTTTTTATTTTGGAACTATATTTGGTTTTATTGGTTTTGGAACTTGTATTTGACTTATTGGGTTGTTAATCATTTTATGTTGTAATGGTATCATATTATTATTTGAGATTATGGAGCTATTTAAACTGCTTGATATCTTATTTTTGTATTTGGAATAGTATCTTATTTGCTACAAGTTTTAGTTTGCATAATAGTGTTAGACCCTCTGTCCCGTTTCACTTTAGGGTGAAGGTTTGCCGTTACACTAATTCTGTTCTCTTTCATCAAGTAGTGCAACAAAGACTTGCCTTGACTCTTCCGACCCGACTTACTCGTGGCAACCTTTCGGCCGCCCAACGACCGCAGTTCTTCCACAATATTGAATCTGAAGAATTTGTTAAAGATAGATGTGACCTCAAAACGTTGAAAATTAGACAATAATAAGTTGAAGATGGAAGCTTATGGAGCCGTCGATGGTGTTATTTCTCAAGAAATCATAGAGACAATTGCAGGTGAAAACAAAGCTTTCTATTACCTTATTCATTAAACAATATAATTGCTAAAACATCAAAATATAGGAGATCAAACTTAAACAATAATTGTCTCATACATCTTATGAAGAGATAACATATAACTGTCATAGAAATTACAAAAACATTCATATTAATAATATTTAAACCATTAATAAACGTAATAAATAACAAACCGCAGCTGATCCAAACTAACACTCCTCCTTGGATTAGATGCTGAAAACTCCAATCTTCTACCTGAGATATTAAAATCGTCCCAGACTGAATGGCTTAGTGAACATGGTTAACACTTTATCTTCTGTATGCAGTAGACTAACTTGATTTCACCCGCATACTGCACTTCTCTGAGATAAAAACACTTCACCTTAAAATGTTTTGTTTTATCATGAAAAATTGAATTATGAGAAATTACTATTGCTGACTGATTATCCACGTATACTTTAGTAGCTTCTTTTGAATTCAGATTTAAATCTTCAATTAGCTTTCTTAATCAGATTGCCTGATTTACTGCTCCTATTGCAGCAATGAATTCTACTTCTGCTGTAGACTGAGCAACTACATCTTATTTCTTTGAACTCCACGAAAAAAATGTCGATTCGAATGAAAAATAATAACCTGATGTGCTTCTCATATCATCCAAAGACCCAACCTAGCTACTGTCTGCAAAACCTCTTAACTTAAACTCCTGACTTTTGCATAATTTCACTCCAAATGATGAAGTTCCTTTTAAGTACCTCACTACTCTTTTTGCTACCATCAAGTGAGATTCATTTGCTGAGTTCATAAGCCTGAACAGTACACTAACTGTATACAAAATATCTGGTTTTATAGCAGTTAAGTACATCAAACACTCAATCAAACTTCTATACATACCAGCATTAACAATTGTTGATCCATCATTTTTCTACAATCTCTCCTTCAAGTTCATCGGAGTATTTACACTCCTACAGTCTTCCATCCGAAATCTATTTAGAATCTCATTTAAAAACTTCTTTTGACATAAGAACACTTCATACTCTTTTTGTTGAATCTCCATTCCCAGAAAGAATGCCATCTCCCCAAGATCTGTCATCTCAAACACCTTATTGAACTCTTCTTTGAGATGTTCCACTTCATCCTTGTTGTTTCCGGTCACAAAAAGATGATCAACATATAGTGAGAGTATCACTAGATTGCCTTTATCTTTATTCATATATAGAGTTGGTTCACTCAAGCTTTTCTCAAACTTCAACTTCTGTAGATGACCATCAATCTTATTGTACCAAGCCCTTGGTGCTTGTTTCAAACCATACAGTGCATTTCTTAACTTATAAACTTTGTCTCCTTCACATTTCACTGCGAAACCTTCTGGTTGTTCTACAAAAATTTATCCTTCAAGTACACCATTTAAAAAAGCTAACTTCACATCTAACTGATAAATCTTCCAGTTTTTTTCTACAGCAATAGCAAGAAGCAATCTAATAGTATCTAACCTTACTACAGGAGCAAAGGTTTCAGAATAGTCCACACCCCATATTTGTGCATACCCTT